>JBBPBR010000194.1:72637-150356 GCA_037974775.1 Cicer pinnatifidum | reverse complement strand
GTTCCACCAATGACACAAATGAACTTATTGGATGCACAAGGTTGGTTAAAAACCCTAATTGGACAAGAATAAGCCTAGGGAGGACAAAAATGACCTAAATGTTCAACCAATGACACAAATGAACTTATTGGATGCACAAGGTTGGTTAAAAACCCTAATTGGACAAGAATATACCTAGGGAGGACGAAAATGACCTAAATGTTCGTCCAATGACACAAACACACCTATTGGATGCACAAGATTGCATAAAAACCCTAATTGGACAAGAATAAGCCTAGGGAGGACGAAAATGACCTAAATGTTCATCCAATGACACAAATGAACTTATTGGATGCACAAGATTGGTTAAAAACCCTAATTGGACAAGAATAAGCCTAGGGAGGACGAAAATGACCTAAATGTTAAATCAATGACACATATGAACTTATTGGACGCACAAGGTTGGTTAAAAACCCTAATTGGACAAGAATAAGCCTAGGGAGGACGAAAATGACCTAAATGTTCGTCCAATGACACAAACACACCTATTGGATGCACAAGATTGCATAAAAACCCTAATTGGACAAGAATAAGCCTAGGGAGGACGAAAATGACCTAAATGTTCGTCCAATGACACAAACACACCTATTGGGTGCACAAGATTGCATAAAAACCCTAATTGGACAAGAATAAGACTAGGGAGGACGAAAATGACCTAAATGTTCCTCCAATGACACAAACACACCTATTGGATGCACAAGATTGCATAAAAACCCTAATTGGACAAGAATAAGACTAGGGAGGACGAAAATGACCTAAATGTTCATCCAATGACACAGATGAATTTATTGGATGCACAAGATTGGTTAAAAACCCTAATTGGACAAGAATAAGCCTAGGGAGGACGAAAATGACCTAAATGTTCATCCAATGACACAAATGAACTTATTGGATGCACAAGATTGGTTGAAAACCCTAATTGGACAAGAATAAGCCTAGGGAGGACGAAAAATGACCTAAATGTTCATCCAATGACACAAATGAACTTATTGGATGCACAAGATTGGTTAAAAACCCTAATTGGACAAGAATAAGCCTAGGGAGGACGAAAATGACCTAAATGTTCGTCCAATGACATAAATGAACTTATTGGATGCACAAGATTGGTTAAAAACCCTAATTGGACAAGAATAAGCCTAGGGAGGACGAAAATGACCTAAATGTTCGTCCAATGACACAAAAGAACTTATTGGATGCACAAGATTGGTTGAAAACCCTAATTGGACAAGAATAAGCCTAGGGAGGACGAAAATGACCTAAATGTTCATCCAATGACACAAATGAACTTATTGGATGCACAAGATTGGTTAAAAACCCTAATTGGACAAGAATAAGCCTAGGGAGGACGAAAATGACCTAAATGTTCGTCCAATGACACAAACACACCTATTGGATGCACAAGATTGTATAAAAACCCTAATTGGACAAGAATAAGAGTAGGGAGGACGAAAATGACCTAAATGTTCCTCCAATGACACAAACACACCTATTGGATGCACAAGATTGCATAAAAACCCTAATTGGACAAGAATAAGACTAGGGAGGACGAAAATGACCTAAATGTTCATCCAATGACACAATTGAACTTATTGCATGCACAAGATTGGTTAAAAACCTTAATTGGACAAGAATAAGCCTAGGGAGGACGAAAATGACCTAAATGTTCGTCCAATGACACAAACACACCTATTGGATGCACAAGATTGCATAAAAACCCTAATTGGACAAGAATAAGACTAGGGAGGACGAAAATGACCTAAATGTTCATCCAATGACACAAATGAACTTATTGGATGCACAAGATTGGTTAAAAACCCTAATTGGACAAGAATAAGCATAGGGAGGACGAAAATGACCTAAACGTTCATCCAATGACACAAACCCACATATTGGATGCACAAGATTGCTTAAAACCCTAATTGGACAAGAATAAGACTAGGGAGGACGAAAATGACTTAAATGTTCATCCAATGACACAAATGAACTTATTGAATGCACAAGATTGGTCAAAAACCCTAATCGGACAAGAATAAGCCTAGGGAGGATGAAAATGACCTAAATGTTCTTCCAATGACACAAACACACCTATTGGATGCACAAGATTGCATAAAAACCCTAATTGAACAAGAATAAGACTAGGGAGGACGAAAATGACCTAAATGTTCCTCCAATGACACAAACACACCTATTGGATGCACAAGATTGCATAAAAACCCTAATTGGACAAGAATAAGACTAGGGAGGACGAAAATGACCTAAATGTTCATCCAATGACACAAATGAACTTATTGAAAGCACAAGATTGGTTAAAAACCCTAACCGGACAAGAATAAGCCTAGGGAGGACGAAAATGACCTAAATGTTCGTCCAATGACACAAACACACCTATTGGATGCACAAGATTGCATAAAAACCCTAATTGGACAAGAATAAGACTAGGGAGGACGAAAATGACCTAAATGTTCCTCCAATGACACAAACACACCTATTGGATGCACAAGATTGCATAAAAACCCTAATTGGACAAGAATAAGACTAGGGAGGACGAAAATGACCTAAATGTTCATCCAATGACACAAATGAACTTATTGGATGCACAAGATTGGTTAAAAACCCTAATTGGAAAAGAATAAGCCTATGGAGGACGAAAATGACCTAAATGTTCAACCAATGACACAAATGAACTTATTGGATGCACAAGGTTGATTAAAACCCTAATTGGACAAGAATAAGCCTACGGTGGACGAAAATGACCTAAATGTTCGTCCAATGACACAAACACACCTATTGGATGCACAAGATTGCATAAAAACCCTAATTGGACAAGAATAAGCCTAGGGAGGACGAAAATGACCTAAATGTTCATCCAATGACACAAATGAACTTATTGGATGCAAAAGATTGGTTAAAAACCCTAATTGGACAAGAATAAGCATAAGGAGGACGAAAATGACCTAAATGTTTATCCAATGACACAAACCCACATATTGGATGCACAAGATTGCTTAAAACCCTAATTGGAGAAGAATAAGACTAGGGAGGACGAAAATGACCTAAATGTTCCTCCAATGACACAAACACACCTATTGGATGCACAAGATTGCATAAAAACCCTAATTGGACAAGAATAAGACTAGGGAGGACGAAAATGACCTAAATGTTCATCCAATGACACAAATGAACTTATTGGATGCACAAGATTGGTTAAAAACCCTAATTGGACAAGAATAAGCCTAGGGAGGACGAAAATGACCTAAATGTTCGTCCAATGACACAAACACACCTATTGGATGCACAAGATTGCATAAAAACCCTTATTGGACAAGAATAAGACTAGGGAGGACGAAAATGACCTAAATGTTCCTGCAATGACACAAACACACCTATTGGATGCACAAGATTGCATAAAAATCTTAATTCGACAAGAATAAGACTAGGGAGGACGAAAATGACATAAATGTTCCTCCAATGACACAAATGAACTTATTGTATGCACAAGATTGGTTAAAAACCCTAATTGGACAAGAATAAGCATAGGGAGGACGAAAATTACCTAAATGTTCATCCAATGACTCAAACACACATATTGGATGCACAAGATTGCTTAAAACCCTAATTGGACAAGAATAAGACTAGGGAGGACGAAAATGACCTAAATGTTCATCGAATGAAACAAATGAACTTATTGGATGCACAAGATTGGTTAAAAACCCTAATTGGACAAGAATAAGCCTAGGGAGGACGAAAATGACCTAAAAGTTCGTCCAATGACACAAACACACCTATTGGATGCACAAGATTGCATAAAAACCCTAATTGGACAAGAATAAGACTAGGGAGGACGAAAATGACCTAAATGTTTCTCCAATGACACAAACACACCTATTGGATGCACAAGATTGCATAAAAACCCTAATTCGACAAGAATAAGACTAGGGAGGACGAAAATGACCTAAATGTTCCTCCAATGACACAAACACACCTATTGGATGCACAAGATTGCATAAAAACCCTAATTGGACAAGAATAAGACTAGGGAGGACGAAAATGACCTAAATGTTCATCCAATGACACAAATGAACTTATTGGATGCACAAGATTGGTTAAAAAACCTAATTGGACAAGAATAAGCATAGGGAGAACGAAAATGACCTAAATATTCATCCAATGACACAAACATACATATTGGATGCACAAGATTGCTTAAAACCCTAATTGGACAAGAATAAGACTAGGGAGGACGAAAATGACCTAAAATGTTCATCCAATGACACAAATGAACTTATTGGATGCACAAGATTGGTTAAAAACCCTAATTGGACAAGAATAAGCATAGGGAGGACGAAAATTACCTAAATGTTCATCCAATGACACAAACACACATATTGGATGCACAAGATTGCTTAAAACCCTAATTGGACAAGAATAAGACTAGGGAGGACGAAAATGACCAAAAATTTCGTCCAATGACACAAACACACCTATTGGATGCACAAGATTGCATAAAAACCCTAATTGGACAAGAATAAGACTAGGGAGGACGAAAATGACCTAAATGTTCCTCCAATGACACAAACACACCTATTGGATGCACAAGATTGTATAAAAACCCTAATTCGACAAGAATAAGACTAGGGAGGACGAAAATGACATAAATGTTCGTCCAATGACACAAACACACCTATTGGATGCACAAGATTGCATAAAAACCCTAATTGGACAAGAATAAGCCTAGGGAGGACGAAAATGACCTAAATGTTCGTCCAATGACACAAACACACCTATTGGATGCACAAGATTGCATAAAAACCCTAATTGGACAAGAATAAGCCTAGGGAGGACGAAAATGACCTAAATGTTCATCCAATGACACAAACCAACTTATTGGATGCACAAGATTGGTTAAAAACCCTAATTGGACAAGAATAAGCCTAGGGAGGACGAAAATGACCTAAATGTTCGTCCAATGACACAAACACACCTATTGGATGCACAAGATTGCATAAAAACCCTAATTTGATAAGAATAAAACTAGGGAGGACGAAAATGACCTAAATGTTCATCCAATGACACAAACACACCTAATAGGACAAGAATAAGACTTGGGAGGACGAAAATGACCTAAATGTTCATCCAATGACACAAATGAACTTATTGGATGCACAAGATTGGTTAAAAACCCTAATTGGACAAGAATAAGCCTAGGGAGGACGAAAATGACCTAAATGTTCGTCCAATGACACAAACACAGCTATTGGATGCACAAGATTGCATAAAAACCCTAATTGGACAAGAATAAGACTAGGGAGGACGAAAATGACCTAAATGTTCATCCAATGACACAAATGAACTTATTGTATGCACAAGATTGGTTAAAAACCCTAATTGGACAAGAATAAGCATAGGGTGGACGAAAATGACCTAAATGTTCATCCAATGACACAAACACACATATTGGATGCACAAGATTGCTTAAAACCCTAATTGGACAAGAATAAGACTAGGGAGGACGAAAATGACCTAAATGTTCATCCAATGACACAAATGAACTTATTGGATGCACAAGATTGGTTAAAAATCCTAATTAGACAACAATAAGCCTAGGGAGGAAAAACATGACCTAAATGTTCATCCAATGACACAAATGAACTTATTGGATGCACAAGATTCGTTAAAAACCCGAATTGGACAAGAATAGCCTAGGGATGACGAAAATGACCTAAATGTTCGTCCAATGACACAAACACACCTATTGGATGCACTAGATTGCATAAAAACTCTAATTGGACAAGAATAAGACTAGGGAGGACGTAAATGACCTAAATGTTCCACCAATGACACAAATGAACTTATTGGATGCACAAGGTTGGTTAAAAACCCTAATTGGACAAGAATAAGTCTAGGGAGGACGAAAATGACCTAAATGTTCCTCCAATGACACAAACACACCTATTGGATGCACAAGATTGCATAAAAACCCTAATTGGACAAGAATAAGCCTAGGGAGGACGAAAATGCCCTAAATGTTCGTCTAATGACACAAACACACCTATTGGATGCACAAGATTGCATAAAAACCCTAATTGGACAAGAATAAGACTAGGGAGGACATAAATGACCTAAATGTTCCACCAATGACACAAATGAACTTATTGGATGCACAAGGTTGGTTAAAAACCCTAATTGGACAAGAATAAGCCTAGGGAGGACGAAAATGACCTAAATGTTCAACCAATGACACAAATGAACTTATTGGATGCACAAGGTTGGTTAAAAACCCTAATTCGACCAGAATAAGCCTAGGGAGGACGAAAATGACCTAAATGTTCGTCCAATGACACAAACACACCTATTGGATGCACAAGATTGCATAAAAACCCTAATTGGACAAGAATAAGCCTAGGGAGGACGAAAATGACCTAAATGTTCATCCAATGACACAAATGAACTTATTGGATGCACAAGATTGGTTAAAAACCATAATTGGACAAGAATAAGCCTAGGAAGGACGAAAATGACCTAAATGTTCATCCAATGACACAAATGAACTTATTGGATGCACAATATTTGTTGAAAACCCTAATTTCACAAGAATAAGCCTAGGGAGGACGAAAATGACCTAAATGTTCATCCAATGACACAAATAAACTTATTGGATGCACAAGATTGCATAAAAACCCTAAATGGACAAGAATAAGCCTAGGGAGGACGAAAATGACCTAAATGTTCGTCCAATGACACAAACACACCTATTGGATGCACAAGATTGCATAAAAACCCTAATTGGACAAGAATAAGACTAGGGAGGACGAAAATGACCTAAATGTTCCTCCAATGACACAAACATACCTATTGGATGCACAAGATTGCATAAAAACTCTAATTGGACAAGAATAAGACTGGGGAGGACGAAAATGACCTAAATGTTCATCCAATGACACAAATGAACTTATTGTATGCACAAGATTGGTTAAAAACCCTAATTGGACAAGAATAAGCATAGGGAGGACGAAAATGGCCTAAATGTTCATCCAATGACACAAACACACATATTGGATGCACAAGATTGCTTAAAACCCTAATTGGACAAGAATAAGACTAGGGAGGACGAAAATGACCTAAATGTTCCTCCAATGACACAAATGAACTTATTGGATGCACAAGGTTGGTTAAAAACCCTAATTGGACAAGAATAAGCCTAGGGAGGACGAAAATGACCTAAATGTTCGTCCAATGACACAAACACACCTATTGGATGCACAAGATTGCATAAAAACCCTAATTGGACAAGAATAAGACTAGGGAGGACGAAAATGACCAAAATGTTCCTCCGATGACACAAATGAACTTATTGGATGCACAAGGTTGGTTTAAAACCCTAATTGGACAAGAATAAGCCTAGGGAGGACGAAAATGACCTAAATGTTCAACCAATGACACAAATGAACTTATTGGATGCACAAGGTTGGTTAAAAACCCTAATTGGACAAGAATAAGCCTAGGGAGGACGAAAATGACCTAAATGTTCGTCCAATGACACAAACACACCTATTGGATGCACAAGATTGCATAAAAACCCTAATTGGACAAGAATAATACTAAGAAGGACGAAAATGACCTAAATGTTCCTCCAATGACACAAACACACCTATTGGATGCACAAGATTGCATAAAAACCCTAATTGGACAAGAATAAGACTAGGGAGGACTTAAATGACCTAAATGTTCCACCAATGACACAAATGAACTTATTGGATACACAAGGTTGGTTAAAAACCCTAATTGGACAAGAATAAGCCTAGGGAGGACGAAAATGACCTAAATGTTCAACCAATGACACAAATGAACTTATTGGATGCACAAGGTTGGTTAAAAACCCTAATTGGACAAGAATAAGCCTAGGGAGGACGAAAATGACCTAAATGTTCGTCCAATGACACAAACACACCTATTGGATGCAAATGATTGCATAAAAACCCTAATTGGACAAGAATAAGCCTAGGGAGGACGAAAATGACCTAAATGTTCTTCCAATTACACAAACACACCTATTGGACGCACAAGATTGCATAAAAACCCTAATTGGACAAGAATAAGACTAGGGAGGACGAAAATGACCTAAATGTTCCTCCAATAACACAAACACACCTATTGGATGCACAAGGTTGCATAAAAACCCTAATTGGACAAGAATAAGACTAGGGAGGACGAAAATGACCTAAATGTTCATCCAATGACACAAATGAACTTATTGAATGCACAAGATTGGTTAAAAACCCTAATCGGACAAGAATAAGCCTAGGGAGGACGAAAATGACCTAAATGTTCGTCCAAAGACACAAACACACCTATTGGATGAACAAGATTGCATAAAAACCCTAATTGGACAAGAATAAGACTAGGGAGGACGAAAATGACCTAAATGTTCCTCCAATGACACAAACACACCTATTGGATGCACAAGATTGCATAAAAACCCTAATTGGACAAGAATAAGACTAGGGAGGACGAAAATGACCTAAATGTTCCTCCAATGACACAAACACACCTATTAGATGCACAAGATTGGTTAAAAACCCTAATTGGACAAGAATAAGTCTAGGGAGGACGAAAATGACCTAAATGTTCGTCCAATGACACAAATGAACTTATTGTATGCACAAGATTGGTTAAAATCCCTAATTGGACAAGAATAAGCATAGGGAGGACGAAAATGACCTAAATGTTCATCCAATGACACAAACACACATATTGGATGCACAAGATTGCTTAAAACCCTAATTGGACAAGAATAAGACTAGGGAGGACGAAAATGACCTAAATGTTCATCCAATGACACAAATGAACTTATTGGATGCACAAGATTGGTTAAAAACCCTAATTGGACAAGAATAAGCCTAGGGAGGAAAAAAATGACCTAAATGTTCATCCAATGACACAAACACACCTATTGGATGCACAAGATTGCATAAAAACCCTAATTGGACAAGAATAAGCCGAGGGATGACGAAAATGACCTAAATGTTCGTCCAATGACACAAACACACCTATTGGATGCACAAGATTGCATAAAAACCCTAATTGGACAAGAATAAGACTAGGGAGGACGTAAATGACCTAAATGTTCAACCAATGACACAAATGAACTTATTGGATGCACAAGGTTGGTTAAAAACCCTAATTGGACCAGAATAAGCCTAGGGAGGACGAAAATGACCTAAATGTTCGTCCAATGACACAAACACACCTATTGGATGCACAAGATTGCATAAAAACCCTAATTGGACAAGAATAAGCCTAGGGAGGACGAAAATGACCTAAATGTTCATCCAATGACACAAATGAACTTATTGGATGCACAAGATTGGTTAAAAACCATAATTGGACAAGAATAAGCCTAGGAAGGACGAAAATGACCTAAATGTTCATCCAATGACACAAATGAACTTATTGGATGCACAATATTTGTTGAAAACCCTAATTTCACAAGAATAAGCCTAGGGAGGACGAAAATGACCTAAATGTTCATCCAATGACACAAATAAACTTATTGGATGCACAAGATTGCATAAAAACCCTAAATGGACAAGAATAAGCCTAGGGAGGACGAAAATGACCTAAATGTTCGTCCAATGACACAAACACACCTATTGGATGCACAAGATTGCATAAAAACCCTAATTGGACAAGAATAAGCCTAGGGAGGACGAAAATGACCTAAATGTCCCTCCAATGACACAAACACACCTATTGGATGCACAAGATTGCATAAAAACCCTAATTGGACAAGAATAAGACTAGGGAGGACGAAAATGACCTAAATGTTCCTCCAATGACACAAACACACCTATTGGATGCACAAGATTGCATAAAAACCCTAATTCGACAAGAATAAGACTAGGGAGGACATAAATGACCTAAATGTTCCTCCAATGACACAAACACACCTATTGGATGCACAAGATTGCATAAAAACCCTAATTGGACAAGAATAAGACTAGGGAGGACGAAAATGACCTAAATGTACATCCAATGACACAAATGAACTTATTGGATGCACAAAATTGGTTAAAAACCCTAATTGGACAAGAATAAGCCTAGGGAGGACGAAAATGACCTAAATGTTCGTCCAATGACACAAACACACCTATTGGATGCACAAGATTGCATAAAAACCCTAATTGGACAAGAATAAGACTAGGGAGGACGAAAATGACCTAAATGTTCCTCCAATGACACAAACACAACTATTGGATGCACAAGTTTGCATAAAAACCCTAATTGGACAAGAATAAGACTAGGGAGGACGAAAATGACCTAAATGTTCATCCAATGACACAAATGAACTTATTGAATGCACAAGATTGGTTAAAAACCCTAATCCGACAAGAATAAGCCTAGGGAGGACGAAAATGACCTAAATGTTCGTCCAATGACACAAACACACCTATTGGATGCACAAGATTGCATAAAAACCCTAATTGGACAAGAATAAGACTAGGGAGGACGAAAATGACCTAAATGTTCCTCCAATGACACAAACACACCTATTGGATGCACAAGATTGCATAAAAACCCTAATTGGACAAGAATAAGACTAGGGAGGACGAAAATGACCTAAATGTTCATCCAATGACAAAAATGAACATATTGGATGCACAAGATTGGTTAAAAACCCTAATTGGACAAGAATAAGCCTAGGGAGGACGAAAATGACCTAAATGTTCGTCCAATGACACAAACACACCTATTGGATGCACAAGATTGCATAAAAACCCTAATTGGACAAGAATAAGCCTAGGGAAAACGAAAATGACCTAAATGTTCATCCAATGACACAAATGAACTTATTGGATGCACAAGATTGGTTAAAAACCCTAATTGGACAAGAATAAGCATAGGGAGGACGAAAATGACCTAAATGTTCATCCAATGACACAAACACACATATTGGATGCACAAGAATGCTTAAAACCCTAATTGGACAAAAATAAGACTAGGGATGACGAAAATGACCTAAATGTTTGTCCAATGACACAAACACACCTATTGGATGCACAAGATTGCATAAAAACCCTAATTGGACAAGAATAAGCCTAGGGAGGACGAAAATGACCTAAATGTTCGTCCAATGACACAAACACACCTATTGGATGCACAAGATTGCATAAAAACCCTAATTGGACAAGAATAAGCCTAGGGAGGACGAAAATGACCTAAATGTTCATCCAATGACACAAATGAACTTATTGGATGCACAAGATTGGTTAAAAACCATAATTGGACAAGAATAAGCCTACGGAGGACGAAAATGACCTAAATGTTCATCCAATGACACAAATGAACTTATTGGATGCACAATATTTGTTGAAAACCCTAATTTGACAAGAATAAGCCTAGGGAGGACGAAAATGACCTAAATGTTCATCCAATGACACAAATGAACTTATTGGATGCACAAGATTGCATAAAAACCCTAAATGGACAAGAATAAGCCTAGGGAGGACGAAAATGACCTAAATGTTCGTCCAATGACACAAACACACCTATTGGATGCACAAGATTGCATAAAAACCCTAATTGGACAATAATAAGCCTAGGGAGGACGAAAATGACCTAAATGTTCGTCCAATGACAAAAATGAACTTATTGGATGCACAAGATTGGTTAAAAACCCTAATATGACAAGAATAAGCCTAGGGAGGAAGAAAATGACCTAAATGTTCATCCAATGACACAAATGAACTTATTGGATGCACAAGATTGGTTAAAAACCCTAATTGGACAAGAATAAGCCTAGGGAGGACGAAAATGACCTAAATGTTCATCCAATGACACAAATGAACTTATTGGATGCACAAGATTGGTTAAAAACCATAATTGGACAAGAATATGCCTAGGGAGGACGAAAATGACCTAAATGTTCATCCAATGACACAAATGAACTTATTTGATGCATAAGATTGGTTAAAAACCCTAATTGGACAAGAATAAGCCTAGGTAGGACGTAAATGACCTAAATGTTCGTCCAATGACACAAACACACCTATTGGATGCACAAGATTGCATAAAAACCCTAATTGGACAAGAATAAGCCTAGGGAGGACGAAAATGACCTAAATGTTCGTCCAATGACACAAACACACCTATTGGATGCACAAGATTGCATAAAAACCTTAATTGGACAAGAATAAGACTAGGGAGGACGTAAATGACCTAAATGTTCAACCAATGACACAAATGAACTTATTTGATGCATAAGATTGGTTAAAAACCCTAATTGGACAAGAATAAGACTAGGGAGGACGAAAATGACCTAAATGTTCATCCAATGACACAAATGAACTTATTGTATGCACAAGATTGGTTAAAAACCCTAATTGGACAAGAATAAGCATAGGGAGGACGAAAATGACCTAAATGTTCATCCAATGACACAAACACACATATTGGATGCACAAGATTGCTTAAAACCCTAATTGGACAAGAATAAGACTAGGGAGGACGAAAATGACCTAAATGTCCATCCAATGACACAAATGAACTTATTGGATGCACAAGGTTGGTTTAAAACCCTAATTGGACAAGAATAAGCCTAGGGAGGACGAAAATGACCTAAATGTTCGTCCAATGACACAAACACACCTATTGGATGCACAAGATTGCATAAAAACCCTAATTGGACAAGAATAAGCCTAGGGAGGACGAAAATGACCTAAATGTTCGTCCAATGACACAAACACACCTATTGGATGCACAAGATTGCATAAAAACCTTAATTGGACAAGAATAAGACTAGGGAGGACGAAAATGACCTAAATGTTCATTCAATGACACAAATGAACTTATTGGATGCACAAGATTGGTTAAAAACCATAATTGGACAAGAATAAGCCTAGGGAGGACGAAAATGACCTAAATGTTCATCCAATGACACAAATGAACTTATTGGATGCACAATATTTGTTGAAAACCCTAATTTGACAAGAATAAGCCCAGGGAGGACGAAAATGACCTAAATGTTCATCCAATGACACAAATAAACTTATTGGATGCACAAGATTGCATAAAAACCCTAAATGGACAAGAATAAGCCTAGGGAGGACGAAAATGACCTAAATGTTCGTCCAATGACACAAACACACCTATTGGATGCACAAGATTGCATAAAAACCCTAATTGGACGAGAATAAGACTAGGGAGGACGAAAATGACCTAAATGTTCCTCCAATGACACAAACATACCTATTGGATGCACAAGATTGCATAAAAACCCTAATTGGACAAGAATAAGACTAGGGAGGACGAAAATGACCTAAATGTTCATCCAATGACACAAATGAACTTATTGTATGCACAAGATTGGTTAAAAACCCTAATTGGACAAGAATAAGCATAGGGAGGACGAAAATGACCTAAATGTTCATCCAATGACACAAACACACATATTGGATGCACCAGATTGCTTAAAACCCTTATTGGACAAGAATAAGACTAGGGAGGACGAAAATGACCTAAATGTTCATCCAATAACACAAATGAACTTATTGGATGCACAAGGTTGGTTAAAAACCCTAATTGGACAAGAATAAGCCTAGGGAGGACGAAAATGACCTAAATGTTCGTCCAATGACACAAACACACCTATTGGATGCACAAGATTGCATAAAAACCCTAATTGGACAAGAATAAGCCTAGGGAGGACGAAAATGACCTAAATGTTCATCCAATGACACAAATGAACTTATTGGATGCACAAGATTGGTTAAAAACCATAATTGGACAAGAATAAGCCTAGGGAGGACGAAAATGACCTAAATGTTCATCCAATGACACAAATGAACTTATTGGATGCACAATATTTGTTGAAAACCCTAATTTGACAAGAATAAGCCTAGCGAGGACGAAAATGACCTAAATGTTCATCCAATGACACAAATGAACTTATTGGATGCACAAGATTGCATAAAAACCCTAAATGGACAAGAATAAGCCTAGGGAGGACGAAAATGACCTAAATGTTCGTCCAATGACACAAACACACCTATTGGATGCACAAGATTGCATAAAAACCCTAATTGGACAATAATAAGCCTAGGGAGGACGAAAATGACCTAAATGTTTGTCCAATGACACAAATGAACTTATTGGATGCACAAGATTGGTTAAAAACCCTAATATGACAAGAATAAGCCTAGGGAGGAAGAAAATGACCAAAATGTTCATCCAATGACACAAATGAACTTATTGGATGCACAAGATTGGTTAAAAACCCTAATTGGACAAGAATAAGCCTAGGGAGGACGAAAATGACCTAAATGTTCATCCAATGACACAAATGAACTTATTGGATGCACAAGATTGGTTAAAAACCATAATTGGACAAGAATAAGCCTAGGGAGGACGAAAATGACCTAAATGTTCATCCAATGACACAAATGAACTTATTTGATGCATAAGATTGGTTAAAAACCCTAATTGGACAAGAATAAGCCTAGGGAGGACGTAAATGACCTAAATGTTCGTCCAATGACACAAACACACCTATTGGATGCACAAGATTGCATAAAAACCATAATTGGACAAGAATAAGCCTAGGGAGGACGAAAATGACCTAAATGTTCATCCAATGACACAAATGAACTTATTGGATGCACAAGATTGGTTAAAAACCATAATTGGACAAGAATAAGCCTAGGGAGGACGAAAACGACCTAAATGTTCATCCAATGACAAAAATGAACTTATTGGATGCACAAGATTGCATAAAAACCCTAATTGGACAAGAATAAGCCTAGGGAGGACGAAAATGACCTAAATGTTCATCCAATGACACAAATGAACTTATTGGATGCACAAGATTGGTTAAAAACCATAATTGGACAAGAATAAGCCTACGGAGGACGAAAATGACCTAAATGTTCATCCAATGTCACAAATGAACTTATTGGATGCACAAGATTGGTTGAAAATCCTAATTTGACAAGAATAAGCCTAGGGAGGACGAAATTGACCTAAATGTTCATCCAATGACACAAATGAACTTATTTGACGCATAAGATTTGTTAAAAACCCTAATTGGGCAATAATAAGCCTAGGGAGGACGTAAATGACCTAAATGTTCGTCCAATGACACAAACACACATATTGGATGCACAAGATTGCTTAAAACCCTAATTGGACAAGAATAAGCCTAAGGAGGACGAAAATGACCTAAATGTTCATCCAATGACACAAATGAACTTATTGGATGCACAAGATTGGTTAAAAACCCTAATTGGACAAGAATAAGCCTAGGGAGGACGAAAATGACCTAAATGTTCGTCTTATGACACAAATGAACTTATTGGATGCACAAGATTGGTTAAAAACCCTAATTGGACAAGAATAAGCCTAGGGAGGACGAAAATGACCTAAATGTTCATCCAATGACACAAATGAACTTATTGGATGCACAAGATTGGTTAAAAACCCTAATTGGCCAAGAATAAGCCTAGGGAGGACAAAAATGACCTAAATGTTCGTCCAATGACACAAACACACCTATTGGATGCACAAGATTGCATAAAAACCCTAATTGGACAAGAATAAGACTAGGGAGGACGAAAATGACCTAAATGTTCGTCCAATGACACAAACACACTTATTGGATGCACAAGATTGCATAAAAACCCTAATTGGACAAGAATAAGACTAGGGAGGACGAAAATGACCTAAATGTTCGTCCAATGACACAAACACACCTATTGGATGCACAAGATTGCATAAAAACCATAATTGGACAAGAATAAGCCTAGGGAGGACGAAAATGACCTAAATGTTCATCCAATGACACAAATGAACTTATTGGATGCACAAGATTGGTTAAAAACCATAATTGGACAAGAATAAGCCTAGGAAGGACGAAAATGACCTAAATGTTCATCCAATGACACAAATGAACTTATTGGATGCACAATATTTGTTGAAAACCCTAATTTGACAAGAATAAGCCTAGGGAGGACGAAAATGACCTAAATGTTCATCCAATGACACAAATAAACTTATTGGATGCACAAGATTGCATAAAAACCCTAAATGGACAAGAATAAGCCTAGGGAGGACAAAAATGACCTAAATGTTCGTCCAATGACACAAACACACCTATTGGATGCACAAGATTGCATAAAAACCCTAATTGGACAAGAATAAGACTAGGGAGGACGAAAATGACCTAAATGTTCCTCCAATGACACAGACATACCTATTGGATGCACAAGATTGCATAAAAACCCTAATTGGACAAGAATAAGACTAGGGAGGACGAAAATGACCTAAATGTTCATCCAATGACACAAATGAACTTATTGTATGCACAAGATTGGTTAAAAACCCTAATTGGACAAGAATAAGCATAGGGAGGACGAAAATGACCTAAATGTTCATCCAATGACACAAACACACATATTGGATGCACAAGATTGCTTAAAACCCTAATTGGACTAGAATAACACTAGGGAGGACGAAAATGACCTAAATGTTCATCCAATGACACAAACACACCTTTTGGATGCACAAGATTGCATAAAAACCCTAATTGGACAAGAATAAGACTAGGGAGGACGAAAATGACCTAAATGTTCATCCAATGACACAAACACACCTATTGGATGCACAAGATTGCATAAAAACCCTAATTGGACAAGAATAAGACTAGGGAGGACGAAAATGACCTAAATGTTCATCCAATGACACAAATGAACTTATTGGATACACAAGATTGGTTAAAAACCCTATTTGGACAAGAATAAGCCTAGGGAGGACGAAAATGACCTAAATGTTCGTCCAATGACACAAACACACCTATTGGATGCACAAGATTGCATAAAAACCCTAATTCGACAAGAATAAGACTAGGGAGGACGAAAATGACCTAAATGTTCATCCGATGACACAAATGAACTTATTGGATGCACAAGATTGGTTAAAAACCCTACTTGGACAAGAATAAGCCTAGGGAGGACGAAAATGACCTAAATGTTCGTCCAATGACACAAACACACCTATTGGATGCACAAGATTGCATAAAAACCCTAATTGGACAAGAATAAGACTAGGGAGGACGAAAATGACCTAAATGTTCCTCCAATGACACAAACACACCTATTGGATGAACAAGATTGCATAAAAACCCTAATTCGACAAGAATAAGACTAGGGAGGACGAAAATGACCTAAATGTTCCTCCAATGACACAAACACACCTATTGGATGCACAAGATTGCATAAAAACCCTAATTGGACAAGAATAAGACTAGAGAGAACGTAAATGACCTAAATGTTCAACCAATGACACAAATGAACTTATTGGATGCACAAGGTTGGTTAAAAACCCTAATTGGACCAGAATAAGCCTAGGGAGGACGAAAATGACCTAAATGTTCGTCCAATGACACAAACACACCTATTGGATGCACAAGATTGCATAAAAACCCTAATTGGACAAGTATAAGCCTAGGGAGGACGAAAATGACCTAAATGTTCGTCCAATGACACAAACACACCTATTGGATGCACAAGATTGCATAAAAACCCTAATTGGACAAGAATAAGCCTAGGGAGGACGAAAATGACCTAAATGTTAGTCCAATGACACAAACACACCTATTGGATGCACAAGATTGCATAAAAACCCTAATTGGACAAGAATAAGACTAGGGTGGACGAAAATGACCTAAATGTTCATCCAATGACACAAATGAACTTATTGGATACACATGATTGGTTAAAAACCCTAATTGGACAAGAATAAGCCTAGGGAGGACGAAAATGACCTAAATGTTCGTCCAATGACACAAACACACCTATTGGATGCACAAGATTGCATAAAAACCCTAATTGGACAAGAATAAGACTAGGGAGGACGAAAATGACCTAAATGTTCCTCCAATGACACAAACACACCTATTGAATGCACAAGATTGCATAAAAACCCTAATTGGACAAGAATAAGACTAGGGAGGACGTAAATGACCTAAATGTTCCACCAATGACACAAATGAACTTATTGGATGCACAAGGTTCGTTAAAAACCCTAATTGGACAAGAATAAGCCTAGGGAGGACGAAAATGACCTAAATGTTCAACCAATGACACAAATGAACTTATTGGATGCACAAGGTTGGTTAAAAACCCTAATTGGACAAGAATAAGCCTAGGGAGGACGAAAATGACCTAAATGTTCGTCCAATGACACAAACACACCTATTGGATGCACAAGATTGCATAAAAACCCTAATTGGACAAGAATAAGACTAGGGAGGACGAAAATGACCTAAATGTTCCTCCAATGACACAAACACACCTATTGAATGCACAAGATTGCATAAAAACCCTAATTGGACAAGAATAAGACTAGGGAGGACGTAAATGACCTAAATGTTCCACCAATGACACAAATGAACTTATTGGATGCACAAGGTTGGTTAAAAACCCTAATTGGACAAGAATAAGACTAGGGAGGACAAAAATGACCTAAATGTTCATCCAATGACACAAATGAACTTATTGGATGCACAAGATTGGTTAAAAACCCTAATTGGACAAGAATAAGCCTAGGGAGGACGAAAATGACCTAAATGTTCGTCCAATGACACAAACACACCTATTGGATGCACAAGATTGCATAAAAACCCTAATTGGACAAGAATAAGACTAGGGAGGACGAAAATGACCTAAATGTTCCTCCAATGACACAAACACACCTACTGGATGCACAAGATTGTATAAAAACCCTAATTCGACAAGAATAAGACTAGGGAGGACGAAAATGACCTAAATGTTCCTCCAATGACAGAAACACACCTATTGGATGCACAAGATAGCATAAAAACCCTAATTGGACAAGAATAAGACTAGGGAGGACGTAAATGACCTAAATGTTCCACCAATGACACAAATGAACTTATTGGATGCAAAAGGTTGGTTAAAAACCCTAATTGGACAAGAATAAGCCTAGGGAGGATGAAAATGACCTAAATGTTCGTCCAATGACACAAACACACCTATTGGATGCACATGATTGCATAAAAACCCTAATTGGACAAGAATAAGCCTAGGGAGGACGAAAATGACCTAAATGTTCGTCCAATGACACAAACACACCTATTGGATGCACAAGATTGCATAAAAACCCTAATTGGACAAGAATAAGACTAGGGAGGACGAAAATGACCTAAATGTTCATCCAATGACACAAAGAAACTTATTGGATGCACAAGATTGGTTAAAAACCCTAATTGGACAAGAATAAGCCTAGGGAGGACGAAAATGACCTAAATGTTCGTCCAATGACACAAACACACCTATTGGATGCACAAGATTGCATAAAAACCCTAATTGGACAAGAATAAGCACAAGGAGGACAAAAATGACCTAAATGTTCATCCAATGACACAAATGAACTTATTGGATGCACAAGATTGGTTAAAAACCCTAATTGGACAAGAATAAGCATAGGGAGGACGAAAATGACCTAAATGTTCATCCAATGACACAAACACACATATTGGATGCACAAGATTGCTTAAAACCCTAATTGGACAAGTATAAGACTAGGGAGGACGAAAATGACCTAAATGTTCATCCAATGACACAAATGAACTTATTGGATGCACAAGATTGGTTTAAAACCCTAATTGGACAAGAATAAGCCTAGGGAGGACGAAAATGACCTAAAAGTTCGTCCAATGACACAAACACACCTATTGGATGCACAAGATTGCATAAAAACCCTAATTGGACAAGAATAAGACTAGGGAGGACGAAAATGACCTAAATGTTCATCCAATGACACATATGAACTTATTGTATGCACAAGATTGGTTAAAAACCCTAATTGGACAAGAATAAGCATAGGGAGGACGAATATTACCTAAATGTTCATCCAATGACACAAACACACATATTGGATGCACAAGATTGCTTGAAACCCTACTTGGACAAGAATAAGACTAGGGAGGACGAAAATGACCTAAATGTTCATCGAATGACACAAATGAACTTATTGGATGCACAAGATTGGTTAAAAACCCTAATTGGACAAGAATAAGCCTAGGGAGGACGAAAATGACCTAAAAGTTCGTCCAATGACACAAACACACCTATTGGATGCACAAGATTGCATAAAAACCCTAATTGGACAAGAATAAGACTAGGGAGGACGAAAATGACCTAAATGTTCCTCCAATGACACAAACACACCTATTGGATGCACAAGATTGCATAAAAAAACCCTAATTGGACAAGTATAAGACTAGGGAGGACGCAAATGACCTAAATGTTCATCCAATGACACAAATGAACTTATTGGATGCACAAGATTGGTTAAAAACCCTAATTGGACAAGAATAAGACTAGGGAGGACGAAAATGACCTAAATGTTCCTCCAATGACACAAACACACCTATTGGATGCACAAGATTGCATAAAAACCCTAATTGGACAAGAATAAGACTAGGGAGGACGAAAATGACCTAAATGTTCATCCAATGACACAAATGAACTTATTGTATGCACAAGATTGGTTAAAAACCCTAATTGGACAAGAATAAGCATAGGGAGGACGAAAATCACCTAAATGTTCATCCAATGACACAAACATACATATTGGATGCATAAGATTGCTTAAAACCCTAATTGGACAAGAATAAGACTAGGGAGGACGAAAATGACCTAAATGTTCATCGAATGACACAAACACACCTATTGGATGCACAAGATTGCATAAAAACCCTAATTCGACAAGAATAAGACTAGGGAGGACGAAAATGACCTAAATGTTCCTCCAATGACATAAACACACCTATTGGATGCACAAGATTGAATAAAAAACCCTAATTCGACAAGAATAAGACTAGGGAGGACGAAAATGACCTAAATGTTCCTCCAATGACACAAACACACCTATTGGATGCACAAGATTGCATAAAAACCCTAATTGGACAAGAATAAGACTAGGGAGGACGAAAATGACCTAAATGTTCATCCAATGACACAAATGAACTTATTGGATGCACAAGATTGGTAAAAAACCCTAATAGGACAAGAATAAGCCTAGGGAGGACGAAAATGACCTAAATGTTCGTCCAATGACACAAACACACCTATTGGATGCACAAGATTGCATAAAAACCCTAATTGGACAAGAATAAGACTAGGGAGGACGAAAATGACCTAAATGTTCATCCAATGACACAAATGAAATTATTGTATGCACAAGATTGGTTAAAAACCCTAATTGGACAAGAATAAGCATAGGGAGGACGAAAATGACCTAAATGTTCATCCAATGACACAAACACACATATTGGATGCACAAGATTGCTTAAAACCCTAATTGGACAAGAATAAGACTAGGGAGGACGAAAATGACCTAAATGTTCATCCAATGACACAAATGAACTTATTGGATGCACAAGATTGGTTAAAAACCCTAATTGGACAAGAATAAGCCTAGGGAGGACGAAAATGACCTAAATGTTCATCCAATGACACAAATGAACTTATTGGATGCACAAGATTGGTTAAAAACCCTAATTGGGCAAGAATAAGCCTATGGAGGACGAAAATGACCTAAATGTTCATCGAATGACACAAATGAACTTATTGGATGCAAAAGATTGGTTAAAAACCCTAATTGGACAAGAATAAGCCTAGGGAGGACGAAAATGACCTAAATGTTCATCCAATAACACAAATGAACTTATTGGATGCACAAGATTGGTTAAAAACCCTAATTGGACAAGAATAAGCATAGGGAGGACGAAAATGACCTAAATGTTCATCCAATGACACAAACACACATATTGGATGCACAAGATTGCTTAAAACCCTAATTGGACAAGAATAAGCCTAGGGAGGACGAAAATGACCTAAAATTTCGTCCAATGAGACAAACACACCTATTGGATGCACAAGATTGCATTAAAACCCTAATTGGACAAGAATAAGCCTAGGGAGGACGAAAATGACCTAAATGTTCATCCAATGACACAAATGAACTAATTGGATGCACAAGATTGGTTAAAAACCCTAATGGGACAAGAATAAGCCTAGGGAGGACGAAAATGACCTAAATGTTCGTCCAATGACACAAACACACCTATTGGATGCACAAGATTGCATAAAAACCCTAATTGGACAAGAATAAGACTAGGGAGGACGAAAATGACCTAAATGTTCATCCAATCACACAAATGAACTTATTGTATGCACAAGATTGGTTAAAAACCCTAATTGGACAAGAATAAGCATAGGGAGGACGAAAATGACCTAAATGTTCATCCAATGACACAAACACACATATTGGATGCACAAGATTGCTTAAAACCCTAATTGGACAAGAATAAGACTAGGGAGGACGAAATTGACCTAAATGTTCATCCAATGACACAAATGAACTTATTGGATGCACAAGATTGGTTAAAAACCCTAATTGGACAAGAATAAGCCTAGGGAGGACGAAAATGACCTAAATGTTCGTCCAATGACACAAACACAGCTATTGGATGCACAAGATTGCATAAAAACCCTAATTGGACAAGAATAAGCCTAGGGAGGACGAAAATGACCTAAATGTTCGTCCAATGACACAAACACACCTATTGGATGCACAAGATTGCATAAAAACCCTAATTGGACAAGAATAAGCCTAGGGAGGACGAAAATGACCTAAATGTTCAACCAATGACACAAATGAACATATTGGATGCACAAGGTTGGTTAAAAACCCTAATTGGACAAGAATAAGCCTAGGGAGGACGAAAATGACCTAAATGTTCGTCCAATGACACAAACACACCTATTGGATGCACAAGATTGCATAAAAACCCTAATGGGACAAGAATAAGACTAGGGAGGACGAAAATGACCTAAATGTTCATCCGATGACACAAATGAATTTATTGGATGCACAAGAATGGTTAAAAACCATAATTGGACAAGAATAAGCATAGGGAGGACGAAAATGACCGAAATGTTCATCCAATGACACAAACACACCTATTGGATGCACAAGATTGCATAAAAACCCAAATTGGACAAGAATAAGACTAGGGAGGACGAAAATGACCTAAATGTTCCTCCAATGACACAAACACACCTGTTGGATACACAAGATTGCATAAAAACCCTAATTGGACAAGAATAAGACTAGGGAGGACGAAAATGACCTAAATGATCATCCAATGACACAAATGAACTTATTGGATGCACAAGATTGGTTAAAAACCCTAATTGGAAAAGAATAAGCCTAGGGAGGATGAAAATGACCTAAATGTTCGACCAATGACACAAACACACCTATTGGATGCACAAGATTGCATAAAAACCCTAATTGGACAAGAATAAGACTAGGGAGGACGAAAATGACCTAAATGTTCCTCCAATGACACAAACACACCTATTGGATGCACAAGATTGCACAAAATCCCTAATTGGACAAGAATAAGACTAGGGAGGACGAAAATGACCTAAATGTTCATCCAATGACACAAATGAACTTATTGGATGCACAAGATTGGTTAAAAACCCTAATTGGACAAGAATAAGCCTAGGGAGGACGAAAATGACCTAAATGTTCATCCAATGACACAAATGAACTTATTGGATGCACATGATTGGTTAATAACCCTAATTGGACAAGAATAAGCCTAGGGAGGACGAAAATGACCTAAATGTTCGTCCAATGACACAAACACACCTATTGGATGCACAAGATTGCATAAAAACCCTAATTGGACAAGAATAAGACTAGGGAGGACGAAAATGACCTAAATGTTCATCCAATGACGCAAATGAACTTATTGGATGCACAAGATTGGTTAAAAACCCTAATTGGACAAGAATAAGCCTAGGGAGGACGAAAATGACCTAAATGTTCATCCAATGACACAAATGAACTTATTGGATGCACAAGATTGGTTAAAAACTCTAATTGGACAAGAATAAGCCTAGGGAGAACGAAAATGACCTAAATGTCCATCCAATGACACAAATAAATTTATTGGATGCACAAGGTTAGTTAAAAACCCTAATTGAACAAGAATAAGCCTAGGGAGGACGAAAATGACCTAAATGTTCGTCCAATGACACAAACACACCAATTGGATGCACAAGATTGCATAAAAACCGTAATTGGACAAGAATAAGCCTAGGGAGGACGAAAATGACCTAAATGTTCGTCCAATGACACAAACACACCTATTGGATGCACAAGATTGCATAAAAACCCTAATTGGACAAGAATAAGACTAGGGAGGACGAAAATGACCTTAATGTTCCTCCAATGACACAAATGAACTTATTGGATGCACAAGATTGGTTAAAAACCCTAATTGGACAAGAATAAGCCTAGGGAGGACGAAAATGACCTAAATGTTCATCCAATGACACAAATGAACTTATTGGATGCACAATATTTGTTGAAAACCCTAATTTGACAAGAATAAGCCTAGGGAGGACGAAAATGACCTAAATGTTCGTCCAATGACACAAACACACCTATTGGATGCACAAGATTGCATAAAAACCCTAATTGGACAAGAATAAGCCTAGGGAGGACGAAAATGACCTAAATGTTTATCCAATGATACAAATGAACTTATTGGATGCACAAGATTGGTTAAAAACCCTAATTGGACAAGAATAAGCCTAGGGAGGACGAAAATGACCTAAATGTTCATCCAATGACACAAATGAACTTATTGGATGCACAAGATTGGTTAAAAACCCTAATTGGACAAGAATAAGCCTAGGGAGGACGAAAATGACCTAAATGTTCATCCAATGACACAAATGAACTTATTGGATGCACAAGATTGGTTAAAAACACTAATTGGAAAAGAATAAGCATAGGGAGGACGAAAATGACCTAAATGTTCATCCAATGACACAAACACACATATTGGATGCACAAGATTGCTTAAAACCCTAATTGGACAAGAATAAGACTAGGGATGACGAAAATGACCTAAATGTTCCTCCAATGACACAAACACACCTATTGGATGCACAAGATTGCATAAAAACCCTAATTGGACAAGAATAAGACTAGGGAGGACGAAAATGACCTAAATGTTCATCCAATGACACAAATGAACTTATTGTATGCACAAGATTGGTTAAAAACCCTAATTGGACAAGAATAAGCCTAGGGAGGATGAAAATGACCTAAATGTTCGACCAATGACACAAACACACCTATTGGATGCACAAGATTGCATAAAAACCCTAATTGGACAAGAATAAGACTAGGGAGGACGAAAATGACCTAAATGTTCCTCCAATGACACAAACACACCTATTGGATGCACAAGATTGAATAAAAAACCCTAATTCGACAAGAATAAGACTAGGGAGGACGAAAATGACCTAAATGTTCCTCCAATGACACAAACACACCTATTGGATGCACAAGATTGCATAAAAACCCTAATTGGACAAGAATAAGACTAGGGAGGACGAAAATGACCTAAATGTTCATCCAATGACACAAATGAACTTATTGTATGCACAAGATTGGTTAAAAACACTAATTGGACAAGAATAAGCATAGGGAGGACGAAAATGACCTAAATGTTCATCCATTGACACAAACACACATATTGGATGCACAAGATTGCTTAAAACCCTAATTGGACAAGAATAAGCCTAGGGAGGACGAAAATGACCTAAATGTTCGTCCAATGACACAAACACACCTATTGGATGCACAAGATTGCATAAAAACCCTAATTGGACAAGAATAAGACTAGGGAGGACGAAAATGACCTAAATGTTCCTCCAATGACACAAACACACCTATTGGATGCACAAGATTGCCTAAAAACCCTAGTTGGACAAGAATAAAACTAGGGAGGACGAAAATAACCTAAATGTTCATCCAATGACACAAACACACATATTGGATGCACAAGATTGCTTAAAACCCTAATTGGACAATAATAAGACTAGGGAGGACGGAAATGACCTAAATGTTCAACCAATGACACAAATGAACTTATTGGATGCACAAGGTTGGTTAAAAACCCTAATTGGACAAGAATAAGCCTAGGGAGGACGAAAATGACCTAAATGTTCGTCCAATGACACAAACACACCTATTGGATGCACAGGATTGCATAAAAGCCCTAATTGGACAAGAATAAGCCTAGGGAGGACGAAAATGACCTAAATGTTCGTCCAATGACACAAACACACCTATTGGATGCACAAGATTGCATAAAAACCCTAATTGGACAAGAATAAGACTAGGGAGGACGAAAATGACCTAAATGTTCCTCCAATGACACAAACACACCTATTGGATGCACAAGATTGCATAAAAACCATAATTCGACAAGAATAAGACTAGGGAGGACGAAAATGACCTAAATGTTCATCCAATGACACAAATGAACTTATTGGATGCACAAGATTGGTTAAAAACCCTAATTGGACAAGAATAAGACTAGGGAGGACGAAAATAACCTAAATGTTCGTCCAATGACACAAACACACCTATTGGATGCACAAGATTGGTTAGAAACCCTAATTGAACAAGAATAAGCGTAGGGAGGACGAAAATGACCTAAATGTTCATCCAATGAAACAAATGAACTTATTGGATTCACAAGATTGCTTAAAAACCCTAATTGGACAAGAATAAGCCTAGGGAGGACGAAAATGACCTAAATGTTCATCCAATGACACAAATGAACTTATTGGATGCACAAGATTGGTTAAAAACCATAATTGGACAAGAATAAGCCTAGGGAGGACGAAAATGACCTAAATGTTCATCCAATGACACAAATGAACCTATTGGATGCACAAGATTGGTTAAAAACACTAATTGGACAAGAATAAGCCTAGGGTGGACGAAAATGACCTAAATGTTTATCCAATGACACAAATGAACTTATTGGATGCACAAGATTGGTTAAAAACCCTAATTGGACAAGAATAAGCCTAGGGAGGACGAAAATGACCTAAATGTTCATCCAATGACACAAACACACCTATTGGATGCACAAGATTCGTAAGAAACCCTAATTGGACAAGAATAAGCCTAGGGAGGAAGAAACTGACCTAAATGTTCATCCAATGACACAAACACACCTATTGGATGCACAAGATTCGTAAGAAACCCTAATTGGACAAGAATAAGCCTAGGGAGGACGAAAATGACCTAAATGTTCATCCAATGACACAAACACACCTATTGGATGCACAAGATTGGTTAAAAACCCTAATTGGACAAGAATAAGCCTAGGGAGGACGAAAATGACCTAAATGTTCGTCTAATGACACAAACACACCTATTGGATGCACAAGATTGCATAAAAACCCTAATTGGACAAGAATAAGACTAGGGAGGACGAAAATGACCTAAATGTTCCTCCAATGACACAAGCACACCTGTTGGATGCACAAGATTGCATAAAAACCCTAATTGGACAAGAATAAGACTAGGGAGGACGAAAATGACTTAAATGTTCCTCCAATGACACAAATGAACTTATTGTATGCACAAGATTGGTTAAAAACCCTAATTGGACAAGAATAAGCATAGGGAGGACGAAAATGACCTAAATGTTCCTCCAATGACACAAATGAACTTATTGGATGCACAAGATTGGTTAAAAACCCTAACTGGACAAAAATAAGACTAGGGAGGACGAAAATGACCTAAATGTTCATCCAATGACACAAATGAACTTATTGGATGCACAAGATTGGTTAAAAACCTTTATTGGACAAGAATAAGCCTAGGGAGGACGAAAATGACCTAAATGTTCGTCCAATGACACAAACACACCTATTGGATGCACAAGATTGCATAAAAACCCTAATTGGACAAGAATAAGACTAGGGAGGACGAAAATGACCTAAATGTTCCTCCAATGACACAAGCACACCTGTTGGATGCACAAGATTGCATAAAAACCCTAATTGGACAAGAATAAGACTAGGGAGGACGAAAATGACTTAAATGTTCCTCCAATGACACAAATGAACTTATTGTATGCACAAGATTGGTTAAAAACCCTAATTGGACAAGAATAAGCATAGGGAGGACGAAAATGACCTAAATGTTCATCCAATGACACAAACACACATATTGGATGCACAAGATTGCTTAAAACCCTAATTGGACAAGAATAAGACTAGGGGGGACGAAAATGACCTAAATGTTCCTCCAATGACACAAACACACCTATTGGATGCACAAGATTCGATAAAAACCCTAATTGGACAAGAATAAGACTAGGGAGGACGAAAATGGCCTAAATGTTCATCCAATGACACAAATGAACTCATTGGATGCACAAGATTGGTTAAAAACTCTAATTGGACAAGAATAAGCATATGGAGGACGAAAATGACCTAAATGTTCATCCAATGACACAAACACACATATTGGATGCACAAGATTGCATAAAAACCCTAATTGGACAAGAATAAGACTAGGGAGGACGAAAATGACCTAAATGTTCATCCAATGACACAAATGAACTTATTGGATGCACAAGATTGGTTAAAAACCCTAACTGGACAAGAATAAGCCTAGGGAGGACGAAAATGACCTAAATGTTCGTCCAATGACACAAACACACCTATTTGATGCACAAGATTGCATAAAAACCCTAATTGGACAAGAATAAGACTAGGGAGGACGTAAATGACCTAAATGTTCCACCAATGACACAAATGAACTTATTGGATGCACAAGGTTGGTTAAAAACCCTAATTGGACAAGAATAAGCCTAGGGAGGACGAAAATGACCTAAATGTTGGTCCAATGACACAAACACACCTATTGGATGCACAAGATTGCATAAAAACCCTAATTGGACAAGAATAAGACTAGGGAGGACGAAAATGACCTAAATGTTCATCCAATGACACAAATGAACTTATTGGATGCACAAGATTGGTTAAAAACCCTAATTGGACAAGAATAAGCCTAGGGAGGACGAAAATGACCTAAATGTTCATCCAATGACACAAATGAACTTATTGGATGCACAAGATTGGTTGAAAACCCTAATAGGACAAGAATAAGCATTGGGAGGATGAAAATGACCTAAATGTTCATCCAATGACACAAATGAACTTATTGGATGCACAAGATTGGTTAAAAACCCTAATTGGACAAGAATAAGCCTAGGGAGGACCAAAATGACCTAAATGTTCGTCCAATGACACAAACACACCTATTGGATGCACAAGATTGCATAAAAACCCTAATTGGACAAGAATAAAACTAGGGAGGACGAAAATGACCTAAATGTTCCTACAATGACACAAACACACCTATTGGAGTCATAAGATTGCATAAAAACCCTAATTGGACAAGAATAAGACTAGGGAGGACGAAAATGACCTAAATACTCATCCAATGACACAAATGAACTTATTGGATGCACAAGATTGGTTAAAAACCCTAATTGGACAAGAATAAGCCTAGGGAGGACGAAAATGACCTAAATGTTCATCCAATGACACAAATGAACTTATTGGATGCACAAGATTGGTTAAAAACCATAATTGGACAAGAATAAGCCTAGGGAGGACGAAAATGACCTAAATGTTCATCCAATGACACAAATGAACTTATTGGATGCACAAGATTGGTTGAAAACCCTAATTGGACAAGAATAAGCCAAGGGAGGACGAAAATGACCTAAATGTTCATCCAATGACACAAATGAACTTATTGGATGCACAAGATTGGTTAAAAACCCTAATTGGACAAGAATAAGCCTAGGGAGGACGAAAATGACCTAAATGTTCGTCCAATGACACAAACACACCTATTGGATGCACAAGAGTGCATAAAAACCCTAATTGGACAAGAATAAGACTAGGGAGGACGAAAATGACCTAAATGTTCATCCAATGACACAAACACACCTATTGGATGCACAAGATTGCATAAAAACCCTAATTGGACAAGAATAAGCATAGGGAGGACGAAAATGACCTAAATGTTCGTCCAATGACACAAACACACCTATTGGATGCACAAGATTGCATAAAAACCCTAATTGGACAAGAATAAGCCTAGGGAGGACGAAAATGACCTAAATGTTCGTCCAATGACACAAACACACCCATTGGATGCACAAGATTGCATAAAAACCCTAATTGGACAAGAATAAGACTAGGGAGGACGAAAATGACCTAAATGTTCCTCCAATGACACAAACACACCTATTGGATGCACAAGATTGCATAAAAACCCTAATTCTACAAGAATAAGACTAGGGAGGACGAAAATGACCTAAATGTTCATCCAATGACACAAATGAACTTATTGGATGCACAAGATTGGTTAAAAACCCTAATTGGACAAGAATAAGCCTAGGGAGGACGAAAATGACCTAAATGTTCGTCCAATGACACAAACACACCTATTGGATGCACAAGATTGCATAAAAACCCTAATTGGACAAGAATAAGACTAGGGAGGACGAAAATGACCTAAATGTTCCTCCAATGACACAAACACAACTATTGGATGCACAAGATTGCATAAAAACCCTAATTGGACAAGAATAAGACTAGGGAGGACGAAAATGACCTAAATGTTCATCCAATGACACAAATGAACTTATTGGATGCACAAGATTGGTTAAAAACCCTAATTGGATAAGAATAAGCCTAGGGAGGACGAAAATGACCTAAATGTTCATCCAATTACACAAATGAACTTATTGGATGCACAAGATTGGTTGAAAACCCTAATTGGACAAGAATAAGCCTAGGGAGGACGAAAATGACCTAAATGTTCATCTAATGACACAAATGAACTTATTGGATGCACAAGATTGGTTAAAAACCCTAATTGGACAAGAATAAGCCTAGGGAGGACGAAAATGACCTAAATGTTCATCCAATGACACAAATGAACTTATTGGATGCACAAGATTGGTTGAAAACCCTAATTGGACAAGAATAAGCCTAGGGAGGACGAAAATGACCTAAATGTTCATCCAATGAGACAAATGAACTTATTGGATGCACAAGATTGGTTAAAAACCCTAATTGGACGAGAATAAGTCTAGGGAGGATGAAAATGACCTAAATGTTCGTCCAATGACACAAACACACATATTGGATGCACAAGATTGCATCTAAACCCTAATTGGACAAGAATAAGACTAGGGAGGACGAAAATGACCTAAATGTTCCTCCAATGACACAAACACACCTATTGGATGCACAAGATTGCATAAAAACCCTAATTGGACAAGAATAAGACTAGGTAGGACGAAAATGACCTAAATGTTCCTCCAATGACACAAACACACCTATTGGATGCACAAGATTGCATAAAACCCTAATTCGACAAGAATAAGACTAGGGAGGACGAAAATGACCTAAATGTTCCTCCAATGACACAAACACACCTATTGGATGCACAAGATTGCATAAAAACGCTAATTGGACAAGAATAAGACTTGGGAGGACGAAAATGACCTAAATGTTCATCCAATGACACAAATGAACTTATTGGATGCACAAGATTGGTTAAAAACCCTAATTGGACAAGAATAAGCCTAGGGAGGACGAAAATGACCTAAATGTTCGTCCAATGACACAAACACACCTATTGGATGCACAAGATTGCATAAAAACCCTAATTGGACAAGAATAAGACTAGGGAGGACGAAAATGACCTAAATAATCATCCAATGACACAAATGAACTTATTGGATTCACAAGATTGGTTAAAAACCCTAATTGGACAAGAATAAGCATAGGGAGGACGAAAATGACCTAAATGTTCATCCAATGACACAAACCCACATATTGGACGCACAAGATTGCTTAAAACCCTAATTGGACAAGAATAAGACTAGGGAGGACGAAAATGACCTAAATGTTCATCCAATGACACAAATGAACTTATTGGATGCACAAGATTGGTTAAAAACCCTAATCGGACAAGAATAAGCCTAGGGAGGACGAAAATGACCTAAATGTTCGTCCAATGACACAAACACACCTATTGGATGCACAAGATTGCATAATAACCCTAATTGGACAAGAATAAGACTAGGGAGGACGAAAATGACCTAAATGTTCCTCCAATGACACACACACCTATTGGATGCACAAGATTGCATAAAAACCCTAATTGGACAGGAATAAGACTTGGGAGGACGAAAATGACCTAAATGTTCGTCCAATGACACAAACACACCTATTGGATGCACAAGATTGCATAAAAACCCTAATTGGACAAGAATAAGCCTAGGGAGGACGAAAATGACCTAAATGTTCGTCCAATGACACAAACACACCTATTGGATGCACAAGATTGCATAAAAACCCTAATTGGACAAGAATAAGACTAGGGAGGACGAAAATGACCTAAATGTTCATCCAATGACACAAATGAACTCATTGGATGCACAAGATTGGTTAAAAATTCTAATTGGACAAGAATAAGCATATGGAGGACGAAAATGACCTAAATGTTCATCCAATGACACAAACACACATATTGGATGCAAAAGATTGCATAAAAACCCTAATTGGACAAAAATAAGACTAGGGAGGACGAAAATGACCTAAATGTTCATCCAATGACACAAATGAACTTATTGGATGCACAAGATTGGTTAAAAACCCTAACTGGACAAGAATAAGCCTAGGGAGGACGAAAATGACCTAAATGTTCGTCCAATGACACAAACACACCTATTGGATGCACAAGATTGCATAAAAACCCTAATTGGACAAGAATAAGAATAGGGAGGACGAAAATGACCTAAATGTTCATCCAATGAAACAAATGAACTTATTGGATGCACAAGATTGGTTAAAAACCCTAATTGGACAAGAATAAGCATAGGGAGGACGAAAATGACCTAAATGTTCATCCAATGACACAAACCCACATATTGGATGCACAGGATTTCTTAAAACCCTAATTGGACAAGAATAAGACTAGGGAGGACGAAAATGACCTAAATGTTCATCCAATGACACAAATGAACTTATTGGATGCACAAGATTGGTTAAAAACCCTAATTGGACAAGAATAAGCCTAGGGAGGACGAAAATGACCTAAATGTTCGTCCAATGACACAAACACACCTATTGGATGCACAAGATTGCATAAAAATCCTAATTGGACAAGAATAAGCCTAGGGAGGACGAAAATGACCTAAATGTTCATCCAATGAAACAAATGAACTTATTGGATGCACAAGATTGGTTAAAAACCCTAATTGGACAAGAAGAAGCCTATGGAGGACGAAAATGACCTAAATGTTCATCCAATGACACAAATGAACTTATTGGATGCACAAGATTGGTTAAAAACCCTAATTGGACAAGAATAAGCCTAGGGAGGACGAAAATGACCTAAATGTTCATCCAATGACACAAATGAACTTATTGGATGCACAAGATTGGTTAAAAACCCTAATTGGACAAGAATAAGCCTAGGGAGGACGAAAATGACCTAAATGTTCGTCCAATGACACAAACACACCTATTGGATGCAAAAGATTGCATAAAAACGCTAATTGGACAAGAATAAGACTAGGGAGGACGAAAATGACTTAAATGTTCCTCCAATGACACAAACACCTATTGGATGCACAAGATTGGTTAAAAATCCTAATTGGACAAGAATAAGCCTAGGGAGGACGAAAGTGTCATAAATGTTCCTCCAATGACACAAATGAACTTATTGGTTGCACAAGATTGTCTAAAACCCCTAATTGGACAAGAATAAGCCTAGGGAGGACGAAAATGACCTAAATGTTCATCCAATGAGACATATGAACTAATTGGTTGCACAAGATTGGCTAAAACCCCTAATTGGACAAGAATAAGCCTAGGGAGGACGAAAATGACCTAAATGTTCATCCGATGACACAAATGAACTTATTGGATGCACAAGATTGGTTAAAAACCCTAATTGTACAAGAATAAGCCTAGGGAGGACGAAAATGACCTAAATGTTCATCCAATGACACAAATGAACTTATTGGATGCACAAGATTGGTTAAAAACCCTAATTGGACAAGAATAAGCCTAGGGAGGACGAAAATGACCTAAATGTTCGTCCAATGACACAAACACACCTATTGGATGCACAAGATTGCGTAAAAACCCTAATTGGACAAGAATAAGACTAGGGAGGACGAAAATGTCCTAAATGTTCATCCAATGACATAAATGAACTTATTGGATGCACAAGATTGGTTAAAAACCCTAATTGGACAAGAATAAGCATAGGGAGAACGAAAATGACCTAAATGTTCGTCCAATGACACAAACCCAAATATTGGATGCACAAGATTGCTTAAAACCCTAATTGGAAAAGAATAAGCCTAGGGAGGACGAAAATGACCTAAATGTTCATCCAATGACACAAATGAACTTATTGGATGCACAAGATTGGTTAAAAACCCTAATTGGACAAGAATAAGCCTAGGGAGGACGAAAATGACCTAAATGTTCGTCCAATGACACAAACACACCTATTGGATGCACAAGATTGCATAAAACCCTAATTGGACAAGAATAAGACTAGGGAGGACGAAAATGACCTAAATGTTCATCTAATGACACAAATGAACTTATTGGATGCACAAGATTGGTTAAAAACCTTAATTGGACAAGAATAAGACTAGGGAGGACGTAAATGACCTAAATGTTCCACCAATGACACAAATGAACTTATTGGATGCACAAGGTTGGTTAAAAACACTAATTGGACAAGAATAAGACTAGGGAGGACGAAAATGACCTAAATGTTCATCCAATGACACAAATGAACTTATTGGATGCACAAGATTGGTTAAAAACCCTAATTGGACAAGAATAAGCCTAGGGAGGACGAAAATGACCTAAATGTTCGTCCAATGACACAAACACACCTATTGGATGCACAAGATTGCATAAAAACCCTAATTGGATAAGAATAAAACTAGGGAGGACGAAAATGACCTAAATGTTCCTCCAATGACACAAACACACCTATTGGATGCACAAGATTGCATAAAAACCCTAATTCGACAAGAATAAGACTAGGGAGGACGAAAATGAGCTAAATGTTCATCCAATGACACAAATGAACTTATTGGATGCACAAGATTGGTTAAAAACCCTAATTGGACAAGAATAAGCCTAGGGAGGACGAAAATGACCTAAATGTTCGTCCAATGACACAAACACACCTATTGGATGCACAAGATTGCATAAAAACCCTAATTGGACAAGAATAAGACTAGGTAGGACGAAAATGACCTAAATGTTCATCCAATGACACAAATGAACTTATTGGATGCACAAGATTGGTTAAAAACCCTAATTGGACAAGAATAAGCCTAGGGAGGACGAAAATGACCTAAATGTTCGTCCAATGACACAAATGAACTTATTGGATGCACAAGATTGGTTTAAAACCCTAATTGGACAAGAATAAGCCTAGAGAGGACGAAAATGACCTAAATGTTCATCCAATGACACAAATGAACTTATTGGATGCACAAGATTGGTTGAAAACCCTAATTGGACAAGAATAAGCCTAGGGAGGACGAAAATGACCTAAATGTTCATCCAATGACACAAATGAACTTATTGGATGCATAAGATTGGTTAAAAACCCTAATTGGACAAGAATAAGCCTAGGGAGGACGTAAATGACCTAAATGTTCGTCCAATGACACAAACACACATATTGGATGCACAAGATTGCTTAAAACCCTAATTTGACAAGAATAAGACTAGGGAGGAAAAAAATGACCTAAATGTTCATCCAATGACACAAATGAACTTATTGGATGCACAAGATTGGTTAAAAACCCTAATTGGACAAGAATAAGCCTAGGGAGGACGAAAATGACCTAAATGTTCATCCAATGACACAAATGAACTTATTGGATGCACAAGATTGGTTAAAATCCCTAATTGGACAAGAATAAGCCTAGGGTGGACGAAAATGACCTAAATGTTTATCCAATGACACAAATGAACTTATTGGATGCACAAGATTGGTTAAAAACCCTAATTGGACAAGAATAAGCCTAGGGTGGATTAAAATGACCTAAATGTTTATCCAATGACACAAATGAACTTATTGGATGCACAAGATTGGTTAAAAACCCTAATTGGACAAGAATAAGCCTAGGGAGGACGAAAATGACCTAAATGTTCATCCAATGACACAAACACGCCTATTGGATGCACAAGATTGCATAAAAACCCTAATTGGACAAGAATAAGACTAAGGAGGACGAAAATGACCTAAATGTTCATCCAATGACACAAATGAAGTTATTGGATGCGCAAGATTGGTTAAAAATCCTAATTCGACAAGAATAAGCCTAGGGAGGACGAAAATGACCTAAATGTTCATCCAATGACACAAATGAACTTATTGGATGCACAAGATTGGTTGAAAACCCTAATTGGACAAGAATAAGCCTAGGGAGGACGAAAATGACCTAAATGTTCATCCAATGACACAAATGAACTTATTGGATGCACAAGATTGGTTAAAAACCCTAATTGGACAAGAATAAGCCTAGGGAGGACGAAAATGACCTAAATGTTCAACCAATGACACAAATGAACTTATTGGATGCACAAGGTTGGTTAAAAACCCTAATTGGACAAGAATAAGCCTAGGGAGGACGAAAATGACCTAATTGTTCGTCCAATGACACAAACACACCTATTGGATGCACAAGATTGCATAAAAACCCTAATTGGACAAGAATAAGACTAGGGAGGACGAAAATGACCTAAATGTTCCTCCAATGACACAAACATACCTATTGGATGCACAAGATTGCATAAAAACCCTAATTGGACAAGAATAAGACTACGGAGGACGAAAATGACCTAAATGTTCATCCAATGACACAAATGAACTTATTGTATGAACAAGATTGGTTAAAAACCCTAATTGGACAAGAATAAGCATAGGGAGGACGAAAATGACCTAAATGTTCATCCAATGACACAAACACACATATTGGATGCACAAGATTGCTTAAAACCCTAATTGGACAAGAATAAGACTAGGGCGGACGAAAATGACCTAAATGTTCCTCCAATGACAGAAACACACCTATTGGATGCACAAGATTGCATAAAAACCCTAATTGGACAAGAATAAGACTAGGGAGGACGAAAATGGCCTAAATGTTCATCCAATGACACAAATGAACTTATTGGATGCACAAGATTGGTTAAAAACCCTATTTGGACAAGAATAAGCCTAGGGAGGACGAAAATGACCTAAATGTTCATCCAATGACACAAATGAACTTATTGGATGCACAAGATTGGTTGAAAACCCTAATTGGACAAGAATAAGCCTAGGGAGGACGAAAATGACCTAAATGTTCATCCAATGACACAAATGAACTTATTGGATGCACAAGATTGGTTAAAAACCCTAATTGGACAAGAATAAGGCTAGGGAGGACGAAAATGACCTAAATGTTTGTCCAATGACACAAACACACCTATTGGATGCACTAGATTGCATAAAACCCTTATTGGACAAGAATAAGACTAGGGAGGACGAAAATGACCTAAATGTTCGTCCAATGACACAAACACACCTATTGGATGCACAAGATTGCATAAAAACCCTAATTGGACAAGAATAAGCCTAGGGAGGACGAAAATGACCTAAATGTTCGTCCAATGACACAAACACACCTATTGGATGCACAAGATTGCATAAAAACCCTAATTGGACAAGAATAAGCCTAGGGAGGACGAAAATGACCTAAATGTTCATCCAATGACACAAATGAACTTATTGGATGCACAAGATTGGTTAAAAACCCTAATTGGACAAGAATAAGCCTAGGGAGTACAAAAATGACCTAAAAGTTCGTCCAATGACACAAACACACCTATTGGATGCACAAGATTGCATAAAAACCCTAATTGGACAAGAATAAGACTAGGGAGGACGAAAATGACCTAAATGTTCCTCCAATGACACAAATGAACTTATTGTATGCACAAGATTGGTTAAAAACCCTAATTGGACAACAATAAGCATAGGGAGGACGAAAATGACCTAAATGTTCATCCAATGACACAAACACACATATTGGATGCACAAGATTGCTTAAAACCCTAATTGGACAAGAATAAGACTAGGGAGGACGAAAATGACCTAAATGTTCCTCCCATGACACAAACACAGCTATTGGATGCACAAGATTGCATAAAAACCCTAATTGGACAAGAATAAGACTAGGGAGGACGAAAATGACCTAAATGTTCATCCAATGACACAAATGAACTCATTGGATGCACAAGATTGGTTAAAAACTCTAATTGGACAAGAATAAACATATGGAGGACGAAAATGACCTAAATGTTCATCCAATGACACAAACACACATATTGGATGCACAAGATTGCATAAAAACCCTAATTGGACAAAAATAAGACTAGGGAGGACGAAAATGACCTAAATGTTCATCCAATGACACAAATGAACTTATTGGATGCACAAGATTGGTTAAAAACCTTTATTGGACAAGAATAAGCCTAGGGAGGACGAAAATGACCTAAATGTTCGTCCAATGACACAAACACACCTATTGGATGCACAAGATTGCATAAAAACCCTAATTGGACAAGAATAAGACTAGGGAGGACGAAAATGACCTAAATGTTCCTCCAATGACACAAGCACACCTGTTGGATGCACAAGATTGCATAGAAACCCTAATTCGACAAGAATAAGACTAGGGAGGACGAAAATGACATAAATGTTCCTCCAATGACACAAATGAACTTATTGTATGCACAAGATTGGTTAAAAACCCTAATTGGACAAGAATAAGCATAGGGAGGACGAAAATGACCTAAATGTTCATCCAATGACACAAACACACATATTGGATACACAAGATTGCTTAAAACCCTAATTGGACAAGAATAAGACTAGGGGGGACGAAAATGACCTAAATGTTCCTCTAATGACACAAACACACCTTTTGGATGCACAAGATTGCATAAAAACCCTAATTGGACAAGAATAATACTAGGGAGGACGAAAATGGCCTAAATGTTCATCCAATGACACAAATGAACTCATTGGATGCACAAGATTGGTTAAAAACTCTAATTGGACAAGAATAAGCATATGGAGGACGAAAATGACCTAAATGTTCATCCAATGACACAAACACACATATTGGATGCACAAGATTGCATAAAAACCCTAATTGGACAAGAATAAGACTAGGGAGGACGAAAATGACCCAAATGTTCATCCAATGACACAAATGAACTTATTGGATGCACAAGATTGGTTAAAAACCCTAACTGGACAAGAATAAGCCTAGGGAGGACGAAAATGACCTAAATGTTCGTCCAATGACACAAACACACCTATTGGATGCACAAGATTGCATAAAAACCCTAATTGGACAAGAATAAGACTAGGGAGGACGTAAATGACCTAAATGTTCCACCAATGACACAAATGAACTTATTGGATGCACAAGGTTGGTTAAAAACCCTAATTGGACAAGAATAAGCCTAGGGAGGACGAAAATGACCTAAATGTTCAACCAATGACACAAATGAACTTATTGAATGCACAAGGTTGGTTAAAACCCTAATTGGACAAGAATAAGCCTAGGGAGGACGAAAATGACATAAATATTTGTCCAATGACACAAACACACCTATTGGATGCACATGATTGCCTAAAAACCCTAATCGGACAAAAATAAGCCTAGGGAGGACGAAAATGACCTAAATGTTCGTCCAATGACACAAACACACCTATTGGATGCACAAGATTGCATAAAAACCCTAATTGGACAAGAATAAGCCTAGGGAGGACGAAAATGACCTAAATGTTCATCCAATGACACAAATGAACTTATTGGATGCACAAGATTGGATAAAAACCATAATTGGACAAGAATAAGCCTAGGGAGGACGAAAATGACCTAAATGTTCATCCAATGACACAAATGAACTTATTGGATGCACAATATTTGTTGAAAACCCTAATTTGACAAGAATAAGCCTAGGGAGGACGAAAATGACCTAAATGTTCATCCAATGACACAAATGAACTTATTGGATGCACAAGATTGCATAAAAACCCTAAATGGACAAGAATAAGCCTAGGGAGGACGAAAATGACCTAAATGTTCGTCCAATGACACAAACACACCTATTGGATGCACAAGATTGCATAAAAACCCTAATTGGACAAGAATAAGACTAGGGAGGACAAAAATGACCTAAATGTTCATCCATTGACACAAATGAACTTATTGGATGCACAAGATTGGTTAAAAACCCTAATTGGACAAGAATAAGCATAGGGAGGACGAAAATGACCTAAATGTTCATCCAATGACACAAACACACATATTGGATGCACAAGATTGCTTAAAACCCTAATTGGACAAGAATAAGTATAGGGAGGACGAAAATGACCTAAATGTTCATCCAATGACACAAATGAACTTATTGGATGCACAAGATTGGTTAAAAACCCTAATTGGACAAGAATAAGCCTAGGGAGGACGAAAATGACCTAAATGTTCGTCCAATGACACAAATGAACTTATTGGATGCAAAAGATTGGTTAAAAACCCTAATTGGCCAAGAATAAGCCTAGGGAGGAAAAAAATGACCTAAATGTTCGTCCAATGACACAAACACACCTATTGGATGCACAAGATTGCATAAAAACCCTAATTGGACAAGAATAAGACTAGGGAGGACGTAAATGACCTAAATGTTCCACCAATGACACAAATGAACTTATTGGATGCACAAGGTTGGTTAAAAACCCTAATTGGAAAAGAATAAGCCTAGGGAGGACGAAAATGACCTAAATGTTCAACCAATGACACAAATGAACTTATTGGATGCCCAAGGTTGGTTAAAAACCCTAATTGAACAAGAATAAGCCTAGGGAGGACGAAAATGACTTAAATGTTCGTCTAATGACACAAACACACCTATTGGATGCACAAGATTGCATAAAAACCCTAATTGGACAAGAATAAGACTAGGGAGGACGAAAATGACCTAAATGTTCATCCAATGACACAAATGAACTTATTGGATGCACAAGATTGGTTAAAAACCCTAATTGGACAAGAATAAGTTTAGGGAGGAAGAAAATGACCTAAATGTTCGTCCAATGACACAAACACACCTATTGGATGCACAAGATTGCATAAAAACCCTAATTGGACATGAATAAGACTAGGGAGGACGAAAATGACCTCAATGTTCCTCCAATGACACAAACACACCTATTGGATGCACAAGATTGCATAAAAACCCTAATTGGACAAGAATAAGACTAGGGAGGACGAAAATGACCTAAATGTTCATCCAATGACACAAATGAACTTATTGGATGCACAAGATTGGTTAAAAACTCTAATTGGACAAGAATAAGCCTAGGGAGGACGTAAATGGCCTAAATGTTCATCCAATGACACAAATGAACTTATTGGATGCACAAGATTGGTTAAAAACCCTAATTGGACAAGAATAAGCCTAGGGAGGACGAAAATGACCTAAATGTTCGTCCAATGACACAAACACACCTATTGGATGCACAAGATTGCATAAAAACCCTAATTAGACAAGAATAAGACTAGGGAGGAAGAAAATGACCTAAATGTTCCTCCAATGACACAAACACACCTATTGGATGCACAAGATTGCATAAAAACCCTAATTCGACAAGAATAAGACTAGGGAGGACGAAAATGACCTTAATGTTCATCCAATAACACAAATGAACTTATTGGATCCAAAAGATTGGTTAAAAACCCTAATTGGACAAGAATAAGCATAGGGAGGACGAAAATGACCTAAACGTTCATCCAATGACACAAACCCACATATTGGATGCACAAGATTGCTTAAAACCCTAATTGGACAAGAATAAGACTAGGGAGGACGAAAATGACCTAAATGTTCATCCAATGACACAAATGAACTTATTGGATGCACAAGATTGGTTAAAAACCCTAATTGGACAAGAATAAGCCTAGGGAGGACGAAAATGACCTAAATGTTCGTCCAATGACACAAACACACCTATTGGATGCACAAGATTGCATAAAAACCCTAATTGGACAAGAATAAGCCTAGGGAGGACAAAAATGACCTAAATGTTCCTCCAATGACACAAACACACCTATTGGATGCACAAGATTGCATAAAAACCCTAATTGGACAAGAATAAGACTAGGGAGGACGAAAATGACCTAAATGTTCATCCAATGACACAAATGAACTTATTGGATGCACAAGATTGGTTAAAAACCCTAATTGGGCAAGAATAAGCCTATGGAGTACGAAAATGACCTAAATGTTCCACCAATGACACAAACACACCTATTGGATGCACAAGATTGCATAAAAACCCTAATTGGACAAGAATAAGCCTAGGGAGGACGAAAATGACCTAAATGTTCCTCCAATGACACAAACACACCTATTGGATGCACAAGATTGCATAAAACCCTAATTGGACAAGAATAAGACTAGGGAGGACGAAAATGACCTAAATGTTCATCCAATGACACAAACCCACATATTGGATGCACAAGATTGCTTAAAACCCTAATTGGACAAGAATAAGACTAGGGAGGACGAAAATGACCTAAATGTTCATCCAATGACACAAATGAACTAATTGAATGCACAACATTGGTTAAAAACCCTAATCGGACAAGAATAAGCTTAGGGAGGATGAAAATGACCTAAATGTTCGTCCAATGACACAAACACACCTATTGGATGCACAAGATTGCATAAAAACCCTAATTGGACAAGAATAAGACTAGGGAGGACGAAAATGACCTAAATGTTCATCCAATGACACAAATGAACTTATTGGATGCACAAGATTGGTTAAAAACCCTAATTGGACAAGAATAAGCATAGGGAGGACGAAAATGACCTAAATGTTCATCCAATGACACAAACACACATATTGGATGCACAAGATTGCTTAAAACCCTATATGCACAAGAATAAAATTAGGGATGACGAAAATGACCTAAATGTTCATCCAATGACACAAATGAACTTATTGGATGCACAAGATTGGTTAAAAACCCTAATTGGACAAGAATAAGCCTAGGGAGGACGAAAATGACCTAAATGTTCGTCCAATGACACAAACACACCTATTGGATGCACAAGATTGCATAAAACCCTAATTGGACAAGAATAAGACTAGGGAGGACGAAAATGACCTAAATGTTCATCTAATGACACAAATGAACTTATTGGATGCACAAGATTGGTTAAAAACCTTAATTGGACAAGAATAAGACTAGGGAGGACGTAAATGACCTAAATGTTCCACCAATGACACAAATGAACTTATTGGATGCACAAGGTTGGTTAAAAACACTAATTGGACAAGAATAAGACTAGGGAGGACGAAAATGACCTAAATGTTCATCCAATGACACAAATGAACTTATTGGATGCACAAGATTGGTTAAAAACCCTAATTGGACAAGAATAAGCCTAGGGAGGACGAAAATGACCTAAATGTTCGTCCAATGACACAAACACACCTATTGGATGCACAAGATTGCATAAAAACCCTAATTGGATAAGAATAAAACTAGGGAGGACGAAAATGACCTAAATGTTCCTCCAATGACACAAACACACCTATTGGATGCACAAGATTGCATAAAAACCCTAATTCGACAAGAATAAGACTAGGGAGGACGAAAATGAGCTAAATGTTCATCCAATGACACAAATGAACTTATTGGATGCACAAGATTGGTTAAAAACCCTAATTGGACAAGAATAAGCCTAGGGAGGACGAAAATGACCTAAATGTTCGTCCAATGACACAAACACACCTATTGGATGCACAAGATTGCATAAAAACCCTAATTGGACAAGAATAAGACTAGGTAGGACGAAAATGACCTAAATGTCCCTCCAATGACACAAACACACCTATTGGATGCACAAGATTGCATAAAAACCCTAATTCGACAAGAATAAGACTAGGGAGGACGAAAATGACCTAAATGTTCCTCCAATGACACAAACACACCTATTGGATGCGCAAGATTGCATAAAAACCCTAATTGGACAAGAATAAGACTAGGGAGGACGAAAATGACCTAAATGTTCATCCAATGACACAAATGAACTTATTGGATGCACAAGATTGGTTAAAAACCCTAATTGGACAAGAATAAGCCTAGGGAGGACGAAAATGACCTAAATGTTCGTCCAATGACACAAACACACCTATTGGATGCACAAGATTGCACAAAAACCCTAATTGGACAAGAATAAGACTAGGGAGGACGAAAATAACCTAAATGTTCCTCCAATGACACAAACACACCTATTGGATGCACAAGATTGCATAAAAACCCTAATTCGACAAGAATAAGACTAGGGAGGACGAAAATGACCTAAATGTTCCTCCAATGACACAAACACACCTATTGGATGCACAAGATTGAATAAAAAACCCTAATTCGACAAGAATAAGACTAGGGAGGACGAAAATGACCTAAATGTTCCTCCAATGACACAAACACACCTATTGGATGCACAAGATTGCATAAAAACCCTAATTGGACAAGAATAAGACTAGGGAGGACGAAAATGACCTAAATGTTCCACCAATGACACAAATGAACTTATTGGATGCACAAGGTTGGTTAAAAACCCTAATTGGACAATAATAAGACTAGGGAGGACGAAAATGACCTAAATGTTCATCCAATGACACAAATGAACTTATTGGATGCACAAGATTGGTTAAAAACCCTAATTGGACAAGAATAAGCCTAGGGAGGACGAAAATGACCTAAATGTTCGTCCAATGACACAAACACACCTATTGGATGCACAAGATTGCATAAAAACCCTAATTGGACAAGAATAAGACTAGGAAGGACGAAAATGACCTAAATGTTCGTCCAATGACACAAATGAACTTATTGGATGCACAAGATTGGTTAAAAACCCTAATTGGACAAGAATAAGCATAGAGAGGACGAAAATGACCTAAACGTTCATCCAATGACACAAACCCACATATTGGATGCACAAGATTGCTTAAAACCCTAATTGGACAAGAATAAGACTAGGGAGGACGAAAATGACCTAAATGTTCATCCAATGACACAAATGAACTTATTGGATGCACAAGATTGGTTAAAAACCCTAATTGGACAAGAATAAGCCTAGGGAGGACGAAAATGACCTAAATGTTCGTCCAATGACACAAACACACCTATTGGATGCAAAAGATTGCATAAAACCCTAATAGGACAAGAATAAGACTAGGGAGGACGAAAATGACCTAAATGTTCATCCAATGACACAAATGAACTTATTGGATGCACAAGATTGGTTAAAAACCCTAATTGGACAAGAATAAGCATAGGGAGGACGAAAATGACCTAAATGTTCGTCCAATGACACAAACCCACATATTGGATGCACAACATTGCTAAAAACCCAAATTGGAAAAGAATAAGACTAGGGAGGACGAAAATGACCTAAATGTTCATCCAATGACACAAATGAACTTATTGGATGCACAAGATTGGTTAAAAACCCTAATTGGACAAGAATAAGCCTAGGGAGGACGAAAATGACCTAAATGTTCGTCCAATGACACAAACACACCAATTGGATGCCCAAGATTGCATAAAAACCCTAATTGGACAAGAATAAGCCTAGGGAGGACGAAAATGACCTAAATGTTCGTCCAATGACACAAATGAACTTATTGGATGCACAAGATTGGTTAAAAACCCTAATTGGACAAGAATAAGCCTAGGGAGGACGAAAATGACCTAAATGTTCCACCAATGACACAAATGAACTTATTGGATGCACAAGGTTGGTTAAAAACCCTAATTGGACAAGAATAAGCCTAGGGAGGACGAAAATGACCTAAATGTTCAACCAATGACACAAACGAACTTATTGGATGCACAAGATTGGTTAAAAACCCTAATTGGACAAGAATAAGCCTAGGGAGGACGAAAATGACCTAAATGTTCATCCAATGACACAAATGAACTTATTGGATGCACAAGATTGGTTAAAAACCATAATTGGACAAGAATAAGCCTATGGAGGACGAAAATGACCTAAATGTTCGTCCAACGACAGAAACACACCTATTGGATGCACAAGATTGCATAAAAACCCTAATTGGACAAGAATAAGACTAGGGAGGACGAAAATGACCTAAATGTTCATCCAATGACACAAATGAACTTATTGGATGCACAAGATTGGTTAAAAACCCTAATTGGACAAGAATAAGCATAGGGAGAACGAAAATGACCTAAATGTTCGTCCAATGACACAAACCCACATATTGGATGCACAAGATTGCTTAAAACCCTAATTGGACAAGAACAAGCCTAGGGAGGACGAAAATGACCTAAATGTTCATCCAATGACACAAATGAACTTATTGGATGCACAAGATTGGTTAAAAACCCTAATCGGACAAGAATAAGCCTAGGGAGGACGAAAATGACCTAAATGTTCGTCCAATGACACAAACACACCTATTGGATGCACAAGAATGCATAAAAACCCTAATTGGACAAGAATAAGACTAGGGAGGACGAAAATGACCTAAATGTTCCTCCAATGACACAAACACACCTATTTGATGCACAAGATTGCATAAAAACCCTAATTCGACAAGAATAAGACTAGGGAGGACGAAAACGACTTAAATGTTCCTCCAATGACACAAACACACCTATTTGATGCACAAGATTGCATAAAAACCCTAATTGGACAAGAATAAGACTAGGGAGGACGTAAATGACCTAAATGTTCCACCAATGACACAAATGAACTTATTGGATGCACAAGATTGGTTAAAAACCCTAATTGGACAAGAATAAGCCTAGGGAGGACGAAAATGACCTAAATGTTCGTCCAATGAGACAAACACACCTATTGGATGCACAAGATTGCATAAAAACCCTAATTGGACAAGAATAAGACTAGGGAGGACGAAAATGACCTAAATGTTCATCCAATGACACAAATGAACTTATTGGATGCACAAGATTGGTTAAAAACCCTAATTGGACAAGAATAAGCATAGGGAGGACGAAAATGACCTAAACGTTCATCCAATGACACAAACCCACATATTGGATGCACAAGATTGCTTTAAACCCTAATTGGACAAGAATAAGACTAGGGAGGACGAAAATGACCTAAATGTTCATCCAATGACACAAATGAACTTATTGAATGCACAAGATTGGTTAAAAACCCTAATCGGACAAGAATAAGCCTAGGGAGGACGAAAATGACCTAAATGTTCTTCCAATGACACAAACACACCTATTGGATGCACAAGATTGAATAAAAACCCTAATTCGACAAGAATAAGACTAGGGAGGACGAAAATGACCTAAATGTGCCTCCAATGACACAAACACACCTATTGGATGCACAAGATTGCATAAAAACCCTAATTGGACAAGAATAAGACTAGGGAGGACGTAAATGACCTAAATGTTCGTCCAATGACACAAACACACCTATTGGATGCACAAGATTGCATAAAAACCCTAATTGGACAAGAATAAGACTAGGGAGGACGAAAATGACCTAAATGTTCATCCAATGACACAAATGAACTTATTGGATGCACAAGATTGGTTAAAAACCCTAATTGGACAAGAATAAGCATAGGGAGGACGAAAATGACCTAAATGTTCATCCAATGACACAAACACACATATTGGATGCACAAGATTGCTTAAAACCCTAATTGGACAAGAATAAGACTAGGGATGACGAAAATGACCTAAATGTTCATCCGATGACACAAATGAACTTATTGGATGCACAAGATTGGTTAAAAACCCTAATTGGACAAGAATAAGCCTAAGGAGGACGAAAATGACCTAAATGTTCGTCCAATGACACAAATGAACTTATTGGATGCACAAGATTGTTTAAAAACCCTAATTGGACAAGAATAAGCCTAGGGAGGACGAAAATGACCTAAATGTTCATCAAATGACACAAATGAACTTATTGGATGCACAAGATTGGTTAAAAACCCTAATTGGACAAGAATAAGCATAGGGAGGACGAAAATGACCTAAATGTTCATCCAATGACACAAACACACATATTGGATGCACAAGATTGCTTAAAACCCTAATTGGACAAGAATAAGACTAGGGATGACGAAAATGACCTAAATGTTCATCCAATGACACAAATGAATTTATTGGATGCACAAGATTGGTTAAAAACCCTAATTGGACAAGAATAAGCCTAGGGAGGACGAAAATGACCTAAAAGTTCGTCCAATGACACAAACATACCTATTGGATGCACAAGATTGCATAAAAACCCTAATTCGACAAGAATAAGACTAGGGAGGATGAAAACGACCTAAATGATCCTCCAATGACACAAACACACCTATTGGATGCACAAGATTGCATAAAAACCCTAATTGGACAAGAATAAGACTAGGGAGGACGAAAATGACCTAAATGTTCATCCAATGACACAAATGAACTTATTGGATGCACAAGATTGGTTAAAAACCCTAATTGGACAAGAATAAGCATAGGGAGAACGAAAATGACCTAAATATTCATCCAATGACACAAACATACATATTGGATGCACAAGATTGCTTAAAACCCTAATTGGACAAGAATAAGACTAGGGAGGACGAAAATGACCTAAATATTCATCCAATGACACAAATGAACTTATTGGATGCACAAGATTGGTTAAAAACCCTAATTGGACAAGAATAAGCATAGGGAGGACGAAAATTACCTAAATGTTCATCCAATGACACAAACACACATATTGGATGCACAAGATTGCTTAAAACCCTAATTGGACAAGAATAAGACTAGGGAGGACGAAAATGACCTAAATGTTCATCCAATGACACAAATGAACTTATTGGATGCACAAGATTGGTTAAAAACCCTAATTGGAGAAGAATAAGCCTAGGGAGGACGAAAATGACCTAAATGTTCCTCCAATGATACAAACACACCTATTGGATGCACAAGATTGCATAAAAACCCTAATTCGACAAGAATAAGACTAGGGAGGACGAAAATGACCTAAATGTTCATCCAATGACACAAATGAACTTATTGGATGCACAAGATTGGTTAAAAACCATAATTGGACAAGAATAAGCCTAGGGAGGACGAAAATGACCTAAATGTTCATCCCATGACACAAATGAACTTATTGGATGCACAATATTTGTTGAAAACCCTAATTTGACAAGAATAAGCCTAGGGAGGACGAAAATGACCTAAATGTTCATCCAATGACACAAATGAACTTATTGGATGCACAAGATTGCATAAAAACCCTAAATGGACAAGAATAAGCCTAGGGAGGACGAAAATGACCTAAATGTTCGTCCAATGACACAAACACACCTATTGGATGCACAAGATTGCATAAAAACCCTAATTGGACAATAATAAGCCTAGGGAGGACGAAAATGACCTAAATGTTCGTCCAATGACACAAATGAACTTATTGGATGCACAAGATTGGTTAAAAACCATAATTGGACAAGAATAAGCCTAGGGAGCACGAAAATGACCTAAATGTTCATCCAATGACACAAATGAACTTATTGGATGCACAATATTTGTTGAAAACCCTAATTTGACAAGAATAAGCCTAGGGAGGATGAAAATGACCTAAATGTTCATCCAATGACACAAATGAACTTATTGGATGCACAAGATTGCATAAAAACCCTAAATGGACAAGAATAAGCCTAGGGAGGACGAAAATGACCTAAATGTTCGTCCAATGACACAAACACACCTATTGGATGCACAAGATTGCATAAAAACCCTAATTGGACAATAATAAGCCTAGGGAGGACGAAAATGACCTAAATGTTCGTCCAATGACACAAATGAACTTATTGGATGCACAAGATTGGTTAAAAACCCTAATTGGACAAGAATAAGCCTAGGGTGGACGAAAATGACCTAAATGTTCATCCAATGACACAAATGAACTTATTGGATGCACAAGATTGGTTAAAAACCCTAATTTGACAAGAATAAGCCTAGGGAGGACGAAAATGACCTAAATGTTCATCCAATGACACAAATGAACTTATTGGATGGACAAGATTGGTTAAAAACCATAATTGGACAAGAATAAGCCTAGGGAGGACGAAAATGACCTAAATGTTCATCCAATGACACAAATGAACTTATTGGATGCACAAGATTGGTTGAAAACCCTAATTGGACAAGAATAAGCCTAGGGAGGACGAAAATGACCTAAATGTTCATCCAATGACACAAATGAACTTATTGGATGCACAAGATTGGTTAAAAACCCTAATTGGACAAGAATAAGCCTAGGGAGGACGAAAATGACCTAAATGTTCGTGCAATGACACAAACAGACCTATTGGATGCACAAGATTGCATAAAAACCCGAATTGGACAAGAATAAGCCTAGGGAGGACGAAAATGACCTTAATGTTCCTCCAATGACACAAACACACCTATTGGATGCACAAGATTGCATGAAAACCCTAATTGGACAAGAATAAGACTAGGGAGGACGAAAATGACCTAAATGTTCCTCCAATGACACAAACACACCTATTGGATGGACAAGAATGCATTAAAACCCTAATTGGACAAGAATAAGACTAGGGAGGACGAAAACGACCTAAATGTTCATCCAATGACACAAATGAACTTATTGGATGCACAAGATTGGTTAAAAACCCTAATTGGACAAGAATAAGCCTAGGGAGGACGAAAATGACCTAAATGTTCGTCCAATGACACAAATGAACTTATTGGAAGCACAAGATTGTTTAAAAACCCTAATTGGACAAGAATAAGCCTAGGGAGGACGAAAATGACCTAAATGTTCATCCAATGACACAAATGAACTTATTGGATGCACAAGATTGGTTAAAAACCCTAATTGGACAAGAATAAGCATAGGGAGGACGAAAATGACCTAAATGTTCATCCAATGACACAAACACACATATTGGATGCACAAGATTGCTTAAAACCCTAATTGGACAAGAATAAGTCTAGGGAGGACGAAAATGACCTAAATGTTCATCCAATGACACAAATGAACTTATTGGATGCACAAGATTGGTTAAAAACCCTAATTGGACAAGAATAAGCCTAGGGAGGACGAAAATAACCTAAATGTTCATCCAATGACACGAATGAACTTATTGGATGCACAAGATTGGTTGAAAACCCTAATTGGACAAGAATAAGCCTAGGGAGGACGAAAATGACCTAAATGTTCATCCAATGACACAAACACACATATTGGATGCACAAGATTGCTTAAAACCCTAATTGGACAAGAATAAGACTAGGGATGAATAAAATTACCTAAATCTTCATCCAATGACACAAATGAACTTATTGGATGCACAAGATTGGTTACAAACCCTAATTGGACAAGAATAAGCCTAAGGAGGACGAAAATGACCTAAATGTTCGTCCAATGACACAAACACACCTATTGGATGTACAAGATTGCATAAAAACCCTAATTGGACAAGAATAAGACTAGGGAGGACAAAAATGACCTAAATGTTCCTCCAATGACACAAACACACCTATTGGATGCACAAGATTGCATAAAAACCCTAATTCGACAAGAATAAGACTAGGGAGGACGAAAATGACCTAAATGTTCATCCAATGACACAAATGAACTTATTGGATGCACAAGATTGGTTAAAAACCCTAATTAGACAAGAATAAGCCTAGGGAGGACGAAAATGACCTAAATGTTCGTCCAATGACACAAACACACCTATTGGATGCACAAGATTGCATAAATACCCTAATTAGACAAGAATAAGACTAGGGAGGACGAAAATGACCTAAATGTTCTTCCAATGTCACAAACACACCTATTGGATGCACAAGATTGCATAAAAACCCAAATTGGACAAGAATAAGACTAGGGAGGACGAAAATGACCTAAATGTTCATCCAATGACACAAATGAACTTATTGGATGCACAAGATTGGTTAAAAACCCTAATTGGACAAGAATAAGTATATGGAGGACGAAAATGACCTAAATGTTCATCCAATGACACAAACACACATATTGGATGCACAAGATTGCATAAAAACCCTAATTGGACAAAAATAAGACTAGGGGGGACGAAAATGACCTAAATGTTCATCCAATGACACAAATGAACTTATTGGATGCACAAGATTGGTTAAAAAACCTTTATTGGACAAGAATAAGCCTAGGGAGGACGAAAACGACCTAAATGTTCGTCCAATGACACAAACACACCTATTGGATGCACAAGATTGCATAAAAACCCTAATTGGACAAGAATAAGACTAGGGAGGACGAAAATGACCTAAATGTTCCTCCAATGACACAAGCACACCTATTGGATGCACAAGATTGCATAAAAACCCTAATTCGACAAGAATAAGACTAGGGAGGACGAAAATGACCTAAATGTTCCTCCAATGACACAAATGAACTTATTGTATGCACAAGATTGGTTAAAAACCTTAATTGGACAAGAATAAGCATAGGGAGGACGAAAATGACCTAAATGTTCATCCAATGACACAAACACACATATTGGATGCACAAGATTGCTTAAAACCCTAATTGGACAAGAATAAGACTAGGGGGGACGAAAATGACCTAAATGTTCCTCCAATGACACAAACACACCTATTGGATGCACAAGATTGCATAAAAACCCTAATTGGACAAGAATAAGACTAGGGAGTACGAAAATGGCCTAAATGTTCATCCAATGACACAAATGAACTTATTGGATGCACAAGATTGGTTAAAAACCCTAATTGGACAAGAATAAGCCTAGGGAGGACGAAAATGAACTAAATGTTCATCCAATGACACAAATGAACTTATTGGATGCACAAGATTGGTTAAAAACCCTAATTGGACAAGAATAAGCCTAGGGAGGACGAAAATGACCTAAATGTTCGTCCAATGACACAAACACACCTATTGGATGCACAAGATTGCATAAAAACCCTAATTGGACAAGAATAAGACTAGGGAGGACGAAAATGACCTAAATGTTCCTCCAATGACACAAACACACCTATTGGATGCACAAGATTGCATAAAAACCCTAATTGGACAAGAATAAGACTAGGGAGGACGTAAATGACCTAAACGTTCCACCAATGACACAAATGAACTTATTGGATGCACAATGTTGGTTAAAAACCCTAATTGGACAAGAATAAGACTAGGGAGGACGAAAATGACCTAAATGTTCATCCAATGACACAAATGAACTTATTGGATGCACAAGATTGGTTAAAAACCCTAATTGGACAAGAATAAGCCTAGGGAGGACGAAAATGACCTAAATGTTCGTCCAATGACACAAACACACCTATTGGATGCACAAGATTGCATAAAAACCATAAACCCTAAACCCTAATTTGACAAGAATAAGCCTAGGGAGGACGAAAATGACCTAATTGTTCATCCAATGACACAAATGAACTTATTGAATGCACAAGATTGGTTAAAAACCCTAATCGGACAAGAATAAGCCTAGGGAGGACGAAAATGACCTAAATGTTCGTCCAATGACACAAACACACCTATTGGATGCACAAGATTGCATAAAAACCCTAATTGGACAAGAATAAGACTAGGGAGGACGAAAATGACCTAAATGTTCCTCCAATGACACAAACACACCTATTGGATGCACAAGATTGTATAAAAACCCTAATTCGACAAGAATAAGACTAGGGAGGACAAAAATGACCTAAATGTTCCTCCAATGACACAAACACACCTATTGGATGCACAAGATTGCATAAAAACCCTAATTGGACAAGAATAAGACTAGGGAGAACGTAAATGACCTAAATGTTCCACCAATGATAACAATGAACTTATTGGATGCACAAGGTTGGTTAAAAACCCTAATTGGACAAGAATAAGCCTAGGGAGGACGAAAATGACCTAAATGTTCAACCAATGACACAAATGAACTTATTGGATGCACAAGGTTGGTTACGAAAATGACCTAAATGTTCGTCCAATGACACAAACACACCTATTGGATGCACAGGATTGCCTAAAAACCCTAATTGGACAAGAATAAGCCTAGGGAGGACGAAAATGACCTAAATGTTCGTCCAATGACACAAACACACCTATAGGATGCACAGGATTGCATAAAAACCCTAATTGGACAAGAACAAGCCTAGGGAGGACGAAAATGACCTAAATGTTCATCCAATGACACAAATGAACTTATTGGATGCACAAGATAGGTTAAAAACCCTAATTCGACAAGAATAAGCCTAGGGAGGACGTAAATGACCTAAATGTTCATCCAATGACACAAATGAACTTATTGGATGCATAAGATTGGTTAAAAACCCTAATTGGACAAGAATAAGAATAGGGAGGACGAAAATGACCTAAATGTTCATCCAATGACACAAACACACATATTGGATGCACAAGATTGCTTAAAACCCTAATTGGACAAGAATAAGACTAGGGATGACGAAAATGACCTAAATGTTCATCCAATGACACAAATGAACTTATTGGATGCACAAGATTGGTTAAAAACCCTAATTGGACAAGAATAAGCCTAGGGAGGACGAAAATGACCTAAATGTTCGTCCAATGACACAAACACACCGATTGGATGCACAAGATTGCATAAAAACCCTAATTGGACAAGAATAAGACTAGGGAGGACGAAAATGACCTAAATGTTCCTCCAATGACACAAACACACCTATTGGATGCACAAGATTGCATAAAAACCCTAATTCGACAACAATAAGACTAGGGAGGACGAAAATGACCTAAATGTTCATCCAATGACACAAATGAACTTATTGGATGCACAAGATTGGTTAAAAACCCTAATTGGACAAGAATAAGCCTAGGGAGGACGAAAATGACCTAAATGTTCGTCCAATGACACAAACACACCTATTGGATGCACAAGATTGCGTAAAAACCCTAATTGGACAAGAATAAGACTAGGGAGGACGAAAATGTCCTAAATGTTCATCCAATGACATAAATGAACTTATTGGATGCACAAGATTGGTTAAAAACCCTAATTGGACAAGAATAAGCATAGGGAGAACGAAAATGACCTAAATGTTCGTCCAATGACACAAACCCAAATATTGGATGCACAAGATTGCTTAAAACCCTAATTGGAAAAGAATAAGCCTAGGGAGGACGAAAATGACCTAAATGTTCATCCAATGACACAAATGAACTTATTGGATGCACAAGATTGGTTAAAAACCCTAATTGGACAAGAATAAGCCTAGGGAGGACGAAAATGACCTAAATGTTCGTCCAATGACACAAACACACATATTGGATGCCCAAGATTGCATAAAAACCCTAATTGGACAAGAATAAGACTAGGGAGGACGAAAATGACCTAAATGTTCATCCAATGACACAAATGAACTTATTGGATGCACAAGATTGGTTAAAAACCCTAATTGGACAAGAATAAGCCTAGAGAGGATGAAAATGACCTAAATGTTCGTCCAATGACACAAACACACCTATTGGATGCACAAGATTGCATAAAAACCCTAATTGGACAAGAATAAGCCTAGGGAGGACGAAAATGACCTAAATGTTCATCCAATGACACAAATGAACTTATTGGATGCACAAGATTGGTTAAAAACCCTAATTGGACAAGAATAAGCCTAGGGAGGACAAAAATGACCTAAATGTTCATCCAATGACACAAATGAACTTATTGGATGCACAAGTTTGGTTAAAAACCCTAATTGGACAAGAATAAGCCTAGGGAGGACGAAAATGACATAAATGTTCGTCCAATGACACAAATGAACTTATTGGATGCACAAGATCGGTTAAAAACCCTAATTGGACAAGAATATGCCTAGGGAGGAAGAAAATGACCTAAATGTTCGTCCAATGACACAAACACACCTATTGGATGCACAAGATTGCATAAAAACCCTAATTGGACAAGAATAAGACTAGGGAGGACGTAAATGACCTAAATGTTCCACCAATGACACAAATGAACTTATTGGATGCACAAGGTTGGTTAAAAACCCTAATTGGAAAAGAATAAGCCTACGGAGGACGAAAATGACCTAAATGTTCAACCAATGACACAAATGAACTTATTGGATGCACAAGGTTGGTTAAAAACCCTAATTGAACAAGAATAAGCCTAGGGAGGACGAAAATGACCTAAATGTTCGTCCAATGACACAAACACACCAATTGTATGCACAAGATTGCATAAAAACCCTAATTGGACAAGAATAAGCCTAGGGAGGACGAAAATGACTTAAATGTTTGTCCAATGACACAAACACACATATTGGATGCACAAGATTGCATAAAAACCCTAATTGGACAAGAATAAGACTAGGGAGGACGAAAATGACCTAAATGTTCATCCAATGACACAAATGAACTTATTGGATGCACAAGATTGGTTAAAAACCCTAATTGGACAAGAATAAGCCTAGGGAGGACGAAAATGACCTAAATGTTCATCCAATGACACAAATGAACTTATTGGATGCACAAGATTGGTTAAAAACCCTAATTAAACAAGAATAAGCCTAGGGAGGACGAAAATGGCCTAAATGTTCATCCAATGACACAAACATACCTATTGGATGCACAAGATTGGTTAGAAACCCTAATTGGACAAGAATAAGCCTAGGGAGGACGAAAATGACCTAAATGTTAATCCAATGACACAAATGAACTTATTGGATGCACAAGATTGGTTAAAAACCCTAATTGGACAAGAATAAGCCTAGGGAGGACGAAAATGACCTAAATGTTCATCCAATGACACAAACATACCTATTGGATGCACAAGATTGAATAAAAACCCTAATTGGACAAGAATAAGCCTAGGGAGGACGAAAATGACCTAAATGTTAATCCAATGACACAAATGAACTTATTGGATGCACAAGATTGGTTAAAAACCCTAATTGGACAAGAATAAGCCTAGGGAGGACGAAAATGACCTAAATGTTCATCCAATGACACAAACACACCTATTGGATGCACAAGATTGGTTAGAAACCCTAATTGGACAAGAATAAGCCTTGGGAGGACGAAAATGACCTAAATGTTCATCCAATGACACAAACACACCTATTGGATGCACAAGATTGGTTAGAAACCCTAATTGGACAAGAATAAGCCTAGGGAGGATTAAAATGACCTAAATGTTCATCCAATGACACAAACACACCTATTGGATGCACAAGATTGGTTAAAAACCCTAATTGGACAAGAATAAGCCTAGGGAGGACAAAAATGACCTAATTGTTAATCCAATGACACAAATGAACTTATTGGAAGCACAAGATTGGTTAAAAACCCTAATTGGACAAGAATAAGCCTAGGGAGGATGAAAATGACCTAAATGTTCATCCAATGACACAAATGAACTTATTGGATGCACAAGATTGGTTAAAAACCCTAATTGGACAAGAATAAGCCTAGGGAGGACGAAAATGAACTAAATGTTCATCCAATGACACAAATGAACTTATTGGATGCACAAGATTGGTTGAAAACCCTAATTGGACAAGAATAAGCCTAGGGAGGACGAAAATGACCTAAATGTTCATCCAATGACACAAATGAACTTATTGGATGCACAAGATTGGTTAAAAACCCTAATTGGACAAGAATAAGCCTAGGGAGGACGAAAATGACCTAAATGTTCGTCCAATGACACAAACACACCTATTGGATGCACAAGATTGCATAAATACCCTAATTAGACAAGAATAAGGCTAGGGAGGACGAAAATGACCTAAATGTTCCTCCAATGACACAAACACACCTATTGGATGCACAAGATTGCATAAATACCCTAATTAGACAAGAATAAGACTAGGGAAGACGAAAATGACCTAAATGTTCCTCCAATGACACAAACACACCTATTGGATGCACAAGATTGAATAAAAACCCAAATTGGACAAGAATAAGACTAGGGAGGACGAAAATGACCTAAATGTTCATCCAATGACACAAATGAACTTATTGGATGCACAAGATTGGTTAAAAACCCTAATTGGACAAGAATAAGCCTAGGGAGGACGAAAATGACCTAAATGTTCGTCCAATGACACAAACACACCTATTGGATGCACAAGATTGCATAAAACCCTAATTGGACAAGAATAAGACTAGGGAGGACGAAAATGACCTAAATGTTCATCTAATGACACAAATGAACTTATTGGATGCACAAGATTGGTTAAAAACCTTAATTGGACAAGAATAAGACTAGGGAGGACGTAAATGACCTAAATGTTCCACCAATGACACAAATGAACTTATTGGATGCACAAGGTTGGTTAAAAACACTAATTGGACAAGAATAAGACTAGGGAGGACGAAAATGACCTAAATGTTCATCCAATGACACAAATGAACTTATTGGATGCACAAGATTGGTTAAAAACCCTAATTGGACAAGAATAAGCCTAGGGAGGACGAAAATGACCTAAATGTTCGTCCAATGACACAAACACACCTATTGGATGCACAAGATTGCATAAAAACCCTAATTGGATAAGAATAAAACTAGGGAGGACGAAAATGACCTAAATGTTCCTCCAATGACACAAACACACCTATTGGATGCACAAGATTGCATAAAAACCCTAATTCGACAAGAATAAGACTAGGGAGGACGAAAATGAGCTAAATGTTCATCCAATGACACAAATGAACTTATTGGATGCACAAGATTGGTTAAAAACCCTAATTGGACAAGAATAAGCCTAGGGAGGACGAAAATGACCTAAATGTTCGTCCAATGACACAAACACACCTATTGGATGCACAAGATTGCATAAAAACCCTAATTGGACAAGAATAAGACTAGGTAGGACGAAAATGACCTAAATGTTCCTCCAATGACACAAACACACCTATTGGATGCACAAGATTGCATAAAAACCCTAATTGGACAAGAATAAGACTAGGGAGGACGAAAATGACCTAAATGTTCCTCCAATGACACAAGCACACCTATTGGATGCACAAGATTGCATAAAAACCCTAATTCGACAAGAATAAGACTAGGGAGGACGAAAATGACCTAAATGTTCCTCCAATGACACAAATGAACTTATTGTATGCACAAGATTGGTTAAAAACCCTAATTGGACAAGAATAAGCATAGGGAGGACGAAAATGACCTAAATGTTCATCCAATGACACAAATGAACTTATTGGATGCACAAGATTGGTTAAAAAACCTTTATTGGACAAGAATAAGCCTAGGGTGGACGAAAATGACCTAAATGTTCGTCCAATGACACAAACACACCTATTGGATGCACAAGATTGCATAAAAACCCTAATTGGACAAGAATAAGACTAGGGAGGACGAAAATGACCTAAATGTTCCTCCAATGACACAAGCACACCTATTGGATGCACAAGATTGCATAAAAACCCTAATTCGACAAGAATAAGACTAGGGAGGACGAAAATGACCTAAATGTTCATCCAATGACACAAATGAACTTATTGTATGCACAAGATTGGTTAAAAACCCTAATTGGACAAGAATAAGCATAGGGAGGACGAAAATGACCTAAATGTTCATCCAATGACACAAACACACATATTGGATGCACAAGATTGCTTAAAACCCTAATTACACAAGAATAAGACTAGGGATGACGAAAATGACCTAAATGTTCATCCAATGACACAAATGAACTTATTGGATGCACAAGATTGGTTAAAAACCCTAATTGGACAAGAATAAGCCTAGGGAGGACGAAAATGACCTAAATGTTCGTCCAATGACACAAACACACCTATTGGATGCACAAGATTGCAGAAAAACCCTAATTGGACAAGAATAAGACTAGGGAGGACGTAAATGACCTAAATGTTCCACCAATGACACAAATGAACTTATTGGATGCACAAGGTTGGTTAAAAACCCTAATTGGACAAGAATAAGCCTAGGGAGGACGAAAATGACCTAAATGTTCATCAAATGACACAAATGAACTTATTGGATGCACAAGATTGGTTAAAAACCCTAATTGGACAAGAATAAGCCTAGGGAGGACAAAAATGACCTAAATGTTCATCCAATGACACAAATGAACTTATTGGATGCACAAGATTGGTTGAAAACCCTAATTGGACAAGAATAAGCCTAGGGAGGACGAAAATGACCTAAATGTTCATCCAATGACACAAATGAACTTATTGGATGCACAAGATTGGTTAAAAACCCTAATTGGACAAGAATAAGCCTAGAGGGGACGAAAATGACCTAAATGTTCATCCAATGACACAAATGAACTTATTGGATGCACAAGATTGGTTAAAAACCCTAATTGGACAAGAATAAGCCTAGGGAGGACGAAAATGACCTAAATGTTCGTCCAATGACACAAATGAACTTATTGAATGCACAAGATTGGTTAAAAACCCTAATTTGACAAGAATAAGCCTAGGGAGGACGAAAATGACCTAAATGTTCATCCAATGACACAAATGAACTTATTGGATGCACAAGATTGGTTAAAAACCCTAATTGGACAAGAATAAGCATAGGGAGGACGAAAATGACCTAAATGTTCATCCAATGACACAAACACACATATTGGGTGCACAAGATTGCTTAAAACCCTAATTGGACAAGAATAAGACTAGGGACGACGAAAATGACCTAAATGTTCATCCAATGACACAAATGAACTTATTGGATGCACAAGATTGGTTAAAAACCCTAATTGGACAAGAATAAGCCTAGGGAGGACGAAAATGACCTAAATGTTCGTCCAATGACACAAACACACCTATTGGATGCACAAGATTGCATAAAACCCTAATTGGACAAGAATAAGACTAGGGAGGACGAAAATGTCATAAATGTTCATCCATTGACACAAATGAACTTATTGGATGCACAAGATTGGTTAAAAACCCTAATTGGACAAAAATAAGCATAGGGAGGACGAAAATGACCTTAATGTTCATCCAATGACACAAACCCACATATTGGATGCACAAGATTGCTTAAAACCCTAATTGGACAAGAATAAGACTAGGGACGACGAAAATGACCTAAATGTTCATCCAATGACACAAATGAACTTATTGGATGCACAAGATTGGTTAAAAACCCTAATTGGACAAGAATAAGCCTAGGGAGGACGAAAATGACCTAAATGTTCGTCCAATGACACAAACACACCTATTGGATGCACAAGATTGCATAAAAACCCTAATTGGATAAGAATAAAACTAGGGAGGACCAAAATGACCTAAATGTTCCTCCAATGACACAAACACACCTATTGGAAGCACTAGATTGCATAAAACCCTAATTCGACAAGAATAAGACTAGGGAGGACGAAAATGACCTAAATGTTCATCCAATGACACAAATGAACTTATTGGATGCACAAGATTGGTTAAAAACCCTAATTGGACAAGAATAAGCCTAGGGAGGACGAAAATGACCTAAATGTTCATCCAATGACACAAATGAACTTATTGGATGCACAAGATTGGTTAAAAACCCTAATTGGACAAGAATAAGCCTAGGGAGGACGAAAATGACCTAAATGTTCGTCCAATGACACAAACACACCTAATGGATGTACAAGATTGCATAAAAACCCGAATTGGACAAGAATAAGACTAGGGAGGACGAAAAATGACCTAAATGTTCCTCCAATGACACAAATGAACTTATTGGATGCACAAGGTTGGTTAAAAACCCTAACTGGACAAGAATAAGCCTAGGGAGGACGAAAATGACCTAAATGTTCATCCAATGACACAAATGAACTTATTGGATGCACAAGATTGGTTAAAAACCCTAATTGGACAAGAATAAGCCTAGGGAGGACGAAAATGACCTAAATGTTCATCCAATGACACAAATGAACTTATTGGATGCACAAGATTGGTTAAAATCCCTAATTGGACAAGAATAAGCCTAGGGAGGACGAAAATCACCTAAAGGTTCGTCTAGTGACACAAACACACCTATTGGATGCACAAGATTGCATAAAAACCCTAATTGGACAAGAATAAGACTAGGGAGGACGAAAATGACCTAAATGTTCCTCCAATGACACAAATGAACTTATTGGATGCACAAGATTGGTTAAAAACCATAATTGGACAAGAATAAGCCTAGGGAGGACGAAAATGACCTAAATGTTCATCCATAGACACAAATGAACTTATTGTATGCACAACATTGGTTAAAAACCCTAATTGGACAAGAATAAGCCTAGGGAGGACGAAAATGACCTAAATGTTCGTCCAATGACACAAACACACCTATTGGATGCACAAGATTGGTTAAAAACCCTAATTGGACAAGAATAAGACTAGGGAGGACGAAAATGACCTAAATGTTCCTCCAATGACACAAACACACCTATTGGATGCACAAGATTGCATAAAAACCATAATTCGACAAGAATAAGACTAGGGAGGACGAAAATGACCTAAATGTTCCTCCAATGACACAAATGAACTTATTGGATGCACAAGATTGGTTAAAAACCATAATTGGACAAGAATAAGCCTAGGGAGGACGAAAATGACCTAAATGTTCATCCATAGACACAAATGAACTTATTGTATGCACAACATTGGTTTAAAACCCTAATTGGACAAGAATAAGCATAGGAAGGACGAAAATTACCTAAATGTTCGTCCAATGACACAAACACACATATTGGAAGCACAAGATTGCTTAAAACCCTAATTGGACAAGAATAAGCCTAGGGAGGACGAAAATGACCTAAATGTTCCTCCAATGACACAAGCACACCTATTGGATGCACAAGATTGCATAAAAACCCTAATTCGACAAGAATAAGACTAGGGAGGACGAAAATGACCTAAATGTTCCTCCAATGACACAAACACACATATTGGATGCACAAGATTGGTTAAAAACCCTAATTGGACAAGAATAAGCATAGGGAGGACGAAAATGACCTAAATGTTCATCCAATGACACAAACACACCTATTGGATGCACAAGATTGCATAAAAACCCTAATTGGACAAGAATAAGACTAGGGAGTACGAAAATGGCCTAAATGTTCATCCAATGACACAAATGAACTTATTGGATGCACAAGATTGGTTAAAAACCCTAATTGGACAAGAATAAGCCTAGGGAGGACGAAAATGACCTAAATGTTCATCCAATGACACAAATGAACTTATTGGATGCACAAGATTGGTTGAAAACCCTAATTGGACAAGAATAAGCCTAGGGAGGACGAAAATGACCTAAATGTTCATCCAATGACACAAATGAACTTATTGGATGCATAAGATTGGTTAAAAACCCTAATTGGACAAGAATAAGCCTAGGGAGGACGAAAATGACCTAAATGTTCGTCCAATGACACAAACACACCTATTGGATGCACAAGATTGCATAAATACCCTAATTAGACAAGAATAAGACTAGGGAGGACGAAAATGACCTAAATGTTCCTCCAATGACACAAACACACCTATTGGATGCACAAGATTGCATAAAAACCCAAATTGGACAAGAATAAGACTAGGGAGGACGAAAATGACCTAAATGTTCATCCAATGACACAAATGAACTTATTGGATGCACAAGATTGGTTAAAAACCCTAATTGGACAAGAATAAGTATATGGAGGACGAAAATGACCTAAATATTCATCCAATGACACAAACACACATATTGGATGCACAAGATTGCATAAAAACCCTAATTGGACAAAAATAAGACTAGGGAGGACGAAAATGACCTAAATGTTCATCCAATGACACAAATGAACTTATTGGATGCACAAGATTGGTTAAAAAACCTTTATTGGACAAGAATAAGCCTAGGGTGGACGAAAATGACCTAAATGTTCGTCCAATGACACAAACACACCTATTGGATGCACAAGATTGCATAAAAACCCTAATTGGACAAGAATAAGACTAGGGAGGACGAAAATGACCTAAATGTTCGTCCAATGACAAAAACACACCTATTGGATGCACAAGATTGCATAAAAACCCTAATTGGACAAGAATAAGACTAGGGAGGACGAAAATGACCTAAATGTTCCTCCAATGACACAAACACACCTATTGGATGCACAAGATTGCATAAAAACCCTAATAGGACAAGAATAAGACATGGGAGGACGAAAATGACCTAAATGTTCATCCAATGACACAAATGAACTTATTGGATGCACAAGATTGGTTAAAAACCCTAATTGGACAAGAATAAGCCTAGGGAGGACGAAAATGACCTAAATGTTCGTCCAATGACACAAACACACCTATTGGATGCACAAGATTGGTTAAAAACCCTAATTGGACAAGAATAAGACTAGGGAGGACGATAATGACCTAAATGTTCCTCCAATGACACAAACACACCTATTGGATGCACAAGATTGCATAAAAACCCTAATTCGACAAGAATAAGACTAGGGAGGACGAAAATGACCTAAATGTTCCTCCAATGACACAAATGAACTTATTGGATGCACAAGATTGGTTAAAAACAATAATTGGACAAGAATAAGCCTAGGGAGGACGAAAATGACCTAAATGTTCATCCATAGACACAAATGAACTTATTGTATTCACAACATTGGTTAAAAACCCTAATTGGACAAGAATAAGCATAGGAAGGACGAAAATTACCTAAATGTTCGTCCAATGACACAAACACACATATTGGAAGCACAAGATTGCTTAAAACCCTAATTGGACAAGAATAAGCCTAGGGAGGACGAAAATGACCTAAATGTTCGTCCAATGACACAAACACACCTATTGGATGCACAAGATTGCATAAAAACCCTAATTGGACAAGAATAAGACTAGGGAGGACAAAAATGACCTAAATGTTCCTCCAATGACACAAACACACCTATTGGATGCACAAGATTGCATAAAAACCCTAATTCGACAAGAATAAGACTAGGGAGGACGAAAATGACTAAATGTTCATCGAATGACACAAATGAACTTATTGGATGCACAAGATTGGTTAAAAACCCTAATTGGACAAGAATAAGACTAGGGAGGACGAAAATGACCTAAATGTTCCTCCAATGACACAAACACACCTATTGGATGCACAAGATTGCCTAAAAACCCTAATTGGACAAGAATAAGACTAGGGAGGACGAAAATGACCTAAATGTTCATCCAATGACACAAATGAACTTATTGTATGCACAAGATTGGTTAAAAACCCTAATTGGACAAGAATAAGCATAGGGAGGACAAAAATGACCTAAATGTTCATCCAGTGACACAAACACACATATTGGATGCACAAGATTGCTTAAAACCCTAATTGGACAAGAATAAGCCTAGGGAGGACGAAAATGACCTAAATGTTCGTCCAATGACACAAACACACCTATTGGATGCACAAGATTGCTTAAAAACCCTAATTGGACAAGAATAAAACTAGGGAGGACGAAAATAACCTAAATGTTCATCCAATGACACAAACACATATATTGGATGCACAAGATTGCATAAAAACCCTAATTGGACAAGAATAAGACTAGGGAGGACGAAAATGACCTAAATGTTCATCCAATGACACAAATGAACTTATTGTATGCACAAGATTGGTTAAAAACCCTAATTGGACAAGAATAAGCATAGGAAGGACGAAAATGACCTAAATGTTCATCCAATGACACAAACACACCTATTGGATGCACAAGATTGCATAAAAACCCTAATTGGACAAGAATAAGACTAGGGAGGACGAAAATGACCTAAATGTTCATCCAATGACACAAATAAACTTATTGGATGCACAAGATAGGTTAAAAACCCTAATTGGACAAGAATAAGCCTAGGGAGGACGAAAATGACCTAAATGTTCATCCAATGACACAAATGAACTTATTGGATGCACAAGATTGGTTAAAAACCCTAATTGGACAAGAATAAGCCTAGGGAGGACGAAAATGACCTAAATGTTCTTCCAATGACACAAACACACCTACTGGATGCACTAGATTGCATAAAAACCCTAATTGGACAAGAATAAGACTAGGGAGGACAAAAATGAACTAAATGTTCGTCCAATGACACAAACACACCTATTGGATGCACAAGATTGCATAAAAACCCTAATTGGACAAGAATAAGCATAGGGAGGACAAAAATGACCTAAATGTTCGTCCAATGACACAAATGAACTTATTGGATGCACAAGATTGGTTAAAAACCCTAATTGGACAAGAATAAGCCTAGGGAGGACGAAAATGACCTAAATGTTCATCCAATGACACAAATGAACTTATTGGATGCACAAGATTGGTTAAAAACCCTAATTGGACAAGAATAAGCCTAGGGAGGACGAAAATGACCTAAATGTTCATCCAATGACACAAACGCACCTATTGGATGCACAAGATTGCTTAAAAACCCTAATTGGACAAGAATAAGCCTAGGGAGGACGAAAATGACCTAAATGTTCATCCAATGACACAAATGAACTTATTGGATGCACAAGATTGCTTAAAAACCGTAATTGGACAAGAATAAGCCTAGGGAGGACGAAAATGACCTAAATGTTCATCCCATGACCCAAATGAACTTATTGGATGCACAAGTTTGGTTAAAAACCCTAATTGGACAAGAATAAGCCTAGGGAGGACGAAAATGACCTAAATGTTCATCCAATGACACAAATGAACTTATTGGATGCACAAGATTGGTTAAAAACCCTAATTGGACAAGAATAAGCCTAGGGTGGACGAAAATGACCTAAATGTTCATCCAATGACTCAAATGAACTTGTTGGATGCACAAGATTGGTTAAAAACCCTAATTGGACAACAATAAGACTACGGAGGACGAAAATGACCTAAATGTTCATCCAATGACACAAATGAACTTATTGGATGCACAAGATTGGTTAAAAACCCTTATTGGACAAGAATAAGCCTAGGGAGGACGAAAATGACCTAAATGTTCATCCAATGACACAAATGAACTTATTGGATGCACAAGATTGGTTAAAAACCCTAATTGTAAAAGAATAAGCCTAGGGAAGACGAAAATGACCTAAATGTTCATCCAATGACACAAATGAACTTATTGGATGCACAAGATTGGATAAAAACCCTAATTGGACAAGAAAAAGCCTAGGGAGGACGAAAATGACCTAAATGTTCATCCAATGACACAAATGAACTTATTGGATGCACAAGATTGGTTAAAAACCCTAATTGGACAAGAATAAGCCTAGGGAGGACGAAAATGACCTAAATGTTCGTCCAATGACACAAACACACCTATTGGATGCACTAGATTGCATAAAAACCCTAATTGGACAAGAATAAGACTAGGGAGGACGAAAATGACCAAAATGTTCCTCCAATGAAACAAATGAACTTATTGGATGCACAAGATTGGCTAAAAACCCTAATTGGACAAGAATAAGCCTAGGGAGGACGAAAATGACCTAAATGTTCATCCAATGACACAAATGAACTTATTGGATGCACAAGATTGGTTAAAAACCCTAATTGGACAAGAATAAGCCTAGGGAAGACGAAAATGACCTAAATGTTCATCCAATGACACAAATCAACTTATTGGATGCACATGATTGGTTAAAAACCCTAATCGGACAAGAATAAGCCTAGGGATGACGAAAATGACCTAAATGTTCATCCAATGACACAAATGAACTTATTGGATGCACAAGATTGGTTAAAAACCCTAATTGGACAAGAATAAGCCTAGGGAGGACGAAAATGACCTAAATGTTCGTCCAATGACACAAACACACCTATTGGATGCACAAGATTACATAAAAACCCTAATCGGACAAGAATAAGACTAGGGAGGACGAAAATGACCTAAATGTTTATCCAATGACACAAACACACCTATTAAATGCGCAAGATTGGTTAAAAACCCTAATTGGACAAGAATAAGCCTAGGGAAGACGAAAATGACCTAAATGTTCATCCAATGACACAAATGAACTTATCGGATGCACAAGATTGGTTAAAAACCCTAATTGGACAAGAATAAGCCTAGGGAGGACGAAAATGACCTAAATGTTCATCCAATGACACAAATGAACTTATTGGATGCACAAGATTGCTTAAAAACCCTAATTGTACAAGAATAAGCCTAGGGAGGACGAAAATGACCTAAATGTTCATCCAATGACACAAATACACCTATTGGAAGCACAAGATTGGTTAAAAACCCTAATTGGACAAGAATAAGCCTAGGGAGGACAAAAATGACCTTAATGTTCATCCAATGACACAAATGAACTTATTGGATGCACAAGATTTGTAAAAAATCCTAATTGGACAAGAATAAGCCTAGGGAGGACGAAAATGACCTAAATGTTCATCCAATGACACAAATGAACTTATTGGATGCACAAGATTGGTTAAAAACCCTAATTGGACAAGAATAAGCCTAGGGAGGACGAAAATGACCTAAATGTTCATCCAATGACACAAATGAACTTATTGGATGCACAAGATTGCTTAAAAACCCTAATTGGACAACAATAAGCCTAGGGTGGACGAAAATGACCTAAATGTTTATCCAATGACACAAATGAACTCATTGGATGCACAAGATTGGTTAAAAACCCTAATTGGACAAGAATAAGCCTTGGGCGGACGAAAATGACCTAAATGTTCATCCAATGACACAAATGAACTTATTGGATGCACAAGATTGGTTAAAAACCCTAATTGGACAAGAATAAGCCTAGGGAGGACGAAAATGACCTAAATGTTCATCCAATGACACAAATGAACTTATTGGATGCACAAGATTGGTTAAAAACCCTAATTGGACAAGAATAAGCCTAGGGAGGACGAAAATGACCTAAATGTTGAACCAATGACACAAATGAACTTATTGGATGCACAAGGTTGATTAAAAACCCTAATTGGACAAGAATAAGCCTAGGGAGGACGAAAATGACCTAAATGTTCCTCCAATGACACAAACACACCTATTGGAGGCACAAGATTGCATAAAAACCCTAATTGGACAAGAATAAGACTAGGGAGGACGAAAATGACCTAAATGTTCATCCAATGACACAAATGAACTTATTGTATGCACAAGATTGGTTAAAAACCCTAATTGGACAAGAATAAGCATAGGGAGGACGAAAAGGACCTAAATGTTCATCCAATGACTCAAACACACATATTAAATGCACAAGATTGCTTAAAACCCTAATTGGACAAGAATAAGACTAGGGAGGACGAAAATGACCTAAATGTTCATCCAATGACACAAATGAACTTATTGGAAGCACAAGATTGGTTAAAACCCCTAATTGGACAAGAATAAGCCTAGGGAGGAAAAACATGACCTAAATGTTCATCCAATGACACAAATGAACTTATTCGATGCACAAGATTGGTTAAAAACCCTAATTGGACAAGAATAAGCCTAGGGAGGACGAAAATGACCTAAATGTTCAACCAATGACACAAATGAACTTATTGGATGCACAAGGTTGGTTAAAAACCCTAATTGGACAACAATAAGCCTAGGGAGGACGAAAATGACCTAAATGTTCGTCCAATGACACAAACACACCTGTTGGATGCACAAGATTGCATAAAAACCCTAATTGGACAAGAATAAGCCTACGGAGGACGAAAATATCCTAAATGTTCGTCCAATGACACAAACACACCTATTGGATGCACAAGATTGCATAAAAACCCTAATTGGACAAGAATAAGCCTAGGGAGGACTAAAATGACCTAAATGTTCATCCAATGACACAAATGAACTTATTGGATGCACAAGATTGGTTAAAAACCCTAATTGGACAAGAATAAGCCTAGCGAGGAAAAACATGACCTAAATGTTCATCCAATGACACAAATGAACTTATTGGATGCACAAGATTGGTTAAAAACCCTAATTGGACAAGAATAAGCCTAGGGAGGACGAAAATGACCTAAATGTTCAACCAATGACACAAATGAACTTATTGGATGCACAATATTGGTTAAAAACCCTAATTGGACAAGAATAAGCCTAGCGAGGACGAAAATGACCTAAATGTTCATCCAATGACACAAATGAACTTATTGGATGCACAAGATTGGTTGAAAACCCTAATTGGACAAGAATAAGCCTAGGGAGGACGAAAATGACCTAAATGTTCATCCAATGACACAAATGCACTTATTGGATGCACAAGATTGGTTAAAAACCCTAATTGGACAAGAATAAGCCTAGGGAGGACGAAAATGACCTAAATGTTCGTCCAATGACACAAACACACCTATTGGATGCACAAGATTGCATAAAAACCCTAATTGGACAAGAATAAGACTAGGGAGGACGAAAATGACAATGACACAAATGAACTTATTGGACGTACAAGGTTGATTAAAAACCCTAATTGGACAAGAATAAGACTAGGGATGACGAAAATGACCTAAATGTTCCTCCAATGACACAAACACACCTATTGGATGCACATGATTGCTTAAAACCCTAATTAGACAAGAGTAAGACTAGGGAGGACGAAATGACCTAAATGTTCATCCAATGACACAAATGAACTTATTGGATGCACAAGATTGGTTAAAAACCCTAATTAGACAAGAATAAGACTAGGGAGGAGGAAAATGACCTAAATGTTCATCCAATGACACAAATGAACTTATTGGATGCACAAGATTGGTTAAAAACCCTAATTGGACATGAATAAGCCTAGGGAGGACGAAAATGACCTAAATGTTCGTCTAATGACAAAAATGAACTTATTGGATGCACAAGATTGGTTAAAAACCCTAATTGGACAAGAAAAAGCCTAGGGAGGACGAAAATGACCTAAATGTTCGTCTAATGACAAAAATGAACTTATTGGTTGCACAAGATTGGTTAAAAACCCTAATTGGACAAGAATAAGCCTAGGGAGGACGAAAATGACCTAAATGTTCATCCAATGACACAAAGCAACTTATTGGATGCACATGATTGGTTAAAAACCCTAATTGGACAAGAATAAGACTAGGGAGGACGAAAATGACCTAAATGTTCCTCCAATGACACAAACACACCTATTGGATGCACAAGATTGCATAAAAACCCTAATTGGACAAGAATAAGACTAGGGAGGACGAAAATGACCTAAATGTTCATCCAATGACACAAATGAACTTATTGGATGCACAAGATTGGTTAAAAACCCTAATTGGACAAGAATAAGCCTAGGGAGGACGAAAATGACCTAAATGTTCATCCAATGACACAAATGAACTTATTGGATGCACAAGATTGGTTAAAAACCCTAATTGCACAAGAATAAGCCTAGGGAGGACAAAAATGACCAAAATGTTCATCCAATGACACAAATGAACTTATTGGATGCACAAGATTGGTTAAAAACCCTAATTGGACAAGAATAAGGTTAGGGAGGACGAAAATGACCTAAATGTTCGTCCAATGACACAAACACACCTATTGGATGCACAAGATTGCATAAAATCCCTAATTGGACAAGAATAAGACTAGGGAGGACGAAAATGACCTAAATGTTCCTCCAATGACACAAACACACCTATTGGATACACAAGATTGCATAAAAACCCTAATTGGACAAGAATAAGACTAGGGAGGACGAAAATGACCTAAATGTTCATCCAATGACACAAATGAACTTATTGTATACACAAGATTGGTTAAAAAACCCTAATTGGACAAGAATAAGCATAGGGAGGACGAAAATTACCTAAATGTTCATCCAATTACACAAACACACATATTGGACGCACAAGATTGCTTAAAACCCTAATTGGACAAGAATAAGCCTAGGGAGGACGAAAATGACCTAAATGTTCGTCCAATGAGATAAACACACCTATTGGATGCACAAGATTGCATAAAAACCCTAATTGGACAAGAATAAGACTAGGGAGGACGAAAATGACCTAAATGTTCCTCCAATGACACAAATGAACTTATTGGATGCACAAGATTGGTTAAAAACCCTAATTGGACAAGAATAAGCCTAGGGAGGACGAAAATGACCTAAATGTTCGTCCAATGACACAAACACACCTATTGGATGCACAAGATTGCATAAAAACCCTAATTGGACAAGAATAAGTCTAGGGAGGACGAAAATGACCTAAATGTTCATCCAAGGACACAAATGAACTTATTGGATGCACAAAATTGGTTAAAAACCCTAATTGGACAAGAATAAGCCTAGGGAGGACGAAAATGACCTAAATGTTCATCCAATGACACAAATGAACTTATTTGATGCACAAGATTGGTTAAAAACCCTAATTGGACAAGAATAAGCCTAGGGAGGACGAAAATGACCTAAATGTTCGTCCAATGACACAAAGACACCTATTGGATGCACAAGATTGCATAAAAACCCTAATTGGACAAGAATAAGCCTAGTGAGGACGAAAATGACCTAAATGTTCATCCAATGACACAAATGAACTTATTGGATGCACAAGATTGGTTAAAAACCCTAATTGGACAAGAATAAGCATAGGGAGGACGAAAATGACCTAAATGTTCATCCAATGACACAAACCCACATATTGGATGCACAAGATTGCTTAAAACCCTAATTGGACAAGAATAAGACTAGGGAAGACGAAAATGACCTAAATGTTCCTCCAATGACACAAACACACCTATTGGATGCACAAGATTGCATAAAAACCCTAATTGGACAAGAATAAGACTAGGGAGGACGAAAATGACCTAAATGTTCATCCAATGACACAAATGAACTTATTGGATGCACAAGATTGGTTAAAAACCCTAATTGGACAAGAATAAGCATAGGGAGGACGAAAATGACCTAAACGTTCATCCAATGACACAAACCCACATATTGGATGCACAAGATTGCTTAAAACCCTAATTGGACAAGAATAAGACTAGGGAGGATGAAAATCACCTAAATGTTCATCCAATGACACAAATGAACTTATTGAATGCACAAGATTGGTTAAAAACCCTAATTGGACAAGAATATGCCTAGGGAGGTCGAAAATGACCTAAGTGTTCTTCCAATGACACAAACATACATATTGGATGCACAAGATTGCATAAAAACCCTAATTGGACAAGAATAAGACTAGGGAGGACGAAAATGACCTAAATGTTCCTCCAATGACACAAACACACCTATTGGATGCACAAGATTGCATAAAAACCCTAATTGGACAAGAATAAGACTAGGGAGGACGAAAATGACCTAAATGTTCATCCAATGACACAAATGAACTTATTGAATGCACAAGATTGGTCAAAAACCCTAATCGGACAAGAATAAGCCTAGGGAGGATAAAAATGACCTAAATGTTCTTCCAATGACACAAACACACCTATTGGATGCACAAGATTGCATAAACACCCTAATTGAACAAGAATAAGACTAGGGAGGACGAAAATGACCTAAATGTTCCTCCAATGACACAAACACACCTATTGGATGCACAAGATTGCATAAAAACCCTAATTGGACAAGAATAAGACTAGGGAGGACGAAAATGACCTAAATGTTCATCCAATGACACAAATGAACTTATTGAATGCACAAGATTGGTTAAAAACCATAATCGGACAGGAATAAGCCTAGGGAGGACGAAAATGACCTAAATGTTCGTCCAATGACACAAACACACCTATTGGATGCACAAGATTGCATAAAAACCCTAATTGGACAAGAATAAGACTAGGGAGGACGAAAATGACCTAAATGTTCCTCCAATGACACAAACACACCTATTGGATGCACAAGATTGCATAAAAACCCTAATTGGACAAGAATAAGACTAGGGAGGACGAAAATGACCTAAATGTTCATCCAATGACACAAATGAACTTATTGGAAGCACAAGATTGGTTAAAAACCCTAATTGGACAAAAATAAGCCTAGGGAGGACGAAAATGACCTAAATAATCATCCAATGACACAAATGAACTTATTGGATGCACAAGATTGGTTAAAAACCCTAATTGGACAAGAATAAGCCTAGGGAGGACGAAAATGACCTAAATGTTCGTCCAATGACACAAACAAACCTATTGGATGCACAAGATTGCATAAAATCCCTAATTGGACAAGAATAAGACTAGGGAGGACGAAAATGACCTAAATGTTCCTCCAATGACACAAACACACCTATTGGATGCACAAGATTGCATAAAAACCCTAATTGGACAAGAATAAGACTAGGGAGGACGAAAATGACCTAAATGTTCATCCAATGACACAAATGAACTTATTGAATGCACAAGATTGCATAAAAACCCTAATTGGACAAGAATAAGACTAGGGAGGACGAAAATGACCTAAATGTTCATCCAATGACACAAATGAACTTATTGGATGCACAAGATTGGTTAAAAACCCTAATTGGACCAGAATAAGCCTAGGGAGGATGAAAATGACCTAAATGTTCAACCAATGACACAAATGAACTTATTGGATGCACAAGGTTGGTTAAAAACCCTAATTGGACAAGAATAAGCCTAGGGAGGACGAAAATGACCTAAATGTTCGTCCAATGACACAAACACACCTATTGGATGCACAAGATTGCATAAAAACCCTAATTGGACAAGAATAAGACTAGGGAGGACGAAAATGACCCAAATGTTCAACCAATGACACAAATGAACTTATTGGATGCACAAGATTGGTTAAAAACCCTAATTGGACAAGAATAAGCCTAGTGAGGACGAAAATGACCTAAATGTTCATCCAATGACACAAATGAACTTATTGGATGCACAAGATTGGTTAAAAACCCTAATTGGACAAGAATAAGCCTAGGGAGGACGAAAATGACCTAAATGTTCAACCAATGACACAAATGAACTTATTGGATGCACAATGTTGGTTAAAAACCCTAATTGGACAAGAATAAGCCTAGGGAGGACGAAAATGACCTAAATGTTCGTCCAATGACACAAACACACCTATTGGATGCACAGGATTGCATAAAAACCCTAATTGGACAAGAATAAGCCTAGGGAGGACGAAAATGACCTAAATGTTCGTCCAATGACACAAACACACCTATAGGATGCATAAGATTGCATAAAAACCCTAATTGGACAAGAACAAGCCTAGGGAGGACGAAAATGACCTAAATGTTCATCCAATGACACAAATGAACTTATTGGATGCACAAGATTGGTTAAAAACCTTAATTGGACAAGAATAAGCCTAGGGAGGACGTAAATGACCTAAATGTTCATCCAATGACAGAAATGAACTTATTGGATGCACAAGATTGGTTAAAAACCCTAATTGGACAAGAATAAGCATAAAGAGGACGAAAATGACTTAAATGTTCGTCCAATGACACAAACACACCTATTGGATGCACAAGATTGCATAAAAACCCTAATTCGACAAGAATAAGACTAGGGAAGACGAAAATGACCTAAATGTTCATCCAATGACACAAATGAACTTATTGGATGCACAAGATTGGTTAAAAACCCTAATTGGACAAGAATAAGACTAGGGAGGACGAAAATGACCTAAATGTTCCTCCAATGACACAAACACACTTATTGGATGCACAAGATTGTATAAAAACCCTAATTCGATAAGAATAAGACTAGGAAGGACGAAAATGACCTAAATGTTCATCCAATGCCACAAATGAACTTATTGGATGCACAAGATTGGTTAAAACCCTAATTGGAGAAGAATAAGCCTAGGGAGGACGAAAATGACCTAAATGTTCATCCAATGACACAAATGAACTTATTGGATGCACAAGATTGGTTAAAAACCCTAATTGGACAAGAATAAGCCTAGGGAGGACGAAAATGACCTAAATGTTCGTCCAATGACACAAACACACCTATTGGATGCACAAGATTGCATAAAAACCCTAATTGGACAAGAATAAGACTAGGGAGAACGAAAATGACCTAAATGTTCATCCAATGACATAAATGAACTTATTGGATGCACAAGATTGGTTAAAAACCCTAATTGGACAAGAATAAGCATAGGGAGGACGAAAATGACCTAAATGTTCATCCAATGAAACAAACCCACATATTGGATGCACAAGATTGGTTAAAACCCTAATTGGACATGAATAAGACTAGGGAGGACGAAAATGACCTAAATGTTCCTCCAATGACACAAACATACCTATTGGATGCACAAGATTGCATAAAAACCCTAATTGGACAAGAATAAGACTAGGGAGGACGAAAATGACCTAAATGTTCCTCCAATGACACAAACATACCTATTGGATGCACAAGATTGCATAAAAACCCTAATTGGACAAGAATAAGACTTGGGAGGACGAAAATGACCTAAATGTTCATCCAATGACACTAACGAACTTATTGGATGCACAAGATTGGTTAAAAACCCTAATTGGCCAAGAATAAGCCTAGGGAGGACGAAAATGACCTAAATGTTCGTCCAATGACACAAACACACCTATTGGATGCACAAGATTGCATAAAAACCCTAATTGGACAAGAATAAGACTAGGGAGGACGAAAATGACCTAAATGTTCCTCCAATGACACAAACACACCTATTGGATGCACAAGATTGCATAAAAACCCTAATTGGACAAGAATAAGACTAGGGAGGACGAAAATGACCTAAATGTTCATCCAATGACACAAATGAACTTATTGGATGCACAAGATTGGTTAAAAACCCTAATTGGACAAGAATAAGCATAGGGAGGACGAAAATTACCTAAATGTTCATCCAATGACACAAACACACATATTGGATGCACAAGATTGTTTAAAACCCTAATTGGACAAGAATAAGCCTAGGCAGGACGAAAATGACATAAATGTTCGTCCAATGACACAAACACACCTATAGGATGCACAAGATTGCATAAAAACCCTAATTGGACAAGAACAAGCCTAGGGAGGACGAAAATGACCTAAATGTTCATCCAATGACACAAATGAACTTATTGGATGCACAAGATTGGATAAAAACCCTAATTGGACAAGAATAAGCCCAGGGAGGACGAAAATGACCTAAATGTTCGTCCAATGACACAAACACACCTATTGGATGCACAAGATTGCATAAAAACCCTAATTGGACAAGAATAAGACTAGGGAGGACGAAAATGACCTAAATGTTCATCTAATGACACAAATGAACTTATTGGATGCACAAGATTGGATAAAAACCCTAATTGGACAAGAATAAGCCTAGGGAGGATGAAAATGACCTAAATGTTCGTCCAATGACACAAACACACCTATTGGATGCACAAGATTGCATAAAATCCCTAATTGGACAAGAATAAGACTATGGAGGACGAAAATGACCTAAATGTTCATCCAATGAGACAAACACACATATTGGATGCACAAGATTGCATAAAAACCCTAATTGGACAAGAATAAGACTAGGGAGGACGAAAATGACCTAAATGTTCATCTAATGACACAAATGAACTTATTGGATGCACAAGATTGGTTAAAAA
>JBBPBR010000194.1:47552-67670 GCA_037974775.1 Cicer pinnatifidum | reverse complement strand
TAAATGTTCATCGAATGACACAAATGAACTTATTGGATGCACAAGATTGGTTAAAAACCCTAATTGGACAAGAATAAGACTAGGGAGGACGAAAATGACCTAAATGTTCCTCCAATGACACAAACACGCCTATTGGATGCACAAGATTGCATAAAAACCCTAATTCGACAAGAATAAGACTAGGGAGGATGAAAATGACCTAAATGTTCCTCCAATGACACAAACATACCTATTGGATGCACAAGATTGCATAAAAACCCTAATTGGACAAGAATAAGACTAGGGAGGACGAAAATGACCTAAATGTTCATCCAATGACACAAATGAACTTATTGGATGCACAAGATTGGTTAAAAACCCTACGTGGACAAGAATAAGCCTAGGGAGGACGAAAATGACCTAAATGTTCGTCCAATGACACAAACACACCTATTGTATGCACAAGATTGCATAAAAACCCTAATTGGACAAGAATAAGACTAGGGAGGACGAAAATGACCTAAATGTTCCTCCAATGACACAAACACACCTATTGGATGCACAAGATTGCATAAAAACCCTAATTGGACAAGAATAAGACTAGGGAGGACTTAAATGACCTAAATGTTCCACCAATGACACAAATGAACTTATTGGATACACAAGGTTGGTTAAAAACCCTAATTGGACAACAATAAGCCTAGGGAGGACGAAAATGACCTAAATGTTCAACCAATGACACAAATGAACTTATTGGATGCACAAGGTTGGTTAAAAACCTTAATTGGACAAGAATAAGCCTAGGGAGGACGAAAATGACCTAAATGTTCGTCCAATGACACAAACACACCTATTGGATGCACAAGATTGCATAAAAACCCTAATTGGACAAGAATAAGACTAGGGAGGACGAAAATGACCTAAATGTTCCTCCAATGACACAAACACACCTATTGGATGCACAAGATTGCATAAAACCCTAATTGGACAAGAATAAGCCTAGGGAGGACGAAAATGACCTAAATGTTTGTCCAATGACACAAACACACCTATTGGATGCACAAGATAGCATAAAATCCCTAATTGGACAAGAATAAGACTAGGGAGGACGAAAATGACCTAAATGTTCCTCCAATGACACAAACACACATATTGGATGCACAAGATTGCATAAAAACCCTAATTGGACAAGAATAAGACTAGGGAGGACAAAAATGACCTAAATGTTCCTCCAATGACACAAACACACCTATTGGATGCACAAGATTGCATAAAAACCCTAATTGGACAAGAATAAGACTAGGGAGGACGAAAATGACCTAAATGTTCATCCAATGACACAAATGAACTTATTGGATGCACAAGATTGGGTAAAAACCCTAATTGGACAAGAATAAGCCTAGTGAGGACGAAAATGACCTAAATGTTCATCCAATGACACAAATGAACTTATTGGATGCACAAGATTGGTTAAAAACCCTAATTGGACAAGAATAAGCCTAGGGAGGACGAAAATGACCTAAATGTCCGTCCAATGACACAAACACACCTATTGGATGCGCAAGATTGCGTAAAAACTCTAATTGGACAAGAATAAGACTAGGGAGGACGAAAATGACCTAAATGTTCCTCCAATGACACAAATGAACTTATTGGATGCACAAGATTGGTTAAAAACCCTAATTGGACAAGAATAAGCCAAGGGAGGACGAAAAAGACCTAAATGTTCAACCAACGACATAAATGAACTTATTGGATGCACAAGGTTGGTTAAAAACCCTAATTGGACAAGAATAAGCCTAGGGAAGACGAAAATGACCTAAATGTTCGTCCAATGACACAAATGAACTTATTGGATGCCCAAGGTTGGTTAAAAACCCTAATTGTACAAGAATAAGCCTAGGGAGGACGAAAATGACCTAAATGTTCACCCAATGACACAAATGAACTTATTGGATGCACAAGGTTGATTAAAAACCCTAATTGGACAAGAATAAGCCTAGGGAGGACGAAAATGACCTAAATGTTCGTCCAATGACACAAACACACCTATTGGATGTACAAGATTGCATAAAAACCCTAATTGTCAAGAATAAGACTAGGGAGGACGAAAATGACCTAAATGTTCCTCCAATGACACAAATGAACTTATTAGATGCACAAGGTTGGTTAAAAACCCTAATTGGACAAGAATAAGCCTAGGGAGGACGAAAATGACCTAAATGTTCAACCAATGACACAAATGAACTTATTGGATGCACAAGATTGGTTAAAAACCCTAATTGGACAAGAATAAGCCTAGGGAGGACGAAAATGACCAAAATGTTCGTCCAATGACACAAACACAACTATTGGATGCACAAGATTGCATAAAAACCCTAATTGGACAAGAATAAGCCTAGGGAGGACGAAAATGACCTAAATGTTCATCCAATGACACAAATGAACTTATTGGATGCACAAGATTGGTTAAAAACCCTAATTGGACAAGAATAAGCCTAGGGAGGACGAAAATGACCTAAATGTTCACACCTATTGACACAAACACAAATGAACTTATTGGACGCACAAGATTGGTTAAAAACCCTAATTATACAAGAATAAGCCTAGGGAGGACGAAAATGACCTAAATGTTCGTCCAATGACACAAACACACCTATTGGATGCACAAGATTGCATAAAAACCCTAATTGGACAAGAATAAGCCTAGGGAGGACGAAAATGACCTAAATGTTCATCCAATGACACAAATGAACTTATTGGATGCACAAGATTGGTTAAAAACCCTAATTGGACAAGAATAAGCCTAGGGAGGACGAAAATCACCTAAATGTTCATCTAATGACACATATGAACTTATTGGATGCACAAGATTGGTTAAAAACAATTGGACAAGAATAAGCCTAGGGAGGACGAAAATGACCTAAATGTTCATCCAATGACACAAATGAACTTATTGGATGCACAAGATTGGATAAAAAACCTAATTGGACAAGAATAAGACTAGGGAGGACGAAAATGACCTAAATGTTCATCCAATGCACAAACACACATATTGGATGCACAAGATTGCATAAAAACCCTAATTGGACAAGAATAAGACTAGGGAGGACGAAAATGACCTAAATGTTCATCTAATGACACAAATGAACTTATTGGATGCACAAGATTGGATAAAAACCCTAATTGGACAAGAATAAGCCTAGGGAGGATGAAAATGACCTAAATGTTCGTCCAATGACACAAACACACCTATTGGATGCACAAGATTGCATAAAATCCCTAATTGGACAAGAATAAGACTAGGGAGGACGAAAATGACCTAAATGTTCCTCCAATGACACAAACACACCTATTGGATGCACAAGATTGCATAAAAACCCTAATTGGACAAGAATAAGACTAGGGAGGACGAAAATGACCTAAATGTTCATCCAATGACACAAATGAACTTATTGTATGCACAAGATTGGTTAAAAAACCCTAATTGGACAAGAATAAGCATAGGGAGCACAAAAATTACCTAAATGTTCATCCAATTACACAAACACACATATTGGACGCACAAGATTTCTTAAAACCCTAATTAGACAAGAATAAGCCTAGGGAGGACGAAAATGACCTAAATGTTCGTCCAATGACACAAACACACCTATTGGATGCACAAGATTGCATAAAAACCCTAATTGGACAAGAATTAGACTAGGGAGGACGAAAATGACCTAAATGTTCCTCCAATGACACAAATGAACTTATTGGATGCACAACGCTGGTTAAAAACCCTAATTGGACAAGAATAAGTCTAGGGAGGACGAAAATGACCTAAATGTTCGTCCAATGACACAAACACACCTATTGGATGCACAAGATTGCATAAAAACCCTAATTGGACAAGAATAAGACTAGGGAGGACAAAAATGACCTAAATGTTCCTCCAATGACACAAACACACCTATTGGATGCACAAGATTGCATAAAAACCCTAATTGGTTAAGAATAAGACTAGGGAGGACGAAAATGACCTAAATGTTCATCTAATGACACAAACACACATATTGGATGCACAAGATTGCTTAAAACCCTAATTGGACAAGAATAAGACTAGGGAGGACGGAAATGACCTAAATGTTCAACCAATGACACAAATGAACTTATTGGATGCACAAGGTTGGTTAAAAACCCTAATTGGACAAGAATAAGCCTAGGGAGGACGAAAATGACCTAAATGTTCGTCCAATGACACAAACACACCTATTGGATGCACAAGATTGCATAAAAACCCTAATTGGACAAGAATAAGACTAAGAGGGACGAAAATGACCTAAATGTTTATCCAATGACACAAACACACCTATTGAATGCACAAGATTGGTTAAAAACCCTAATTGGACAAGAATAACCCTATGGAAGACGAAAATGACCTAAATGTTCATCCAATGACACAAATGAACTTATTGGATTCACAAGATTGGTTAAAAACCCTAATTGGACAAGAATAAGTCTAGGGAGGACGAAAATTACCTAAATGTTCGTCCAATGACACAAACACACCTATTGGATGGACAAGTTTGCATAAAAACCCTAATTGCACAAAAATAAGACTAGGGAGGACGAAAAGGACCCAAATGTTCCTCCAATGACACAAATGAACTTATTGGATGCACAAGGTTGGTTAAAAACCCTAATTGGACAAGAATAAGCCTAGGGAGGACGATAATTACCTAAATGTTCAACCAATGACACAAATGAACTTATTGGATGCACAAGATTGGTTAAAAACCCTAATTGGACAAGAATAAGTCTAGGGAGGACGAAAATGACCTAAATGTTCGTCCAATGACACAAACACACCTATTGGATGCACAAGATTGCATAAAAACCCTAATTGGACAAGAATAAGACTAGGGAGGACGAAAATGACCTAAATGTTTATCTAATGACACAAACACACCCATTGGATGCACAAGATTGGCTAAAAACCCTAATTGGACAAGAATAAGCCTAGGGAGGACGAAAATGACCTAAATGTTCATCCAATGACACAAATGAACTTATTGGATGCACAAGATTGGTTAAAAACCCTAACTGGACAAGAATAAGCCTAGGGAGGACGAGAATGACCTAAATGTTCGTCCAATGACACAAAGACACCTATTGGATGCACAAGATTGCATAAAAACCCTAATCGGACAAGAATAAGACTAGGGAGGACGAAAATGACCTAAATGTTCATCCAATGACACAAATGAACTTATTGGATGCACAAGATTGGTTAAAAACCCTAATTGGACAAGAATAAGCCTAGGGAGGACGAAAATGACCTAAATGTTCATCCAATGACACAAATACACTTATTGGATGCACAAGATTGCATAAAAACCCTAATTGGACAAGAATAAGACTAGGGAGGACGAAAATGACCTAAATGTTCATCCAATGACACAAATGAACTTATTGGATGCACAAGATTGGTTAAAAACCCTAATTGGACAAGAATAAGCCTAGGGAGGACGAAAATGACCTAAATGTTCGTCCAATGACACAAACACACCTATTGGATGCACAAGATTGCATAAAAACCCTAATTGGACAAGAATAAGACTAGGGGGACGAAAATGACCTAAATGTTCAACCAAGGACACAAATGAACTTATTGGATGCACAAGATTGGTTAAAAACCCTAATTGGACAAGAATAAGCATAGGGAGGACAAAAATGACCTAAACGTTCATCCAATGACACAAACCCACATATTGGATGCAAAAGATTGCTTAAAACCCTAATTGGACAAGAATAAGACTAGGGAGGACGAAAATGACCTAAATGTTCATCCAATGACACAAATGAACTTATTGAATGCACAAGATTGGTTAAAAACCCTAATCGGACAAGAATAAGCCTAGGGAGGACAAAAATGACCTAAATGTTCTTCGAATGACACAAACACACCTATTGGATGCACAAGATTGCATAAAAACCCTAATTGGACAAGAATAAGACTAGGGAGGACGAAAATGACCTAAATGTTCCTCCAATGACACAAACACACCTATTGGATGCACAAGATTGCATAAAAACCCTAATTGGACAAGAATAAGACTAGGGAGGACGAAAATGACCTAAATGTTCATCCAATGACACAAATGAACTTATTGGATGCACAAGATTGCGTAAAAACCCTAATTGGACAAGAATAAGACTAGGGAGGACGAAAATGACCTAAATGTTCATCCAATGACACAAATGAACTTATTGGATGCACAAGATTGGTTAAAAACCCTAATTGGACAAGAATAAGCCTAGGGAGGACGAAAATGACCTAAATGTTCATCCAATGACACAAATGAACTTATTGGATGCACAAGATTGGTTGAAAACCCAAATTGGACAAGAATAAGCCTAGGGAGGACGAAAATGACCTAAATGTTCATCCAATGACACAAATGAACTTATTGGATGCACAAGATTGGTTAAAAACCCTAATTGGACAAGAATAAGCCTAGGGAGGAAAAACATGACGTAAATGTTCATCCAATGACACAAATGAACTTATTGGATGCACATGATTGGTTAAAAACCCTAATTGGACAAGAATAAGCCTAGGGATGACGAAAATGACCTAAATGTTCGTCCAATGACACAAACACACCTATTGGATGCACAAGATTGCATAAAAACCCTAATTGGACAAGAATAAGACTAGGGAGGACGAAAATGACCTAAATGTTCATCCAACGACACAAACACACCTAAATGTTCGTCCAATGACACAGACACACCTATTGGATGCACAAGATTGCATAAAATCCCTAATTGGACAAGAATAAGACTAGGGAGGACGAAAATGACCTAAATGTTCCTCCAATGACACAAACACACTTATTGGATGCACAAGATTGCATAAAAACCCTAATTGGACAAGAATAAGACTAGGGAGGACGAAAATGACCTAAATGTTCATCCAATGACACAAATGAACTTATTGGATGCACAAGATTGGTTAAAAACCCTAATTGGACAAGAATAAGCCTAGGGAGGACGAAAATGACCTAAATGTTCATCCAATGACACAAATGAACTTATTGGATGCACAAGATTGGTTAAAAACCCTAATTGGACAAGAATAAGCCTAGGGAGGACGAAAATGACCTAAATGTTCATCCAATGACACAAATGAACTTATTGGATGCACAAGATTCGTTAAAAACCCTAATTGGACAAGAATAAGCATAGGGAGGACGAAAATGACCTTAATGTTCATCCAATGACACAAACACACATATTGTGGTTAAAAACCCTAATTGGACAAGAATAAGACTAGGGAGGACGAAAATGACCTAAATGTTCAACCAATGACACAAATGAACTTATTGGATGCACAAGGTTGGTTAAAAACCCTAATTGGACAAGAATAAGCCTAAGGAGGACGAAAATGACCTAAATGTTCGTCCAATGACACAAACACACCTATTGGATGCACAAGATTGCATAAAAACCCTAATTGGACAAGAATAAACCTAGGGAGGACGAAAATGACCTAAATGTTCGTCCAATGACACAAACACACCTATTGGATGCACAAGATTGCATAAAAACCCGAATTGGACAAGAATAAGCCTAGGGAGGACGAAAATGACCAAAATGTTCATCCAATGACACAAATGAACTTATTGGATGCACAAGATTGGTTAAAAACCCTAATTGGACAAGAATAAGCCTAGGGAGGACGAAAATGACCTAAATGTTCGTCCAATGACACAAACACACCTATTGGATGCACAAGATTGCATAAAAACCCTAATAGGAAAAGAATAAGACTAGGGAGGACGAAAATGACCTAAATGTTCCTCCAATGACACAAACACACCTATTGGATACCCAACATTGCATAAAAACCCTAATTCGACAAGAATAAGACTAGGGAGGACGACAATGGCCTAAATGTTCCTCCAATGACACAAACACACCTATTGGATGCACAAGATTGCATAAAAACCCTAATTGGACAAGAATAAGACTAGGGAGGACGAAAATGACCTAAATGTTCATCCAATGACACAAATGAACTTATTGGATGCACAAGATTGGTTAAAAACCCTAATTGGACAAGAATAAGCCTAGGGAGGACGAAAATGACCTAAATGTTCGTCCAATGACACAAACACACCTATTGGATGCACAAGATTGCATAAAAACCCTAATTGGACAATAATAAGACTAGGGAGGACGAAAATGACCTAAATGTTCATCCAATGACACAAACACACCTATTGGATGCACAAGATTGCATAAAAACCCTAATTGGACAAGAATAAGACTAGGGAGGACGAAAATGACCTAAATGTTCATCTAATGACACAAATGAACTTATTGGATGCACAAGATTGGTTAAAAACCCAAATTGGACAAGAATAAGCATATGGAGGACGAAAATGACCTAAATGTTCATCCAATGACACAAACACACATATTGGATGCACAAGATTGCATAAAAACCCTAATTGGACAAGAATAAGACTAGGGAGGACGAAAATGACCTAAATGTTCCTCCAATGACACAAACACACCTATTGGATGCACAAGATTGCATAAAAACCCTAATAGGACAACAATTAGACTAGGGAGGACGAAAATGACCTAAATGTTCATCGAATGACACAGATGAACTTATTGGATGCACAAGAATGGTTAAAAACCCTAATTGGACAAGAATAAGCCTAGGGAGGATGAAAATGACCTAAATGTTTGTCCAATGACACAAACACACCTATTGGATGCACAAGATTGCATAAAATCCCTGATTGGACAAGAATAAGACTAGGGAGGACGAAAATGACCTAAATGTTCCTCCAATGACACAAACACACCTATTGGATGCACAAGATTGCATAAAACCCTAATTGGACAAGAATAAGACTAGGGAGGACGAAAATGACCTAAATGTTCATCCAATGACACAAATGAACTTATTGGATGCACAAGATTGGTTAAAAACCCTAATTGGGCAAGAATAAGCCTAGGGAGTACGAAAATGACCTAAATGTTCATCCAATGACACAAACACACCTATTGGATGCACAAGATTGCATAAAAACCCTAATTGGACAAGAATAAGCCTAGGGAGGACGAAAATGACCTAAATATTCCTCCAATGACACAAACACACCTATTGGATGCACAAGATTGCATAAAAGCCCTAATTGGACAAGAATAAGACTAGGGAGGATGAAAATGACCTAAATGTTCCTCCAATGACACAAACACGCCTATTGGATGCACAAGATTGCATAAAAACCCTAATTCGACAAGAATAAGACTAGGGAGGATGAAAATGATCTAAATGTTCCTCCAATGACACAAACACACCTATTGGATGCACAAGATTGCATAAAAACCCTAATTGGACAAGAATAAGACTAGGGAGGACGAAAATGACCTAAATGTTCATCCAATGACACAAATGAACTTATTGGATGCACAAGATTGGTTAAAAACCCTAATTGGACAAGAATAAGCATAGCGAGGACGAAAATTACCTAAATGTTCATCCAATGACACAAACACACATATTGGATGCACAAGATTGCTTAAAACCCTAATTGGGCAAGAATAAGACTAGGGAGGACGAAAATGAACTAAATGTTCATCCAATGACACAAATGAACTATTTGGATGCACAAGAATGGTTAAAAACCCTAATTGGACAAGAATAAGCCTAGGGAGGACGAAAATGACCTAAATGTTTGTCCAATGACACAAACACACCTATTGGATGCACAAGATTGCATAAAATCCCTGATTGGACAAGAATAAGACTAGGGAGGACGAAAATGACCTAAATGTTCCTCCAATGACACAAACACACCTATTGGATGCACAAGATTGCATAAAACCCTAATTGGACAAGAATAAGACTAGGGAGGACGAAAATGACCTAAATGTTCATCCAATGACACAAACCCACATATTGGATGCACAAGATTGCTTAAAACCCTAATTGGACAAGAATAAGACTAGGGAGGACGAAAATGACCTAAATGTTCATCCAATGACACAAATGAACTTATTGGATGCACAACATTGGTTAAAAACCCTAATCGGACAAGAATAAGCCTAGGGAGAACGAAAATGACCTAAATGTTCATCCAATGACACAAATGAACTTATTGGATACACAAGATTGCATAAAAACCCTAATTGGACAAGAATAAGCCTAGGGAGGACGAAAATGACCTAAATGTTCCTCCAATGACATAAACACACCTATCGGATGCACAGGATTGCATAAAAACCCTAATTCGACAAGAATAAGACTAGGGAGGACGAAAATGACCTAAATGTTCCTCCAATGACACAAACACACCTATTGGATGCACAAGATTGCATAAAAACCCTAATTGGACAAGAATAAGACTAGGGAGGACGTAAATGACCTCAATGTTCCACCAATGACACAAATGAACTTATTGGATGCACAAGGTTGGTTAAAAACCCTAATTGGACAAGAATAAGACTAGGGAGGACGAAAATGACCTAAATGTTCATCCAATGACACAAATGAACTTATCGGATGCACAAGATTGGTTAAAAACCCTAATTGGACAAGAATAAGCCTAGGGAGGACGAAAATGACCTAAATGTTCGTCCAATGACACAAACACACCTATTGGATTTACAAGATTGCATAAAAACCCTAATTGGATAAGAATAAAACTAGGGAGGACGAAAATGACCTAAATGTTCCTCCAATGACACAAACACACCTATTGGATGCACAAGATTGCATAAAAACCCTAATTCGACAAGAATAAGACTAGGGAGGACGAAAATGACCTAAATGTTCTTCCAATGACACAAACACACCTATTGGATGCACAAGATTGCATAAAAACCCTAATTGGACAAGAATAATACTAGGGAGGACGAAAATGACCTAAATGTTGCTCCAATGACACAAACACACCTATTCGATGCACAAGATTGCATAAAAACCCTAATTGGACAAGAATAATACTAGGGAGGACGAAAATGACCTAAATGTTGCTCCAATGACACAAATGAACTTATTGAATGCACAAGATTGGTTAAAAACCCTAATCGGACAAGAATAAGCCTAGGGAGGACGAAAATGACCTAAATGTTCGTCCAATGACACAAACACACCTATTGGATGCACAAGATTGCATAAAAACCCTAATTGGACAAGAATAAGACTAGGGAGGACGAAAATGACCTAAATGTTCCTCCAATGACACAAACACACCTATTGGATGCACAAGATTGCATAAAAACCCTAATTGGACAAGAATAAGACTAGGGAGGACGAAAATGACCTAAATGTTCATCCAATGACACAAATGAACTTATTGGATGCACAAGATTGGTAAAAAAACCCTAATTGGACAAGAATAAGCCTAGGGAGGACGAAAATGACCTAAATGTTCATCCAATGACACAAATGAACTTATTGGATGCACAAGATTGGTTAAAAACCCTAATTGGACAAGAATAAGCCTAGGGAGGACGAAAATGACCTAAATGTTCATCCAATGACACAAATGAACTTATTGGTTGCACAAGGTTGGTTAAAAACCCTAATTGGACAAGAATAAGCCTAGGGGCGACGAAAATGACCTAAATGTTCGTCCAATGACACAAACACACCTATTGGATGCACAAGATTGCATAAAAACCCTAATTGGACCAGAATAAGTCTAGGGAGGACGAAAATGACCTAAATGTTCCTCCAATGACACAAACAAACCTATTCGATGCACAAGATTGGTTAAAAACGTTAAATGGACAAGAATAAGCCTAGGGAGGACGGAATCCAATGACACAAATGAACTTATTGGATGCACAAGATTGGCTAAAAACACTAATTGGACAAGAATAAGCCTTGGGAGGACGAAAATGACCTAAATGTTAATCCAATGACACAACTGAACTTATTGGATGCACAAGATTGGTTAAAAACCCTAATTGGACAAGAATAAGCCTAGGGAGGACGAAAATGACCTAAATGTTCATCCAATGACACAAACACACCTATTGGATGCACAAGATTGGTTAGAAACCCTAATTGGACAAGAATATGCTTAGGGAGGACGAAAATGACCTAAATGTTCATCCAATGACACAAATGAACTTATTGGATGCACAAGATTGGTTAAAAACCCTAATTGGACAAGAATAAGCCTAGGGAGGACGAAAATGACCTAAATGTTCATCCAATGACACAAACACACCTATTGGTTGCACAAGATTGGTTAGAAACCCTAATTGCACAAGAATAAGCCTAGGGAGGACGAAAATGACCTAAATGTTAATCCAATGACACAAATGAACTTATTGGATGCACAAGATTGGTTAAAAACCCTAATTGGACAAGAATAAGCCTAGGGAGGACGAAAATGACCTAAATGTTAAACCAATGACACAAAGGAACTTATTGGATGCACAAGATTGGTTAAAAACCCTAATTGGACAAGAATAAGCCTAGGGAGGACGAAAATGACCTAAATGTTCATCCAATGACACAAACACACCTATTGGATGCACAAGATTGGTTAAAAACCATAATTGGATAAGAATATGCATAGGGAGGACGAAAATGACCTAAATGTTCATCCAATGACACAAATGAACTTATTGGATGCACAAGATTGGTTAAAAACCCTAATTGGACAAGAATAAGCCTAGGGAGGACGAAAATGACCTAAATGTTCATCCAATGACACAAATGAACTTATTGGATGCACAAGATTGTTTAAAAACCCTAATTAGACAAGAATAAGCCTATGGAGGACGAAAATGACCTAAATGTTCATCCAATGACACAAATGAACTTATTGGATGCACAAGATTGTTTAAAAACCCTAATTGGACAAGAATAAGCCTATGGAGGACGAAAATGACCTAAATGTTCTTCCAATGACACAAATGAACTTATTGGATGCACAAGATTGGTTGAAAACCTTAATTGGACAAGAATAAGCCTAGGGAGGACGAAAATGACCTAAATGTTCATCCAATGACACAAATGAACTTATTGGATGCACAAGATTGGTTAAAAACCCTAATTGGACAAGAATAAGCCTAGGGAGGACGAAAATGACCTAAATGTTCATCCAATGACACAAATGAACTTATTGGATGCACAAGATTGGTTAAAAACCCTAATTGGACAAGAATAAGCCTAGGGAGGACGAAAATGACCTAAATGTTCATCCAATGACACAAATGAACTTATTGGATGCACAAGATTCGTTAAAAACCCTAATTGGACAAGAATAAGCATAGGGAGGACGAAAATGACCTTAATGTTCATCCAATGACACAAACACACATATTGTGGTTAAAAACCCTAATTGGACAAGAATAAGACTAGGGAGGACGAAAATGACCTAAATGTTCAACCAATGACACAAATGAACTTATTGGATGCACAAGGTTGGTTAAAAACCCTAATTGGACAAGAATAAGCCTAAGGAGGACGAAAATGACCTAAATGTTCGTCCAATGACACAAACACACCTATTGGATGCACAAGATTGCATAAAAACCCTAATTGGACAAGAATAAGACTAGGGAGGACGAAAAAGACCTAAATGTTCCTCCAATGACACAAACACACCTATTGGATGCCCAAGATTGCATAAAAACCCTAATTGGACAAGAATAAGACTAGGGAGGACGAAAATGACCTAAATGTTCCTCCAATGACACAAACACACCTATTGGATGCACAAGATTGCATAAAAACCCTAATTCGACAAGAACAAGACTAGGGAGGACGAAAATGACCTAAATGTTCATCCAATGACACAAATGAACTTATTGGATGCACAAGATTGGTTAAAAACCCTAATTGGACAAGAATAAGCCTAGGGAGGACGAAAATGACCTAAATGTTCGTCCAATGACACAACCACACCTATTGGATGCACAAGATTGCATAAAAACCCTAATTGGACAAGAATAAAACTAGGGAGGACGAAAATGACCTAAATGTTCCTACAATGACACAAACACACCTATTGGATGCATAAGATTGCATAAAAACCCTAATTGGACAAGAATAAGCCTAGGGAGGACGAAAATGACCTAAATGTTCATCCAATGACACAAATGAACTTATTGGATGCACAAGATTGGTTAAAAACCCTAATTGGACAAGAATAAGCCTAGGGAGGACGAAAATGACCTAAATGTTCACACCTATTGACACAAACACAAATGAACTTATTGGACGCACAAGATTGGTTAAAAACCCTAATTATACAAGAATAAGCCTAGGGAGGACGAAAATGACCTAAATGTTCGTCCAATGACACAAACACACCTATTGGATGCACAAGATTGCATAAAAACCCTAATTGGACAAGAATAAGCCTAGGGAGGACGAAAATGACCTAAATGTTCATCCAATGACACAAATGAACTTATTGGATGCACAAGATTGGTTAAAAACCCTAATTGGACAAGAATAAGCCTAGGGAGGACGAAAATGACCTAAATGTTCATCCAATGACACAAATGAACTTATTGGATGCACAAGATTGGTTAAAAACCCTAATTGGACAAGAATAAGCATAGGGAGGACGAAAATGACCTAAACGTTCATCCAATAACACAAACCCACATATTGGATGCACAATATTGCTTAAAACCCTAATTGGACAAGAATAAGACTAGGGAGGACGAAAATGACCTAAATGTTCATCCAATGACACAAACACACCTATTGGATGCACAAGATTGCATAAAAACCCTAATTCGACAAGAATAAGACTAGGGAGGACGAAAATGACCTAAATGTTCCTCCAATGACACAAACACACCTATTGGATGCACAAGATTGCATAAAAACCCTAATTGGACAAGAATAAGACTAGGGAGGACGTAAATGTTCCACCAATGACACAAATGAACTTATTGGATACACAAGGTTGGTTAAAAACCCTAATTGGACAAGAATAAGCCTAGGGAGGACGAAAATGACCTAAATGTTCGTCCAATGACACAAACACACCTATTGGATGCACAAGATTGCATAAAAACCCTAATTGGACAAGAATAAGACAAGGGAGGACGAAAATGACCTAAAAGTTCCGCCAATGACACAAACACACCTATTGGATGCACAAGATTGCATAAAAACCCTAATTCGACAAGAATAAGACTAGGGAGGACGAAAATGACCTAAATGTTCCTCCAATGACACAAACACACCTATTGGATGCACAAGATTGCATAAAAACCCTAATTGGACAAGAATAAGACTAGGGAGGACGTAAATGACCTAAATGTTCCACCAATGACACAAATGAACTTATTGGATACACAAGGTTGGATAAAAACCCTAATTGGACAAGAATAAGCCTAGGGAGGACGAAAATGACCTAAATGTTCAACCAATGACACAAATGAACTTATTGGATGCACAAGGTTGGTTAAAAACCCTAATTGGACAAGAATAAGCCTAAGGAGGACGAAAATGACCTAAATGTTCGTCCAATGACACAAACACACCTATTGAATGCACATGATTGCATAAAAACCCTAATTGGACAAGAATAAACCTAGGGAGGACGAAAATGACCTAAATGTTCGTCCAATGACACAAACACACCTATTGGATGCAAAAGATTGCATAAAAACCCTAATTGGACAAGAATAAGCCTAGGGAGGACGAAAATGACCAAAATGTTCATCCAATGACACAAATGAACTTATTGGATGCACAAGATTGGTTAAAAACCCTAATTGGACAAGAATAAGCCTAGGGAGGACGAAAATGACCTAAATGTTCGTCCAATGACACAAACACACCTATTGGATGCACAAGATTGCATAAAAACCCTAATAGGAAAAGAATAAGACTAGGGAGGACGAAAATGACCTAAATGTTCCTCCAATGACACAAACACACCTATTGGATACCCAACATTGCATAAAAACCCTAATTCGACAAGAATAAGACTAGGGAGGACGACAATGGCCTAAATGTTCCTCCAATGACACAAACACACCTATTGGATGCACAAGATTGCATAAAAACCCTAATTGGACAAGAATAAGACTAGGGAGGACGAAAATGACCTAAATGTTCATCCAATGACACAAATGAACTTATTGGATGCACAAGATTGGTTAAAAACCCTAATTGGACAAGAATAAGCCTAGGGAGGACGAAAATGACCTAAATGTTCGTCCAATGACACAAACACACCTATTGGATGCACAAGATTGCATAAAAACCCTAATTGGACAAGAATAAGACTAGGGGGACGAAAATGACCTAAATGTTCAACCAAGGACACAAATGAACTTATTGGATGCACAAGATTGGTTAAAAACCCTAATTGGACAAGAATAAGCATAGGGAGGACAAAAATGACCTAAACGTTCATCCAATGACACAAACCCACATATTGGATGCAAAAGATTGCTTAAAACCCTAATTGGACAAGAATAAGACTAGGGAGGACGAAAATGACCTAAATGTTCATCCAATGACACAAATGAACTTATTGAATGCACAAGATTGGTTAAAAACCCTAATCGGACAAGAATAAGCCTAGGGAGGACAAAAATGACCTAAATGTTCTTCGAATGACACAAACACACCTATTGGATGCACAAGATTGCATAAAAACCCTAATTGGACAAGAATAAGACTAGGGAGGACGAAAATGACCTAAATGTTCCTCCAATGACACAAACACACCTATTGGATGCACAAGATTGCATAAAAACCCTAATTGGACAAGAATAAGACTAGGGAGGACGAAAATGACCTAAATGTTCATCCAATGACACAAATGAACTTATTGAATGCACAAGATTTATTAAATACCCTAAACGGACAAGAATAAGCCTAGGGAGGACGAAAATGACCTAAATGTTCGTCCAATGATACAAACACACCTATTGGATGCACAAGATTGCATAAAAACCCTAATTGGACAAGAATAAGACTACGGAGGACGAAAATGACCTAAATGTTCCTCCAATGACACAAACACACCTATTGGATGCACAAGATTGCATAAAAACCCTAATTGGACAAGAATAAGACTAGGGAGGACGAAAATGACCTAAATGTTCATCCAATGACACAAATGAACTTATTGGATGCACAAGATTGGTTAAAAACCCTAATTGGACAAGAATAAGCCTAGCGAGGACGAAATTGACCTAAATGTTCATCCAATGACACAAACACACCTATTGGATGCACAAGATTGCATAAAAACCCTAATTGGACAAGAATAAGACTAGGGAGGACGAAAATGACCTAAATGTTCATCCAATGACACAAATGAACTTATTGGATGCACAAGATTGGTTAAAAACCCTAATTGGACAAGAATAAGCCTATGGAGGACGAAAATGACCTAAATGTTCCTCCAATTACACAAACACACCTATTGGATGCACAAGATTGCATAAAAACCCTTATTGGACAAGAATAAGACTAGGGAGGACGAAAATGACCTAAATGTTCATCCAATGACACAAATGAACTTATTGGATGCACAAGATTGGTTAAAAACCCTAATTGGACAAGAATAAGCCTAGCGAGGACGAAATTGACCTAAATGTTCATCCAATGACACAAACACACCTATTGGATGCACAAGATTGCATAAAAACCCTAATTGGACAAGAATAAGACTAGGGAGGACGTAAATGACCTAAATGTTCGACCAATGACACAAATGAACTTATTGGATGCACAAGGTTGGTTAAAAACCCTAATTGGACAAGAATAAGCCTAGGGAGGACGAAAATGACCTAAATGTTCAACCAATGACACAAATGAACTTATTGGATGCACAAGGTTGGTTAAAAACCCTAATTGGACAAGAATAAGCCTAGGGAGGACGAAAATGACCTAAATGTTCGTCCAATGACACAAATGAACTTATTGGATGCACAGGATTGCATAAAAACCCTAATTGGACAAGAATAAGCCTAGGGAGGACGAAAATGACCTAAATGTTCGTCCAATGACACAAATGAACTTATTGGATGCACAAGATTGGTTGAAAACCCTAATTGCACAAGAATAAGCCTAGGGAGGACGAAAATGACCTAAATGTTCATCCAATGACACAAATGAACTTATTGGATGCACAAGATTGGTTAAAAACCCTAATTGGACAAGAATAAGCCTAGGGAGGACGAAAATGACCTAAATGTTCATCCAATGACACAAATGAACTTATTGGATGCACAAGATTGGTTAAAAACCCTAATTGGACAAGAATAAGCATAGGGAGGACGAAAATGACCTAAATGTTCATCCAATGACACAAACCCACATATTGGATGCACAAGATTGGTTAAAACCCTAATTGGACAAGAATAAGACTATGGAGGACGAAAAAGACCTAAATGTTCCTCCAATGACACAAACACACCTATTGGATGCACAAGATTGCATAAAAACCCTAATTGGACAAGAATAAGACTAGGGAGGACGAAAATGACCTAAATGTTCATCCAATGACACAAATGAACTTATTGGATGCACAAGATTGGTTAAAAACCCTAATTGGACAAGAATAAGCCTAGGGAGGACGAAAATGACCTAAATGTTCGTCCAATGACACAAACACACCTATTGGATGCACAAGATTGCATAAAAACCCTAATTGGACAAGAATAAGACTAGGGGGACGAAAATGACCTAAATGTTCAACCAAGGACACAAATGAACTTATTGGATGCACAAGATTGGTTAAAAACCCTAATTGGACAAGAATAAGCATAGGGAGGACAAAAATGACCTAAACGTTCATCCAATGACACAAACCCACATATTGGATGCAAAAGATTGCTTAAAACCCTAATTGGACAAGAATAAGACTAGGGAGGACGAAAATGACCTAAATGTTCATCCAATGACACAAATGAACTTATTGAATGCACAAGATTGGTTAAAAACCCTAATCGGACAAGAATAAGCCTAGGGAGGACAAAAATGACCTAAATGTTCTTCGAATGACACAAACACACCTATTGGATGCACAAGATTGCATAAAAACCCTAATTGGACAAGAATAAGACTAGGGAGGACGAAAATGACCTAAATGTTCCTCCAATGACACAAACACACCTATTGGATGCACAAGATTGCATAAAAACCCTAATTGGACAAGAATAAGACTAGGGAGGACGAAAATGACCTAAATGTTCATCCAATGACACAAATGAACTTATTGGATGCACAAGATTGGTTAAAAACCCTAATTGGACAAGAATAAGCCTAGGGAGGACGAAAATGACCTAAATGTTCGTCCAAATTGGACAAGAATAAGACTAGGGAGGACGAAAATGACCTAAATGTTCATCCAATGACACAAATGAACTTATTGGATGCACAAGATTGGTTAAAAACCCTAATTGGATAAGAATAAGCATAGGGAGGACGAAAATGACCTAAACGTTCATCCAATGACACAAACCCACATATTGGATGCACAAGATTGCTTAAAACCCTAATTGGACAAGAATAAGACTAGGGAGGACGAAAATGACCTAAATGTTCATCCAATGACACAAATGAACTTATTGAATGCACAAGATTGGATAAAAACCCTAATCGGACAAGAATAAGCCTAGGGAGGACGAAAACGACCTAAATGTTCTTCCAATGACACAAACACACCTATTGGATGCACAAGATTGCATAAAAACCCTAATTGGACAAGAATAAGACTAGGGAGGACGAAAATGACCTAAATGTTCATCCAATGACACAAATGAACTTATTGGATGCACAAGATTGGTTAAAAACCCTAATTGGACAAGAATAAGCATAGGGAGGACGAAAATGACCTAAACGTTCATCCAATAACACAAACCCACATATTGGATGCACAAGATTGCTTAAAACCCTAATTGGACAAGAATAAGACTAGGGAGGACGAAAATGACCTAAATGTTCATCCAATGACACAAATGAACTTATTGGATGCACAAGATTGGTTAAAAACCCTAATTGGACAAGAATAAGCCTAGGGAGGACGAAAATGACCTAAATGTTCATCCAATGACACAAATGAACTTATTGGATGCACAAGATTGGTTAAAAACCCTAATTGGACAATAATATGCCTAGGGAGG
>JBBPBR010000194.1:10292-42373 GCA_037974775.1 Cicer pinnatifidum | reverse complement strand
CTAGGGAGGACGAAAATGACCTAAATGTTCGTCCAATGACACAAACACACCTATTGGATGCACAAGATTGCATAAAAACCCTAATTGGACAAGAATAAGACTAGGGAGGACATAAATGACCTAAATGTTCGACCAATGACACAAATGAACTTATTGGATGCACAAGGTTGGTTAAAAACCCTAATTGGACAAGAATAAGCCTAGGGAGGACGAAAATGACCTAAATGTTCAACTAATGACACAAATGAACTTATTGGATGCACAAGGTTGGTTAAAAACCCTAATTGGACAAGAATAAGCCTAAGGAGGACGAAAATGACCTAAATGTTCGTCCAATGACACAAACACACCTATTGGATGCACAAGATTGCATAAAAACCCTAATTGGACAAGAATAAACCTAGGGAGGACGAAAATGACCAAAATGTTCATCCAATGACACAAATGAACTTATTGGATGCACAAGATTGGTTAAAAACCCTAATTGGACAAGAATGAACCTAGGGAGGACGAAAATGACCTAAATGTTCATCCAATGACACAAATGAACTTATTGGATGCACAAGATTGGTTAAAAACCCTAATTGGACAAGAATAAGCCTAGGGAGGACGAAAATCACCTAAATGTTCATCTAATGACACAAATGAACTTATTGGATGCACAAGATTGGTTAAAAACCCTAATTGGACAAGAATAAGCCTAGGGAGGACGAAAATGACCTAAATGTTCATCCAATGACACAAATGAACTTATTGGATGCACAAGATTGGATAAAAACCCTAATTGGACAAGAATAAGCCTAGGGAGGATGAAAATGACCTAAATGTTCGTCCAATGACACAAACACACCTATTGGATGCACAAGATTGCATAAAATCCCTAATTGGACAAGAATAAGACTAGGGAGGACGAAAATGACCTAAATGTTCATCCCATGACACAAACACACATATTGGAAGCACAAGATTGCATAAAAACCCTAATTGGACAAGAATAAGACTAGGGAGGACGAAAATGACCTAAATGTTCATCCAATGACACAAATGAACTTATTGAATGCACAAGATTGGTTAAAAACCCTAATTGGACAAGAATAAGCATATGGAGGACGAAAATGACCTAAATGTTCATCCAATGACACAAACACACATATTGGAAGCACAAGATTGCATAAAAACCCTAATTGGACAAGAATAAGACTAGGGAGGACGAAAATGACCTAAATGTTCATCCAATGACACAAATGAACTTATTGGATGCACAAGATTGGTTAAAAACCCTAATTGGACAAGAATAAGCCTAAGGAGGATGAAAATGACCTAAATGTTCATCCAATGACAAAAACACACCTATTGGATGCACAAGATTGCATAAAAACCCTAATTGGACAAGAATAAGACTAGATAGGACGAAAATGACCTAAATGTTCATCCAAAGACACAAATGAACTTATTGAATGCACAAGATTGGTTAAAAACCCTAATTGGACAAGAATAAGCCTAGGGAGGACGAAAATGACCTAAATGTTCGTCCAATGACACAAACACACCTATTGGATGCACAAGATTGCATAAAAACCCTAATTGGACAAGAATAAAACTAGGGAGGACGAAAATGACCTAAATGTACCTACAATGACACAAACACACCTATTGGATGCATAAGATTGCATAAAAACCCTAATTGGACAAGAATAAGACTAGGGAGGACGAAAATGACCTAAATGTTCATCCAATGACACAAATGAACTTGTTGGATGCACAAGATTGGTTAAAAACCCTAATTGGACAAGAATAAGCCTAGGGAGGACGAAAATGACCTAAATGTTCATCCAATAACACAAATGAACTTATTGGATGCACAAGATTGGTTAAAAACCCTAATTGGACAAGAATATGCCTAGGGAGGACGAAAATGACCTAAATGTTCATCCAATGACACAAATGAACTTATTGGATGCACAAGATTGGTTAAAAACCCTAATTAGACAAGAATAAGCCTAGGGAGGACGAAAATGACCTAAATGTTCGTCCAGTGACACAAACACACCTATTGGATGCACAAGATTGCATAAAAACCCTAATTGGACAAGAATAAGACTAGGGAGGACGAAAATGACCTAAATGTTCATCCAATGACACAAATGAACTTATTGGATGCACAAGATTGGTTAAAAACCCTAATTGGACAAGAATAAGCATAGGGAGAAGGAAAATGACCTAAATGTTCGTCCAATGACACAAACCCACATATTGGATGCACAAGATTGCTTAAAACCCTTATTGGACAAGAATAAGACTAGGGAGGACGAAAATGACCTAAATGTTCATCCAATGACACAAATGAACTTATTGGATGCACAAGATTGGTTAAAAACCCTAATCGGACAAGAATAAGCCTAGGGAGGACGAAAATGACCTAAATGGTCGTCCAATGACACAAACACACCTATTGGATGCACAAGATTGCAAAAAACCCTAATTGGACAAGAATAAGACTAGGGAGGACGAAAATGACCTAAATGTTCCTCCAATGACACAAACACACCTATTGGATGCACAAGATTGCATAAAAACCCTAATTGGACAAGAATAAGACTAGGGAGGACGAAAATGACCTAAATGTTCATCCAATGACACAAATGAACTTATTGGATGCACAAGATTGGTTAAAAACCCTAATTGGACAAGAATAGGCCTAGGGAGGACGAAAATGACCTAAATGTTTGTCCAATGACACAAACACACCTATTGGATGCACAAGATTGCATAAAAACCCTAATTGGACAAGAATAAGACTAGGGAGGACGAAAATGACCTAAATGTTCATCCAATGACACAAACACACCTATTGGATGCACAAGAATGCATAAAAACCCTAATTGGACAAGAATAAGACTAGGGAGGACGAAAATGACCTAAATGTTCATCCAATGACACAAATGAACTTATTGGATGCACAAGATTGGTTAAAAACCCTAATTGGACAAGAATAAGCCTAGGGAGGACGAAAATGACCTAAATGTTCATCCAATGACACAAATGAACTTATTGGATGCACAAGATTGGTTAAAAACCCTAATTGGACAAGAATAAGCATAGGGAGGACGAAAATGACCTAAATGTTCATCCAATGACACAAACCCACATATTGGATGCACAAGATTGGTTAAAACCCTAATTGGACAAGAATAAGACTATGGAGGACGAAAAAGACCTAAATGTTCCTCCAATGACACAAACACACCTATTGGATGCACAAGATTGCATAAAAACCCTAATTGGACAAGAATAAGACTAGGGAGGACGAAAATGACCTAAATGTTCATCCAATGACACAAATGAACTTATTGGATGCACAAGATTGGTTAAAAACCCTAATTGGACAAGAATACGCCTAGGGAGGACGAAAATGACCTAAATGTTCATCCAATGACACAAATGAACTTATTGGATGCACAAGATTGGTTGAAAACCCTAATTGGACAAGAATAAGCCTAGGGAGGACGAAAATGACCTAAATGTTCATCCAATGACACAAACAAACTTATTGGATGCACAAGATTGGTTAAAACCCTAATTGGACAAGAATAAGCCTAGGGTGGACGAAAATGACCTAAATGTTCGTCCAATGACACAAACACACCTATTGGATGCACAAGATTGCATAAAAACCCTAATTGGACAAGAATAAGACTAGGGATGACGAAAATGACCTAAATGTTCATCCAATGACACAAATGAACTTATTGGATGCACAAGATTGGTTACAAACCCTAATTCGACAAGAATAAGCCTAGGGAGGACGAAAATGACCTAAATGTTCGTCCAATGACACAAACACACCTATTGGACGTACAAGATTGCATAAAAACCCTAATTGGACAAGAATAAGACTAGGGAGGACGAAAATGACCTAAATGTTCCTCCAGTGACACAAACACACCTATTGGATGCACAAGATTGCATAAAAACCCTAATTGGACAAGAATAAGACTAGGGAGGACAAAAATGACATAAATGTTCATCCAATGACACAAATGAACTTATTGGATGCACAAGATTGGTTAAAAACCCTACTTGGACAAGAATAAGCCTTGGGAGGACGAAAATGACCTAAATGTTCGTCCAATGACACAAACACACCTATTGGATGCACAAGATTGCATAAAAACCCTAATTGGACAAGAATAAGACTAGGGAGGACGAAAATGACCTAAATGTTCCTCCAATGACACAAACACACCTATTGGATGCACAAGATTGCATAAAAACCCTAATTCGACAAGAATAAGACTAGGGAGGACGAAAATGACCTAAATGTTCCTCCCATGACACAAATGAACTTATTGGATGCACAAGATTGGTTAAAAACCCTAATTGGACAAGAATAATCCTAGGGAGGACGAAAATGACCTAAATGTTCGTCCAATGACACAAATACACCTATTGGATGCACAAGATTGCATAAAAACCCTAATTGGACAAGAATAAGACTAGGGAGGACGAAAATGACCTAAATGTTCATCCAATGACACAAATGAACTTATTGGATGCACAAGATTGGTTAAAAACCCTAATTGGACAAGAATAAGCATAGGGAGGACGAAAATGACCTAAATGTTCATCCAATGACACAAACCCACATATTGGATGCACACGATTGCTTAAAACCCTAATTGGACAAGAATAAGACTAGGGAGGACGAAAATGACCTAAATGTTTATCCAATGACACAAATGAATTTATTGAATGCACAACATTGGTTAAAAACCCTAATCAGGCAAGAATAAGCCTAGGGAGGACGAAAATGACCTAAATGTTCGTCCAATGACACAAACACACCTATTGGATGCACAAGATTGCATAAAAACCCTAATTGGACAAGAATAAGACTAGGGAGGACGAAAATGACCTAAATGTTCATCCAATGACACAAATGAACTTATTGGATGCACAAGATTGGTTAAAAACCCTAATTGGACAAGAATAAGCATAGGGAGGACGAAAATGACCTAAACGTTCATCCAACCCACATATTGGATGCACAAGGTTGGTTAAAAACCCTAATTGGACAAGAATAAGCCTAGGGAGGACGAAAAAGACCTAAATGTTCGTCCAATGACACAAATGAACTTATTGAATGCACAAGATTGGTTAAAAACCCTAATCGGACAAGAATAAGCCTAGGGAGGACGAAAATGACCTAAATGTTCGTCCAATGACACAAACACACCTATTGGATCCACAAGATTGCATAAAAACCCTAATTGGACAAGAATAAGACTAGGGAGGACGAAAATGACCTAAATGTTCCTCCAATGACACAAACACACCTATTGGATGCACAAGATTGCATAAAAACCCTAATTGGACAAGAATAAGACTAGGGAGGACGAAAATGACCTAAATGTTCATCCAATGACACAAATGAACTTATTGGATGCACAAGATTGGTTAAAAACCCTAATTGGACAAGAATAAGCCTAGGGAGGACAAAAATGACCTAAATGTTCATCCAATGACACAAATGAACTTATTGGATGCACAAGATTGATTGAAAACCCTAATTGGACAAGAATAAGCTTAGGGAGGACGAAAATGACCTAAATGTTCATCCAATGACACAAATGAACTTATTGGATGCACAAGATTGGTTGAAAACCCTAATTGGACAAGAATAAGCCTAGGGAGGACGAAAATGACCTAAATGTTCATCCAATGACACAAATGAACTTATTGGATGCACAAGATTGGTTAAAAACCCTAATTGGACAAGAATAAGCCAAGGGAGGACGAAAATGACCTAAATTTTCATCCAATGACACAAATGAACTTATTGGATGCACAAGATTGGTTGAAAACCCTTATTGGACAAGAATAAGCCTAGGGAGGACGAAAATAACCTAAATGTTCATCCAATGACACAAATGAACTTATTGGATGCACAAGATTTGTTAAAAACCCTAATTGGACAAGAATAAGCCTATGGAGGACGAAAATGACCTAAATGTTCATCCAATGACACAAACACACCTATTGGATGCACAAGATTGTATAAAAACCCTAATTCGACAAGAATAAGACTAGGGATGACGAAAATGACCTAAATGTTCATCCAATGACACAAATGAACTTATTGGATGCACAAGATAGGTTAAAAACCCTAATTGGACAAGAATAAGACTAGGGAGGACGAAAATGACCTAAATGTTCCTCCAATGACACAAACACACCTATTGGATGCACAAGATTGCATAAAAACCCTAATTGGACAAGAATAAGACTAGGGAGGACGAAAATAACCTAAATGTTCATCCAATGACACAAATGAACTTATTGGATGCACAAGATTTGTTAAAAACCCTAATTGGACAAGAATAAGCCTAGGGAGGACGAAAATGACCTAAATGTTCATCCAATGACACAAATGAACATATTGGATGCACAAGATTGGTTAAAAACCCTAATTGGACAAGAATAAGCATAGGGAGGACGAAAATGACCTAAATGTTCATCCAATGACACAAACACACATATTGGATGCACAAGATTGCATAAAAACCCTAATTGGACAAGAATAAGACTAGGGAGGACGAAAATGACCTAAATGTTCCTCCAATGACACAAACACACCTATTAGATGCACAAGATTGGTTAAAAACCCTAATTGGACAAGAATAAGCCTAGGGAGGACGAAAATGACTTAAATGTTCGTCCAATGACACAAACACACCTATTGGATGCACAAGATTGCATAAAAACCCTAATTGGATAAGAATAAAACTAGGGAGGACGAAAATGACCTAAATGTTCGTCCAATGACACAAATCAACTTATTGGATGCACATGATTGGTTAAAACCCCTAATTGGACAAGAATAAGCCTAGGGAGGACGAAAATGACCTAAATGTTCGTCCAATGACACAAACACACCTATTGGATGCACAAGATTGGTTAAAAACCCTAATTGGACAAGAATAAGACTAGGGAGGACGAAAATGACCTAAATGTTCGTCCAATGACACAAACACACCTATTGGATGCACAAGATTGCATAAAAACCCTAATTGGACAAGAATAAGACTAGAAAGGACGAAAATGACCTAAATGTTCATAAAATGACACAAATGAACTTATTGGATGCACAAGATTGGCTAAAAACCCTTATTGGACAAGAATAAGCCCAGGGAGGACGAAAATGACCTAAATGTTCCTCCAATGACACAAACACACCTATTGGATGCACAAGATTGGTTAAAAACCCTAATTGGACAAGAATAAGCCTAGGGAGGACGAAAATGACCTAAATGTTCTTCCAATGACACAAACACACCTATTGGATGCACAAGATTGCATAAAAACCCTAATTGGACAAGAATAAGACTAGGGAGGACGAAAATGACCTAAATGTTCCTCCAATGACACAGACACACCTATTGGATGCACAAGATTGCATAAAAACCCTAATTGGACAAGAATAAGACTAGGGAGGACGAAAATGACCTAAATGTTCATCCAATGACACAAATGAACTTATTGGATGCACAAGATTGGTTAAAAACCCTAATTGGACAAGAATAAGCATATGGAGGACGAAAATGACCTAAATGTTCGTCCAATGACACAAACACACCTATTGGATGCACAAGATTGCATAAAAACCCTAATTGGACAAGAATAAGACTAGGGAGGACGAAAATGACCTAAATGTTCCTCCAATGACACAAACATACCTATTGGATGCACAAGATTGCATAAAAACCCTAATTGGACAAGAATAAGACTAGGGAGGACGAAAATGACCTAAATGTTCATCCAATGACACAAATGAACTTATTGGATGCACAAGATTGGTTAAAAACCCTAATTGGTCACGAATAAGCCTAGGGAGGACGAAAATGACCTAAATGTTCCTCCAATTACACAAACACACCTATTGGATGCACAAGATTGCATAAAAACCCTAATTGGACAAGAATAAGACTAGGGAGGACGAAAATGACCTAAATGTTCATCCAACGACACAAATGAACTTATTGGATGCACAAGATTGGTTAAAAACCCTAATTGGACAAGAATAAGACTAGGGAGGACGAAAATGACCTAAATGTTCGTCCAATGACACAAACACACCTATTGGATGCACAAGATTGCATAAAAACCCTAATTGGACAAGAATAAGACTAGGGAGGACATAAATGACCTAAATGTTCGACCAATGACACAAATGAACTTATTAGATGCACAAGGTTGGTTAAAAACCCTAATTGGACAAGAATAAGCCTAGGGAGGACGAAAATGACCTAAATGTTCAACCAATGACACAAATGAACTTATTGGATGCACAAGGTTGGTTAAAAACCCTAATTGGACAAGAATAAGCCTAAGGAGGACGAAAATGACCTAAATGTTCGTCCAATGACACAAACACACCTATTGGATGCACAAGATTGCATAAAAACCCTAATTGGACAAGAATAAACCTAGGGAGGACGAAAATGACCTAAATGTTCGTCCAATGACACAAACACACCTATTGGATGCACAAGATTGCATAAAAACCCGAATTGGACAAGAATAAGCCTAGGGAGGACGAAAATGACCAAAATGTTCATCCAATGACACAAATGAACTTATTGGATGCACAAGATTGGTTAAAAACCCTAATTGGACAAGAATAAGCCTAGGGAGGACGAAAATGACCTAAATGTTCATCCAATGACACAAATGTACTTATTGGATGCACAAGATTGGTTAAAAACCCTAATTGGACAAGAATAAGCCTAGGGAGGACGAAAATAACCTAAATGTTCATCTAATGACACAAATGAACTTATTGGATGCACAAGATTGGTTAAAAACCCTAATTGGACAAGAATAAGCCTAGGGAGGACGAAAATGACCTTAATGTTCATCCAATGACACAAATAAACTTATTGGATGCACAAGATTGGATAAAAACCCTAATTGGACAAGAATAAGCCTAGGGAGGATGAAAATGACCTAAATGTTCGTCCAATGACACAAACACACCTATTGGATGCACAAGATTGCATAAAATCCCTAATTGGACAAGAATAAGACTAGGGAGGACGAAAATGACCTAAATGTTCATCCAATGACACAAACACACATATTGGAAGCACAAGATTGCATAAAAACCCTAATTGGACAAGAATAAGACTAGGGAGGACGAAAATGACCTAAATGTTCATCCAATGACACAAATGAACTTATTGGATGCACAAGATTGGTTAAAAACCCTAATTGGACAAGAATAAGCATATGGAGGACGAAAATGACCTAAATGTTCATCCAATGACACAAACACACATATTGGATGCACAAGATTGCATAAAAACCCTAATTGGACATGAATAAGACTAGGGAGGACGAAAATGACCTAAATGTTCCTCCAATGACACAAACACACTTATTGGATGCACAAGATTGCATAAAAACCCTAATTGGACAAGAATAAGACTAGGGAGGACGAAAATGACCTAAATGTTCATCGAATGACACAAATGAACTTATTGGATGCACAAGATTGGTTAAAAACCCTAATTGGACAAGAATAAGCCTAGGGAGGACAAAAATGACCTAAATGTTTGTCCAATGACACAAACACTCCTATTGGATGCACAAGATTGCATAAAATCCCTGATTGGACAAGAATAAGACTAGGGAGGACGAAAATGTCCTAAATGTTCCTCCAATGACACAAACACACCTATTGGATGCACAAGATTGCATAAAACCCTAATTGGACAAGAATAAGACTAGGGAGGACGAAAATGACCTAAATGTTCATCCAATGACACAAATGAACTTATTGGATGCACAAGATTGGTTAAAAACCCAAATTGGACAAGAATAAGCCTAGGGAGGACGAAAATGACCTAAATGTTCATCCAATGACACAAATGAACTTATTGGATGCACAAGATTGGTAAAAAACCCTAATTGGACAAGAATAAGCCTAGGGAGGACGAAAATGACCTAAATGTTCATCCAATGACACAAAAACACCTATTGGATGCACAAGATTGCATAAAAACCCTAATTGGACAAGAATAAGACTAGGGAGGACGAAAATGACCTAAATGTTCATCCAATGACACAAATGAACTTATTGGATGCACAAGATTGGTTAAAAACCCTAATTGGACAAGAATAAGCATAGGGAGGACGAAAATGACCTAAACGTTCATCCAATGACACAAACCCACATATTGGATGCACAAGATTGCTTAAAACCCTAATTGGACAAGAATAAGACTACGGAGGACGAAAATGACCTAAATGTTCATCCAATGACACAAATGAACTTATTGGATGCACAAGATTGGTTAAAAACCCTAATTGGACAAGAATAAGCCTAGGGAGGACGAAAATGACCTAAATGTTCATCAATGACACAAATGAACTTATTGGATGCACAAGATTGGTTGAAAACCCTAATTGGACAAGAATAAGCCTAGGGAGGACGAAAATGACCTAAATGTTCATCCAATGAGACAAATGAACTTATTGGATGCACAAGATTGGTTAAAAACCCTAATTGGACGAGAATAAGTCTAGGGAGGATGAAAATGACCTAAATGTTCGTCTAATGACACAAACACACATATTGGATGCACAAGATTGCATCAAAACCCTGATTGGACAAGAATAAGACTAGGGAGGACGAAAATGACCTAAATGTTCCTCCAATGACACAAACACACCTATTGGATGCACAAGATTGCATAAAAACCCTAATTGGACAAGAATAAGACTAGGGAGGACGAAAATGACCTAAATGTTCATCCAATGACACAAATGAACTTATTGGATGCCCAAGATTGGTTAAAAACCCTAATTGGTCACGAATAAGCCTAGGGAGGACGAAAATGACCTAAATGTTCCTCCAATTACACAAACACACCTATTGGATGCACAAGATTGCATAAAAACCCTAATTGGACAAGAATAAGACTAGGGAGGACGAAAATGACCTAAATGTTCATCCAACGACACAAATGAACTTATTGGATGCACAAGATTGGTTAAAAAGCCTAATTGGACAAGAATAAGACAAGGGAGGACGAAAATGACCTAAATGTTCGTCCAATGACACAAACACACCTATTGGATGCACAAGATTGCATAAAAACCCTAATTGGACAAGAATAAGACTAGGGAGGACATAAATGACCTAAATGTTCGTCCAATGACACAAACACACCTATTGGATGCACAAGATTGCATAAAAACCCTAATTGGACAAGAATAAGCCTAGGGAGGACGAAAATGACCAAAATGTTCATCCAATGACACAAATGAACTTATTGGATGCACAAGATTGGTTAAAAACCCTAATTGGACAAGAATGAGCCTAGGGAGGACGAAAATGACCTAAATGTTCAACCAATGACACAAATGAACTTATTGGATGCACAAGGTTGGTTAAAAACCCTAATTGGACAAGAATAAGCCTAAGGAGGACGAAAATGACCTAAATGTTCGTCCAATGACACAAACACACCTATTGGATGCACAAGATTGCATAAAAACCCTAATTGGACAAGAATAAACCTAGGGAGGACGAAAATGACCTAAATGTTCGTCCAATGACACAAACACACCTATTGGATGCACAAGATTGCATAAAAACCCGAATTGGACAAGAATAAGCCTAGGGAGGACGAAAATGACCAAAATGTTCATCCAATGACACAAATGAACTTATTGGATGCACAAGATTGGTTAAAAACCCTAATTGGACAAGAATAAGCCTAGGGAGGACGAAAATGACCTAAATGTTCATCCAATGACACAAATGTACTTATTGGATGCACAAGATTGGTTAAAAACCCTAATTGGACAAGAATAAGCCTAGGGAGGACGAAAATAACCTAAATGTTCATCTAATGACACAAATGAACTTATTGGATGCACAAGATTGGTTAAAAACCCTAATTGGACAAGAATAAGCCTAGGGAGGACGAAAATGACCTTAATGTTCATCCAATGACACAAATAAACTTATTGGATGCACAAGATTGGATAAAAACCCTAATTGGACAAGAATAAGCCTAGGGAGGATGAAAATGACCTAAATGTTCGTCCAATGACACAAACACACCTATTGGATGCACAAGATTGCATAAAATCCCTAATTGGACAAGAATAAGACTAGGGAGGACGAAAATGACCTAAATGTTCATCCAATGACACAAACACACATATTGGAAGCACAAGATTGCATAAAAACCCTAATTGGACAAGAATAAGACTAGGGAGGACGAAAATGACCTAAATGTTCATCCAATGACACAAATGAACTTATTGGATGCACAAGATTGGTTAAAAACCCTAATTGGACAAGAATAAGCATATGGAGGACGAAAATGACCTAAATGTTCATCCAATGACACAAACACACATATTGGATGCACAAGATTGCATAAAAACCCTAATTGGACATGAATAAGACTAGGGAGGACGAAAATGACCTAAATGTTCCTCCAATGACACAAACACACTTATTGGATGCACAAGATTGCATAAAAACCCTAATTGGACAAGAATAAGACTAGGGAGGACGAAAATGACCTAAATGTTCATCGAATGACACAAATGAACTTATTGGATGCACAAGATTGGTTAAAAACCCTAATTGGACAAGAATAAGCCTAGGGAGGACAAAAATGACCTAAATGTTTGTCCAATGACACAAACACTCCTATTGGATGCACAAGATTGCATAAAATCCCTGATTGGACAAGAATAAGACTAGGGAGGACGAAAATGTCCTAAATGTTCCTCCAATGACACAAACACACCTATTGGATGCACAAGATTGCATAAAACCCTAATTGGACAAGAATAAGACTAGGGAGGACGAAAATGACCTAAATGTTCATCCAATGACACAAATGAACTTATTGGATGCACAAGATTGGTTAAAAACCCAAATTGGGCAAGAATAAGCCTAGGGAGTACGAAAATGACCTAAATGTTCATCCAATGACACAAACACACCTGTTGGATGCACAAGATTGCATAAAAACCCTAATTGGACAAGAATAAGCCTAGGGAGGACGAAAATGACCTAAATGTTCCTCCAATGACACAAACACACCTATTGGATGCACAAGATTGCATAAAAGCCCTAATTGGACAAGAATAAGACTAGGGAGGACGAAATGACCTAAATGTTCATCCAATGACAAAAATGAACTTATTGGATGCACAAAATTGGTTAAAAACCCTAATTGGACAAGAATAAGCCTAGGGAGGACGAAAATGACCTAAATGTTCCTCCAATTACACAAACACACCTATTGGATGCACAAGATTGCATAAAAACCCTAATTCGACAAGAATAAGACTAGGGAGGACGAAAATGACCTAAATGTTCATCCAACGACACAAACGAACTTATTGGATGCACAAAATTGGTTAAAAACCCTAATTGGACAAGAATAAGCCTAGAGAGGACGAAAATGACCTAAATGTTCATCCAATGACACAAATGAACTTATTGGATGCACAAGATTGGTTGAAAACCCTAATTGGACAAGAATAAGCCTAGGGAGGACGAAAATGACCTAAATGTTCATCCAATGACACAAATGAACTTATTAGATGCACAAGATTGGTTAAAAACCCTAATTGGAAAAGAATAAGTCTAGGGAGGAAGAAAATGACCTAAATGTTCGTCCAATGACACAAACACACCTATTGGACGCACAAGATTGCATAAAAACCCTAATTGGACAAGAATAAGATTAGGGAGGACGAAAATGACCTTAATGTTCCTCCAATGACACAAACACAACTATGGGATGCACAAGATTGCATAAAAACCCTAATTGGACAAGAATAAGACTAGGGAGGACGAAAATGACCTAAATGTTCATCCAATGACACAAATGAACTTATTGGATGCACAAGATTGGTTAAAAACCCTAATTGGACAAGAATAAGCATAGGGAGGACGAAAATTACCTAAATGTTCATCCAATGACACAAACACACATATTGGATGCACAAGATTGCTTAAAACCCTAATTGGGCAAGAATAAGACTAGGGAGGACGAAAATGACCTAAATGTTCATCCAATGACACAAATGAACTTATTGGATGCACAAGATTGGTTAAAAACCCTAATTGGACAAGAATAAGCCTAGGGAGGACGAAAATGACCTAAATGTTCATCCAATGACACAAATTAACTTATTGGATGCACAAGATTGGTTGAAAACCCTAATTGGACAAGAATAAGCCAAGGGAGGACGAAAATGACTTAAATGTTCATCCAATGACACAAATGAACTTATTGGATGCACAAGATTGGTTAAAACCCCTAATTGGACAAGAATAAGCCTAGGGAGGACAAAAATGACCTAAATGTTCGTCCAATGACACAAATACACCTATGGGATGCACAAGATTGCAAAAATTCCCTAATTGGACAAGAATAAGACTAGGGAGGACGAAAATGACCTAAATGTTCCTCCAATGACACAAACACACCTATTGGATGCACAAGATTGCATAAAAACCCTTATTGGACAAGAATAAGACTAGGGAGGACGAAAATGGCCTAAATGTTCATCCAATAACACAAATGAACTTATTGGATGCACAAGATTGCATAAAAACCCTAATTGGACAAGAATAAGACTAGGGAGGACGAAAATGACCTAAATGTTCCTCCAATGACACAAACACACCTATTGGATGCACAAGATTGCATAAAAACCTTAATTGGACAAGAATAAGACTAGGGAGGATGAAAATGACCTAAATGTTCATCGAATGACACAAATGAACTCATTGGATGCACAAGATTGGTTAAAAACCCTAATTGGACAAGAATAAGCCTAGGGAGGACGAAAATGACCTAAATGTTTGTCCAATGACACAAACACTCCTATTGGATGCACAAGATTGCATAAAATCCCTGATTGGACAAGAATAAGACTAGGGACGATGAAAATGACCTAAATGTTCCTCCAATGACACAAACACACCTATTGGATGCACAAGATTGCATAAAACCTTAATTGGACAAGAATAAGACTAGGGAGGACGAAAATGACCTAAATGTTCATCCAATGACACAAATGAACTTATTGGATGCACAAGATTGGTTAAAAACCCAAATTGGGCAAGAATAAGCCTAGGGAGTACGAAAATGACCTAAATGTTCATACAATGACACAAACACACCTGTTGGATGCACAAGATTGCATAAAAACCCTAATTGGACAAGAATAAGCCTAGGGAGGACGAAAATGACCTAAATGTTCCTCCAATGACACAAACACACCTATTGGATGCACAAGATTGCATAAAAGCCCTAATTGGACAAGAATAAGACTAGGGAGGACGAAATGACCTAAATGTTCATCCAATGACAAAAATGAACTTATTGGATGCACAAAATTGGTTAAAAACCCTAATTGGACAAGAATAAGCCTAGGGAGGACGAAAATGACCTAAATGTTCCTCCAATTACACAAACACACCTATTGGATGCACAAGATTGCATAAAAACCCTAATTCGACAAGAATAAGACTAGGGAGGACGAAAATGACCTAAATGTTCATCCAACGACACAAACGAACTTATTGGATGCACAAAATTGGTTAAAAACCCTAATTGGACAAGAATAAGCCTAGAGAGGACGAAAATGACATAAATGTTCATCCAATGACACAAATGAACTTATTGGATGCACAAGATTGGTTGAAAACCCTAATTGGACAAGAATAAGCCTAGGAAGGACGAAAATGACCTAAATGTTCCACCAATGACACAAATGAACTTATTGGATGCACAAGGTTGGTTAAAAACCCTAATTGGACAAGAATAAGACTAGGGAGGACGAAAATGACCTAAATGTTCATCCAATGACACAAATGAACTTATTGGATGCACAAGATTGGTTAAAAACCCTAATTGGACAAGAATAAGCCTAGGGAGGACGAAAATGACCTAAATGTTTGTCCAATGACACAAACACACCTATTGGATGCACAAGATTGCATAAAAACCCTAATTGGATAAGAATAAGACTAGGGAGGACGAAAATGACCTAAATGTTCCTCCAATGACACAAACACACCTATTGGATGCACAAGATTGCATAAAAACCCTAATTCGACAAGAATAAGACTAGGAAGGACGAAAATGACCTAAATGAACTTATTGGATGCACAAGATTGGTTAAAAACCCTAATTGGACAAGAATAAGCCTAGGGAGGACGAAAATGACCTAAATGTTCGTCCAATGACACAAACACACCTATTAGATGCACAAGATTGCATAAAAACCCTAATTGGACAAGAATAAGACTAGGGAGGACGAAAATGACCTAAATGTTCCTCCAATGACACAAACACACCTAATGGATGCACAAGATTGCATAAAAACCCTAATTCGACAAGAATAAGACTAGGGAGGACGAAAATGACCTAAATGTTCATCCAATGACACAAATGAACTTATTGAATGCACAAGATTGGTTAAAAACCTTAATCGGACAAGAATAAGCCTAGGGAGGACGAAATTGACCTAAATGTTCGTCCAATGACACAAACACACCTATTGGATGCACAAGATTGCATAAAAAACCTAATTGGACAAGAATAAGACTAGGGAGGACGAAAATGACCTAAATGTTCATCCAATGACACAAATGAACTTATTGGATGCACAAGATTGGTTAAAAACCCTAATTGGACAAGAATAAGCCTAGGGAGAACGAAAATGACCTAAATGTTCGTCCAATGACACAAACCCACATATTGGATGCACAAGATTGCTTAAAACCCTAATTGGACAAGAATAAGACTAGGGAGGACGAAAATGACCTAAATGTTCATCCAATGACACAAATGAACTTATTGGATGCACAAGATTGGTTAAAAACCCTAATCGGACAAGAATAAGCATATGGAGGACGAAAATGACCTAAATGTTCATCCAATGACACAAACCCACATATTGGATGCACAAGATTGCATAAAAACCCTAATTGGACAAGAATAAGACTAGGGAGGACGAAAATGACCTAAATGTTCATCCAATGACACAAATGAACTTATTGGATGCACAAGATTGGTTAAAAACCCTAATCGGACAAGAATAAGCCTAGGGAGGACGAAAATGACCTAAATGTTCGTCCAATGACACAAACACACCTATTGGATGCACAAGATTGCATAAAAACCCTAATTGGACAAGAATAAGACTAGGGAGGACGAAAATGACCTAAATGTTCCTCCAATGACACAAACACACCTATTGGATGCACAAGATTGCATAAAAACCTTAAATGGACAAGAATAAGACTTGGGAGGACGAAAATGACCTAAATGTTCATCCAATCACACAAATGAACTTATTGGATGCACAAGATTGGTTGAAAACCCTAATTGGACAAGATTAAGCCTAGGGAGGACGTAAATGACCTAAATGTTCCACCAATGACACAAATGAACTTATTGGATGCACAAGATTGGTTAAAAACCCTAATTGGACAAGAATAAGCCTAGGGAGGACGAAAATGACCTAAATGTTCGTCCAATGACACAAACACACCTATTAGATGCACAAGATTGCATAAAAACCCTAATTGGACAAGAATAAGACTAGGGAGGACGAAAATGACCTAAATGTCCCTCCAATGACACAAACACACCTATTGGATGCACAAGATTGCATAAAAACCATAATTCGACAAGAATAAGACTAGGGAGGACGAAAATGACCTAAATGTTCCTCCAATGACACAAACACACCTATTGGATGCACAAGATTGCATAAAAACCCTAATTGGACAAGAATAAGACTAGGGAGGACGAAAATGACCTAAATGTTCATCCAATGACACAAATGAACTTATTGGATGCACAAGATTGGTAAAAAACCCTAATAGGACAAGAATAAGCCTAGGGAGGACGAAAATGACCTAAATGTTCGTCCAATGACACAAACACACCTATTGGATGCACAAGATTGCATAAAAACCCTAATTGGACAAGAATAAGACTAGGGAGGACGAAAATGACCTAAATGTTCATCCAATGACACAAATGAAATTATTGTATGCACAAGATTGGTTAAAAACCCTAATTGGACAAGAATAAGCATAGGGAGGACGAAAATGACCTAAATGTTCATCCAATGACACAAACACACATATTGGATGCACAAGATTGCTTAAAACCCTAATTGGACAAGAATAAGACTAGGGAGGACGAAAATGACCTAAATGTTCATCCAATGACACAAATGAACTTATTGGATGCACAAGATTGGTTAAAAACCCTAATTGGACAAGAATAAGCCTAGGGAGGACGAAAATGACCTAAATGTTCATCCAATGACACAAATGAACTTATTGGATGCACAAGATTGGTTGAAAACCTTAATTGGACAAGAATAAGCCTAGGGATCACGAAAATGACCTAAATGTTCCTCCAATGACACAAACACACCTATTGGATGCACAAGATTGCATAAAAACCCTAATTGGACAAGAATAAGACTAGGGAGGACAAAAATGACCTAAATGTTCATCCAATGACACAAATGAACTTATTGGATACACAAGATTGGTTAAAAATCCTAATTGGACAAGAATAAGCCTAGGGAGGACGAAAATGACCTAAATGTTCGTCCAATGACACCAACACACATATTGGATGAACAAGATTGCTTAAAACCCTAATTGGACAAGAATAAGACTAGGGAGGACGAAAATGACCTAAATGTTCATCCAATGACACAAATGAACTTATTGGATGCACAAGATTGGTTAAAAACCCTAATTGGACAAGAATAAGCCTAGGGAGGACGAAGATGACCTAAATGTTCATCCAATGACACAAATGAACTTATTGGATGCACAGGATTGGTTAAAAACCCTAATTGGACAAGAATAAGCCTAGGGAGGACGAAAATGACCTAAATGTTCATCCAATGACACAAACACACATATTGGATGCACAAGATTGCTTAAAACCCTAATTGGACAAGAATAAGACTAGGGGGGACGAAAATGACCTAAATGTTCCTCCAATGACACAAACACACCTATTGGATGCACAAGATTGCATAAAAACCCTAATTCGACAAGAATAAGACTAGGGAGGACGAAAATGACCTAAATGTTCATCCAATGACACAAATGAACTTATTGGATGCACAAGATTGGTTAAAAACCCTAATTGGACAAGAATAAGCCTAGGGAGGACGAAAATGACCTAAATGTTCGTCCAATGACACAAACACACCTATTGGATGCACAAGATTGCATAAAACCCTAATTGGACAAGTATAAGGCTAGGGAGGACGAAAATGACCTAAATGTTCCTCCAATGACACAAACACACCTATTGGATGCACAAGATTGCATAAAAACCCTAATTCGACAAGAATAAGACTAGGGAGGACGAAAATGACCTAAATGTTCCTCCAATGACACAAACACACCTATTGGATGCACAAGATTGCATAAAAACCCTAATTCGACAAGAATAAGACTAGGGAGGACGAAAATGACCTAAATGTTCATCCAATGACACAAATGAACTTATTGGATGCACAAGATTGCATAAAAACCCTAATTGGACAAGAATAAAACTAGGGAGGACGAAAATGACCTAAATGTTCCTACAATGACACAAACACACCTATTGGATGCATAAGATTGCATAAAAACCCTAATTGGACAAGAATAAGACTAGGGAGGACGAAAATGACCTAAATGTTCATCCAATGACACAAATGAACTTATTGGATGCACAAGATTGGTTAAAAACCCTAATTGGACAAGAATAAGCCTAGGGAGGACGAAAATGACCTAAATGTTCATCCAATGACACAAATGAACTTATTGGATGCACAAGATTGGTTGAAAACCCTAATTGGACAAGAATAAGCCTAGGGAGGATGAAAATGACCTAAATGATCATCCAATGACACAAATGAACTTATTGGATGCACAAGATTGGTTAAAACCATAATTGGACAAGAATAAGCCTAGGGTGGACGAGAATGACCTAAATGTTCGTCCAATGACACAAACACACCTATTGGATGCAGAAGATTGCATAAAAACCCTAATTGGACAAGAATAAGACTAGGGATGACGAAAATGACCTAAATGTTCATCCAATGACACAAATGAACTTATTGGATGCACAAGATTGGTTACAAACCCTAATTGGACAAGAATAAGCCTAGGGAGGACGAAAATGACCTAAATGTTCGTCCAATGACACAAACACACCTATTGGATGTTCAAGATTGCATAAAAACCCTAATTGGACAAGAATAAGACTAGGGAGGACGAAAATGACCTAAATGTTCCTCTAGTGACACAAACACACCTATTGGATGCACAAGATTGCATAAAAACCCTAATTGGACAAGAATAAGACTAGGGAGGACGAAAATGACATAAATGTTCATCCAATGACACAAATGAACTTATTGGATGCACAAGATTGGTTAAAAACCCTACTTGGACAAGAATAAGCCTAGGGAGGACGAAAATCACCTAAATGTTCGTCCAATGACACAAACACACCTATTGGATGCACAAGATTGCATAAAAACCCTAATTGGACAAGAATAAGCCTAGGGAGGACGAAAATGACCTAAATGTTCATCCAATGACACAAATGAACTTATTGGATGCACAAGATTGGTTAAAAACCCTAATTGGACAAGAATAAGCCTAGGGAGGACGAAAATGACCTAAATGTTCATCCAATGACACAAATGAACTTATTGGATGCACAAGATTGGTTAAAAACCCTAATTGGACAAGAATAAGCATAGGGAGGACGAAAATGACCTAAACGTTCATCCAATAACACAAACCCACATATTGGATGCACAATATTGCTTAAAACCCTAATTGGACAAGAATAAGACTAGGGAGGACGAAAATGACCTAAATGTTCATCCAATGACACAAACACACCTATTGGATGCACAAGATTGCATAAAAACCCTAATTCGACAAGAATAAGACTAGGGAGGACGAAAATGACCTAAATGTTCCTCCAATGACACAAACACACCTATTGGATGCACAAGATTGCATAAAAAACCTAATTGGACAAGAATAAGACTAGGGAGGACGAAAATGACCTAAATGTTCATCCAATGACACAAATGAACTTATTGGATGCACAAGATTGGTTAAAAACCCTAATTGGACAAGAATAAGCCTAGGGAGAACGAAAATGACCTAAATGTTCGTCCAATGACACAAACACACCTATTGGATGCACAAGATTGCATAAAAACCCTAATTAGGCAAGAGTAAGACTAGGGAGGACGAAAATGACCTAAATGTTCCTCCAATGACACAAACACACCTGTTGGATGCACAAGATTGCATAAAAACCCTAATTCGACAAGAATAAGACTAGGGAGGACGAAAATGACCTAAATGTTCATCCAATGACACAAATGAACTTATTGGATGCACAAGATTGGTTAAAAACCCTAATTGGACAAGAATAAGCCTAGGGAGGAAGAAAATGACCTAAATGTTCGTCCAATGACACAAATGAAGTTATTGGATGCACAAGATTGGTTAAAAACCATAATTGGACAAGAATAAGCCTAGGGAGGACGAAAATGACCTAAACGTTCGTCCAATGACACCAACACTCCTATTGGATGCACAAGATTGCATAAAAACCCTAATTGGATAAGAATAAAACTAGGGAGGACGAAAATGACCTAAATGTTCCTCCAATGACACAAACACACCTATTGGATGCACAAGATTGCATAAAAACCCTAATTCGACAAGAATAAGACTAGGGAGGACGAAAATGACCTAAATGTTCATCCAATCACACAAATGAACTTATTGGATGCACAAGATTGGTTAAAAACCCTAATTGGACAAGAATAAGCCTAGGGAGGACGAAAATGACCTAAATGTTCGTCCAATGACACAAACACACCTATTGGATGCACAAGATTGCATAAAAACCCTAATTGGACAAGTTTAAGGCTATGGAGGACGAAAATGACCTAAATGTCCCTCCAATGACACAAACACACCTATTGGATGCACAAGATTGCATAAAAACCCTAATTCGACAAGAATAAGACTAGGGAGGACGAAAATGACCTAAATGTTCCTCCAATGACACAAACACACCTATTGGATGCACAAGATTGCATAAAAACCCTAATTTGACAAGAATAAGACTAGGGAGGACGTAAATGACCTAAATGTTCCACCAATGACACAAATGAACTTATTGGATGCACAAGGTTGGTTAAAAACCCTAATTGGACAATAATAAGACTAGGGAGGACGAAAATGACCTAAATGTTCATCCAATGACACAAATGAACTTATTGGATGCACAAGATTGGTTAAAAACCCTAATTGGACAAGAATAAGCCTAGGGAGGACGAAAATGACCTAAATGTTCATCCAATGACACAAATGAACTTATAGGATGCACAAGATTGGTTAAAAACCCTAATTAGACAAGAATAAGGCTAGGGAGGACGAAAATGACCTAAATGTTCATCCAATGACACAAATGAACTTATTGGACGCACAAGATTGATTAAAAACCCTAACTGGACAAGAATAAGCCTAGGGAGGACGAAAATGACCTAAATGTTCGTCCAATGACACAAACACACCTATTGGATGCACAAGATTGCATAAAAACCCTAATTGGACAAGAATAAGCCTAGGGAGGACGAAAATGACCTAAATGTTCATCCAATGACAAAAATGAACTTATTGGATGCACAAGATTGGTTAAAAACCCTAATTGGACAAGAATAAGCCTAGGGAGGACGAAAATGACCTAAATGTTCATCCATTGACACAAATGAACTTATTGGATGCACAAGATTGGTTAAAAACCCTAATTGGACAAGAATAATACTAGGGAGGTCGAAAATGACCTAAATGTTCATCCAATGACACAAATGAACTTATTGGATGCACAAGATTGCATAAAAACCCTAATCGGACAAGAATAAGACTTGGGAGGACAAAAATGACCTAGATGTTCGTCCAATGACACAAACACACCTATTGGATGCACAAGATTGGTTAAAAACCCTAATTGGACAAGAATAAGACTAGGGAGGACGAAAATGACCTAAATGTTCCTCCAATAACACAAACACACCTATTGGATGCACAAGATTGCATAAAAACCCTAATTGGACAAGAATAAGACTAGGGAGGACGAAAATGACCTAAATGTTCCTCCAATGACACAAACACACCTATTGGATGCACAAGATTGCATAAAAACCCTAATTAGACAATAATAAGACTAGGGAGGACGAAAATGACCTAAATGTTCATCCAATGACACAAATGAACTTATTGGATGCACAAGATTGGTTAAAAACCCTAATTGGACAAGAATAAGCCTAGGGAGGACGAAAATGACCTAAATGTTCCTCCAATGACACAAACACACCTATTGGATGCACAAGCTTGCATAAAAACCCTAATTGGACAAGAATAAGACTAGGGAGGACGAAAATGACCTAAATGTTCCTCCAATGACACAAACACACCTATTGGATGCACAAGATTGCATAAAAACCCTAATTGGACAAGAATAAGACTAGGGAGGACGTAAATGACCTAAATGTTCCACCAATGACACAAATGAACTAATTGATTGCACAAGGTTGGTTAAAAACCCTAATTGGACAAGAATAAGACTAGGGAGGACGAAAATGACCTAAATGTTCATCCAATGACACAAATGAACTTATTGGATGCACAAGATTGGTTAAAAACCCTAATTGGACAAGAATAAGCCTAGGGAGGACGAAAATGACCTAAATGTTCGTCCAATGACACAAACACACCTATTGGATGCACAAGATTGCATAAAAACCCTAATTGGACAAGAATAAGACTAGGGAGGACGAAAATGACCTAAATGTTCATCCAATGACACAAATGAACTTATTGCATGCACAAGATTGGTTAAAAACCCTAATTGGACAAGAATAAGCATAGGGAGGACGAAAATGACCTAAAAGTTCATCCAATGACACAAACCCACATATTGGATGAACAAGATTGCTTAAAATCCTAATTGGACAAGAATAAGACTAGGGAGGACGAAAATGACCTAAATGTTCCTCCAATGACACAAATGAATTTATTGGATGCACAAGATTGGTTAAAAACCCTAATTGGACAAGAATAAGCCTAGGGAGGACGAAAATGACCTAAATGTTCGTCCAATGACACAAACACACCTATTGGATGCACAAGATTGCATAAAAACCCTAATTGGACAAGAATAATCCTAGGGAGGACGTAAATGACCTAAATGTTCATCCAATGACACAAATGAACTTATTGGATGCACAAGATTGGTTAAAAACCCTAATTGGACAAGAATAAGCATAGGGAGGACGAAAATGACCTAAATGTTGATCCAATGACACAAACACACATATTGGATGCACAAGATTGCTTAAAACCCTAATTGGACAAGAATAAGACTAGGGATGACGAAAATGACCTAAATGTTCATTCAATGACACAAATGAACTTATTGGATGCACAAGATTGCATAAAAACCCTAATTGGACAAGAATAAGACTAGGGAGGACGAAAATGACCTAAATGTTCCTCCAATGACACAAACACACCTATTGGATGCACAAGATTGCATAAAAACCCTAATTGGACAAGAATAAGACTAGGGAGGACGAAAATGACCTAAATGTTCATCCAATGACACAAATGAACTTATTGGATGCACAATATTGGTTAAAAATGTTCCTCCAATGACACAAACACACCTATTGGATGCACAAGATTGCATAAAAACCCTAATTCGACAAGAATAAGACTAGGGAGGACGAAAATGACCTAAATGTTCATCCAATGACACAAATGAACTTATTGGATGCACAAGATTGGTTAAAAACCCTAATTGGACAAGAATAAGCATAGGGAGGACGAAAACGACCTAAATGTTCATCCAATGAAACAAACACACATATTCGATGCACAAGATTGCTTAAAACCCTAATTGGACAAGAATAAGACTAGGGAGGACGAAAATGACCTAAATGTTCATCCAATGACACAAATGAACTTATTGGATGCACAAGATTGGTTAAAAACCCTAATTGGACAAGAATAAGCCTAGGGAGGACGAAAATGACCTACATGTTCATCTAATGACACAAATGAACTTATTGGATGCACAAGATTGGTTAAAAACCCTAATTGGACAAGAATAAGGCTAGGGAGGACGAAAATGACCTAAATGTTTGTCCAATGACACAAACACACCTATTGGATGCACAAGATTGCATAAAAACCCTAATTGGACAAGAATAAGACTAGGGAGGGCGAAAATGACCTAAATGTTCATCCAATGACACAAATGAACTTATTGTATGCACAAGATTGGTTAAAAACCCTAATTGGACAAGAATAAGCATAGGGAGGACGAAAATGACCTAAATGTTCATCCAATGAAACAAACACACATATTCGATGCACAAGATTGCTTAAAATCCTAATTGGACAAGAATAAGACTAGGGATGACGGAAATGACCTAAATGTTCATCTAATGACACAAATGAACTTATTGGATGCACAAGATTGGTTAAAAACCCTAATTCGATAAGAATAAGCCTAGGGAGGACGAAAATGACCTAAATGTTCATCCAATGACACAAATGAACTTATTGTATGCCCAAGATTGGTTAAAAACCCTAATTGGACAAGAATAAGCATAGGGAAGACGAATATGACCTAAACGTTCGTCCAATGACACAAACACACCTATTGGATGCACAAGATTGCATAAAAACCCTAATTGGACAAGAATAAGACTAGGGAGGACGAAAATGACCTAAATGTTCCTCCAATGACACAAACACACCTATTGGATGCACAAGATTGCATAAAAACCCTAATTGGACAAGAATAAGACTAGGGAGGACGAAAATGACCTAAATGTTCATCCAATGACACAAATGAACTTATTGTATGCCCAAGATTGGTTAAAAACCCTAATTGGACAAGAATAAGCATAGGGAGGACGAAAATGACCTAAATGTTCATCCAATGACACAAACACACATATTGGATGCACAAGATTGCTTAAAACCCTAATTGGACAAGAATAAGACTAGGGAGGACGAAAATGACCTAAATGTTCATCCAATGACACAAATGAACTTATAGGATGCATAAGATTGGTTAAAAACCCTAATTGGACAAGAATAAGCCTAGGGAGGACGAAAATGACCTAAATGTTCGTCCAATGACACAAACACACCTATTGGATGCACAAGATTGCATAAAAACCCTAATTGGACAAGAATAAGACCTAGGGAGGACGAAAATGACCTAAATGTTCCTCCAATGACACAAACACACCTATTGGATGCACAAGATTGCATAAAAACCCTAATTCGACAAGAATAAGACTAGGGAGGACGAAAATGACCTAAATGTTCCTCCAATGACACAAACACACCTATTGGATGCACAAGATTGCATAAAAACCCTAATTGGACAAGAATAAGACTAGGGAGGACGTAAATGACCTAAATGTTCCACCAATGACACAAATGAACTTATTGGATACACAAGGTTGGTTAAAAACCCTAATTGGACAAGAATAATCCTAGGGAGGCCGAAAATGACCTAAATGTTCGTCCAATGACACAAACACACCTATTGGATGCACAAGATTGCATAAAAACCCTAATTGGACAAGAACAAGCCTAGGGAGGACGAAAATGACCTAAATGTTCATCCAATGACACAAACACACCTATTGGATGCACAAGATTGCATAAAAACCCTAATTCGACAAGAATAAGACTAGGGAGGACGAAAATGACCTAAATGTTCATCCAATAACACAAATGAACTTATTGGATCCACAAGATTGGTTAAAAACCCTAATTGGACAAGAATAAGCGTAGGGAGGACGAAAATGACCTAAACGTTCATCCAATGACACAAACCCACATATTGGATGCACAAGATTGCTTAAAACCCTAATTGGACAAGAATAAGACTAGGGAGGACGAAAATGACCTAAATGTTCATCCAATGACACAAATGAACTTATTGGATGCACAAGATTGGTTAAAAACCCTAATTGGACAAGAATAAGCCTAGGGAGGACGAAAATGACCTAAATGTTTGTCAAATGACACAAACACACCTATTGGATGCACAAGATTGCATAAAAACCCTAATTAGACAAGAATAAGACTAGGGAGGACGAAAATGACCTAAATGTTCCTCCAATGACACAAACACACCTATTGGATGCACAAGATTGCATAAAAACCCTAATTCGACAAGAATAAGACTAGGGAGGACGAAAATGACCTAAATGTTCATCCAATGACACAAATGAACTTATTGGATCCGCAAGATGGGTTAAAAACCCTAATTGGACAAGAATAAGCATAGGGAGGACGAAAATGACCTAAACGTTCATCCAATGACACAAACCCACATATTGGATGCACAAGATTGCTTAAAACCCTAATTGGACAAGAATAAGACTAGGGAGGACGAAAATGACCTAAATGTTCATCCAATGACACAAATGAACTTATTGGATGCACAAGATTGGTTAAAAACCCTAATTGGACAAGAATAAGCATAGGGAGGACGAAAATGACCTAAATGTTCGTCCAATGACACAAACCCACATATTGGATGCACAAGATTGCTCAAAACCCTAATTGGACAAGAATAAGACTAGGGAGGTCGAAAATGACCTAAATGTTCATCCAATGACACAAATGAACTTATTGGATGCACAAGATTGCATAAAAACCCTAATCGGACAAGAATAAGACTTGGGAGGACAAAAATGACCTAGATGTTCGTCCAATGACACAAACACACCTATTGGATGCACAAGATTGGTTAAAAACCCTAATTGGACAAGAATAAGACTAGGGAGGACGAAAATGACCTAAATGTTCCTCCAATGACACAAACACACCTATTGGATGCACAAGGTTGCATAAAAACCCTAATTGGACAAGAATAAGACTAGGGAGGACGAAAATGACCTAAATGTTCCTCCAATGACACAAACACACCTATTGGATGCACAAGATTGCATAAAAACCCTAATTGGACAAGAATAAGCCTAGGGAGGACGAAAATGACCTAAATGTTCAACTAATGACACAATTGAACTTATTAGATGCACACGATTGGTTAAAAACCCTAATTGGACAAGAATAAGCCTAGGGAGGACGAAAATGACCTAATTGTTCTTCCAATGACACAAATCAACTTATTGGATGCACATGATTGGTTAAAAACCCTAATTGGACAAGAATAAGCCTAGGGAGGACGAAAATGACCTAAATGTTCGTCCAATGACACAAACACACCTATTGGATGCACAAGATTGCATAAAAACCCTAATTGGACAAGAATAAGACTAGGGAGGACGAAAATGACCTAAATGTTCCTCCAATGACACAAATGAACTTATTGGACGCACAAGGTTGGTTAAAAACCCTAATTGGACAAGAATAAGGCTAGGGAGGACGAAAATGACCTAATTGATCATCCAATGACACAAACACACCTATTGGATGCACAAGATTGGTTAAAAACCCTAATTGGATAAGAATATGCCTAGGGAGGACGAAAGTGACCTAATTGATCGTCCAATGACACAAACACACCTATTGGATGCACAAGATTGGTTAAAAACCCTAATTTGACAAGAATATGCCTAGGGAGGACGAAAATGACCTAAATGTTCAACCAACGACACAATTGAACTTATTGGATGCACATGATTGGTTAAAAACCCTAATTGGACAAGAATAAGCCTAGGGTGGACGAAAATGACCTAAATATTCGTCCAATGACACAAACACACCTATTGGATGCACAAGATTGCATAAAAACCCTAATTGGACAAGAATAAGACTAGGGAGGACGAAAATGACCTAAATGCACAAATGAACTTATTGGATGCACAAGATTGGTTAAAAACCCTAATTGGACAAGAATAAGCATAGGGAGGACGAAAATGACCTAAATGTTCATCCAATGACACAAATCAACTTATTAGATGCACATGATTGGTTAAAAACCCTAATTGGACAAGAATAAGCCTAAGGAGGACGCAAATGACCTAAATGTTCGTCCAATGACACAAACACACCTATTGGATGCATAAGATTGCATAAAAACCCTAATTGGACATGAATAAGACTAGGGAGGACGAAAATGACCTAAATGTTCCTCCAATGACACAAACACACCTATTGGATGCACAAGATTGCATAAAAACCCTAATTGGACAAGAATAAGACTAGGGAGGACGAAAATGACCAAAATTTTCATCCAATGGCACAAATGAACTTATTGGATGCACAAGATTGGTTAAAAACCCTAATTGGACAAGAATAAGCATAGGGAGGACGAAAATGACCTAAATGTTCATCCAATGACACAAATCAACTTATTGGATGCACATGATTGGTTAAAAACCCTAATTGGGCAAGAATAAGCCTAGGGAGGACGAAAATGACCTAAATGTTCGTCCAATGAATCAAACAAACCTATTGGATGCACAAGGTGTGTTAAAAACACTAATTGGACAAGAATAAGCCTAGGGAGGACGAAAATGTCCTAAATGTTCAACTAATTACACAAATGAACTTATTGGATGCACAAGGTTGGTTAAAACCCCTAATTGGACAAGAATAAGACTAGGGAGGACGAAAATGACCTAAATGTTCGTCCAATGACACAAACACACCTATTGGATGCACAAGATTGCATAAAAACCCTAATTGGACAAGAATAAGACTAGGGAGGACGAAAATGACCTAAATGTTCATCCAATGACACAAATGAACTTATTGGATGCACAATACTGGTTAAAAACCCTAATTGGACAAGAATAAGCCTAGGGAGGACGAAAATGACCTAAATGTTCGTCCAATTACACAAACACACCTATTGGATGCACAAGATTGCATAAAAACCCTAATTAGACAAGAATAAGACTAGGGAGGACGAAAATGACCTAAATGTTCCTCCAATGACACAAACACACCTATTGGATGCACAAGATTGCATAAAAACCTAATTCGACAAGAATAAGACTAGGGAGGACGAAAATGACCTAAATGTTCATCCAATGACACAAATGAACTTATTGGATGCACAAGATTGGTTAAAAACCCTAATTGGACAAGAATAAGCCTAGGGAGAACGAAAATGAGCTAAATGTTCATCCAATGACACAAATGAACTTATTGGATGCACAAGATTGGTTAAAAACCCTAATTGGACAAGAATAAGCCTAGGGAGGACGAAAATGACCTAAATGTTCATCCAATGACACAAATGAACTTATTGGATGCACAAGATTGGTTAAAAACCCTAATTGGACAAGAATAAGCCTAGGGAGGACGAAAATGACCTAAATGTTCGTCCAATGACACAAACACACCTATTGGATGCACAAGATTGCATAAAAACCCTAATTGGACAAGAATAAGACTAGGGATGACGAAAATGACCTAAATGTCCATCCAATGACACAAATGAACTTATTGGATGCACAAGATTGGTTAAAAACCCTAATTGGACAAGAATAAGCCTAGGGAGGACGAAAATGACCTAAATGTTCGTCCAATGACACAAACACACCTATTGGATGCACAAGATTGCATAAAAACCCTAATTGGACAAGAATAAGACTAGGGAGGACGAAAATGACCTAAATGTTCATCCAATGACACAAATGAACTTATAGCATGCACAAGATTGGTTAAAAACCCTAATTGGACAAGAATAAGCATAGGGAGGACGAAAATTACCTAAATGTTCATCCAATGACACAAACACACATATTGGATGCACAAGATTGCTTAAAATCCTAATTGGGCAAGAATAAGACTATGGAGGACGAAAATGACCTAAATGTTCATCGAATCACACAAATGAACTTATTGGATGCACAAGATTGGTTAAAAACCCTAATTGGACAAGAATAAGCCTAGGGAGGACGAAAATGACCTAAATGTTCGTCCAATGACACAAACACACCTATTGGATGCACAAGATTGCATAAAAACCCTAATTGGACAAGAATAAGAATAGGGAGGACGAAAATTACCTAAATGTTCATCCAATGACACAAATGAACTTATTGGATGCACAAGATTGGTTAAAAACCCTAATTGGACAAGAATAAGCATAGGGAGGACGAAAATGACCTAAATGTTCGTCCAATGACACAAACCCACATATTGGATGCACAAGATTGCTTAAAACCCTAATTGGACAAGAATAAGACTACGGAGGACGAAAATGACCTAAATGTTCATCCAATGATACAAATGAACTTATTGGATGCACAAGATTGCATAAAAACCCTAATCCGACAAGAATAAGACTTGGGAGGACGAAAATGACCTAAATGTTCGTCCAATGACACAAACACACCTATTGGATGCACAAGATTGGTTAAAAACCCTAATTGGACAAGAATAAGACTAGGGAGGACGAAAATGACCTAAATGTTCTTCCAATGACACAAACACACCTATTGGATGCACAAGATTGCATAAAAACCCTAATTGGACAAGAATAAGCCTAGGGAGGACGAAAATGACCTAAATGTTCATCCAATGACAAAAATGAACTTATTGGATGCACAAGATTGGTTAAAAACCCTAATTGGACAAGAATAAGCCTAGGGAGGACGAAAATGACCTAAATGTTCATCCAATGACACAAATGAACTTATTGGATGCACAAGATTGGTTAAAAACCCTAATTGGACAAGAATAATACTAGGGAGGTCGAAAATGACCTAAATGTTCATCCAATGACACAAATGAACTTATTGGATGCACAAGATTGCATAAAAACCCTAATCGGACAAGAATAAGACTTGGGAGGACAAAAATGACCTAGATGTTCGTCCAATGACACAAACACACCTATTGGATGCACAAGATTGGTTAAAAACCCTAATTGGACAAGAATAAG
>JBBPBR010000194.1:0-10282 GCA_037974775.1 Cicer pinnatifidum | reverse complement strand
GACAAGAATAAGACTAGGGAGGACGAAAATGACCTAAATGTTCCTCCAATGACACAAACACACCTATTGGATGCACAAGATTGCATAAAAACCTAATTCGACAAGAATAAGACTAGGGAGGACGAAAATGACCTAAATGTTCATCCAATGACACAAATGAACTTATTGGATCCACAAGATGGGTTAAAAACCCTAATTGGACAAGAATAAGCATAGGGAGGACGAAAATGACCTAAACGTTCATCCAATGACACAAACCCACATATTGGATGCACAAGATTGCTTAAAACCCTAATTGGACAAGAATAAGACTACGGAGGACGAAAATGACCTAAATGTTCATCCAATGACACAAATGAACTTATTGGATGCACAAGATTGGTTAAAAACCCTAATTGGACAAGAATAAGCCTAGGGAGGACGAAAATGACCTAAATGTTCGTCCAATGACACAAACACACCTATTGGATGCACAAGATTGCATAAAAACCCTAATTGGACAAGAATAAGACTATGAGGACGAAAATGACCTAAATGTTCCTCCAATGACACAAACACACCTATTGGATGCACAAGATTGCATAAAAACCCTAATTGGACAAGAATAAGACTAGGGAGGACGAAAATGACCTAAATGTTCATCCAATGACACAAATGAACTTATTGGATGCACAAGATTGGTTAAAAACCCTAATTGGACAAGAATAAGCATAGGGAGGACGAAAATGACCTAAACGTTCATCCAATGACACAAACCCACATATTGGATGCACAAGATTGGTTAAAAACCCTAATTGGACAAGAATAAGCCTAGGGAGGACGAAAATGACCTAAATGTTCATCCAATGACACAAATGAACTTATTGGATGCACAAGATTGGTTAAAAACCCTAATTGGACAAGAATAAGCCTAGGGAGGACGAAAATGACCTAAATGTTCGTCCAATGACACAAACACACCTATTGGATGCACAAGATTGCATAAAAACCCTAATTGGACAAGAATAAGACTAGGGGGATGAAAATGACCTAAATGTTCATCCAAGGACACAAATGAACTTATTGGATGCACAAGATTGGTTAAAAACCCTAATTGGACAAGAATAAGCATAGGGAGGACGAAAATGACCTAAACGTTCATCCAATGACACAAACCCACATATTGGATGCACAAGATTGCTTAAAACCCTAATTGGACAAGAATAAGACTAGGGAGGACGAAAATGACCTAAATGTTCATCCAATGACACAAATGAACTTATTGAATGCACAAGATTGGTAAAAAAACCCTAATTGGACAAGAATAAGCCTAGGGAGGACGAAAATGACCTAAATGTTCGTCCAATGACACAAACACACCTATTGGATGCACAAGATTGCATAAAAACCCTAATTGGACAAGAATAAGACTAGGGAGGACGAAAATGACCTAAATGTTCATCCAATGACACAAATGAACTTATAGCATGCACAAGATTGGTTAAAAACCCTAATTGGACAAGAATAAGCATAGGGAGGACGAAAATTACCTAAATGTTCATCCAATGACACAAACACACATATTGGATGCACAAGATTGCTTAAAATCCTAATTGGGCAAGAATAAGACTATGGAGGACGAAAATGACCTAAATGTTCATCGAATGACACAAATGAACTTATTGGATGCACAAGATTGGTTAAAAACCCTAATTGGACAAGAATAAGCCTAGGGAGGACGAAAATGACCTAAATGTTCGTCCAATGACACAAACACACCTATTGGATGCACAAGATTGCATAAAAACCCTAATTGGACAAGAATAAGACTAGGGAGGACGAAAATGACCTAAATGTTTATCCAATGACACAAATCAACTTATTGGATGCACAAGATTGGTTAAAAACCCTAATTGGACAAGAATAAGCCTAGGGAGGACGAAAATGACCTAACTGTTCATCCAATGACACAAATGAACTTATTGGATGCACAAGATTGGTTAAAAACCCTAATTGAACAAGAATAAGCCTAGGGAGGACGAAAATGACCTAAATGTTCATCCAATGACACAAACACACATATTGGATGCACAAGATTGCTTAAAACCCTAATTGGACAAGAATAAGACTAGGGATGACAAAAATGACCTAAATGTCCATCCAATGACACAAATGAACTTATTGGATGCACAAGATTGGTTAAAAACCCTAATTGGACAAGAATAAGCCTAGGGAGGACGAAAATGACCTAAATGTTCGTCCAATGACACAAACACACCTATTGGATGCACAAGATTGCATAAAAACCCTAATTGGACAAGAATAAGACTAGGGAGGACGTAAATGACCTAAATGTTCCACCAATGACACAAATGAATTTATTGGATGCACAAGGTTGGTTAAAAACCCTAATTGGACAAGAATAAGCCTAGGGAGGACGAAAATGACCTAAATGTTCATCCAATGACACAAATGAACTTATTGGATGCACAAGATTGGTTAAAAACACTAATTGGACAAGAATAAGCCTTGGGAGAACGAAAATGACCTAAATGTTCATCCAATGACACAAATGAACTTATTGGATGCACAAGATTGGTTGAAAACCCTAATTGGACAAGAATAAGCCTAGGGAGGACGAAAATGACCTAAATGTTCATCCAATGACACAAATGAACTTATTGGATGCACAAGATTGGTTAAAAACCCTAATTGGACAAGAATAAGCCTAGGGAGGACGAAAATGACCTAAATGTTCATCCAATGACACAAATGAACTTATTGGATGCACAAGATTGGTTAAAAACTTTAATTGGACAAGAATAAGCCTAGGGAGGGCGAAAATGACCTAAATGTTCGTCCAATGACACAAACACACCTATTGGATGCACAAGATTGCATAAAAACCCTAATTGGACAAGAATAAGACTAGGGAGGACGAAAATGACCTAAATGTTCCTCCAACGACACAAACACACCTATTGGATGCACAAGATTGCATAAAAACCCTAATTGGACAAGAATAAGACTAGGGAGGACGAAAATGACCTAAATGCTCATCCAATGACACAAATGAACTTATTGGATGCAAAAGATTGGTTAAAAACCCTAATTGGACTAGAATAAGCCTAGGGAGGACGAAAATGACCTAAATGTTCATCCAATGACACAAATGAACTTATTGGATGCACAAGATTGGTTAAAAACCCTAATTGGACAAGAATAAGCCTAGGGAGGACGAAAATGACCTAAATGTTCGTCCAATGACACAAACACACCTATTGGATGCACAAGATTGCATAAAAACCCTAATTGGACAAGAATAAGACTAGGGAGGACGAAAATGACCTAAATGTTCCTCCAATGACACAAACACACCTATTGGATGCACTAGATTGCATAAAAACCCTAATTGGACAAGAATAAGACTAGGGAGGACGTAAATGACCTAAATGTTCGACCAATGTCACAAATGAACTTATTGGATGCACAAGGTTGGTTAAAAACCCTATTTGGACAAGAATAAGCCTAGGGAGGACGAAAATGACCTAAATGTTCAACCATTGACACAAATGAACTTATTGGATGCACAAGGTTGGTTAAAAACCCTAATTGGACAAGAATAAGCCTAGGGAGGACGAAAATGACCTAAATGTTCGTCCAATGACACAAACACACCTATTGGATGCACAAGATTGCATAAAAACCCTAATTGGACAAGAATAAGACTAGGGAGGACGAAAATGATCTAGATGTTCATCCAATGACACAAATGAACTTATTGGATGCACAAGATTGGTTACAAACCCTAATTGGACAAGAATAATCCTAGGGAGAACGAAAATGACCTAAATGTTCATCCAATGACACAAATGAACCTATTGGATGCACAAGATTGCATAAAAACCCTAATTGGACAAGAATAAGACTAGGGAGGACGAAAATGACCTAAATGTTCCTCCAATGACACAAACACACCTATTGGATGCACAAGATTGCATAAAAACCCTAATTGGACAAGAATAAGACTTTCGGAGGACGAAAATGACCTAAATGTTCATCCAATGACACAAATGAACTTATTGGATGCACAAGATTGGTTAAAAACCCTAATTGGACAAGAATAAGCCTAGGGAGGACGAAAATGACCTAAATGTTCGTCCAATGACACAAACACACCTATTGGATGCACAAGATTGCATAAAAACCCTAATTGGACAAGAATAAGACTAGGGAGGACGAAAATGACCTAAATGTTCCTCCAATGACACAAACACACCTATTAGATGCACAAGATTGCATAAAAACCCTAATTGGACAAGAATAAGACTAGGGAGGGCGAAAATGACCTAAATGTTCATCCAATGACACAAATGAACTTATTGGATGCACAAGATTGGTTAAAAACCCTAATTGGACAAGAATAAGCCTAGGGAGGACGAAAAAGACCTAAATGTTCGTCCAATGACACAAACACACCTATTGGATGCACAAGATTGCATAAAAACCCTAATTGGACAAGAATAAGACTAGGGAGGACGAAAATGACCTAAATGTTCATCCAATGACACAAATGAACTTATTGGATGCACAAGATTGGTTAAAAACCCTAATTGGACAAGAATAAGCATAGGGAGGACGAAAATGACCTAAATGTTCGTCCAATGACACAAACCCACATATTGGATGCACAAGATTGCTTAAAACCATAATTGGACAAGAATAAGACTAGGGAGGACGAAAATGACCTAAATGTTCATCCAATGACACAAATGAACTTATTGGATGCACAAGATTGCATAAAAACCCTAATCAGACAAGAATAAGACTTCAGAGGACGAAAATGACCTAAATGTTCATCCAATGACACAAACACACCTATTGGATGCACAAGATTGGTTAAAAACCCTAATTGGACAAGAATAAGAGTAGGGAGGACGAAAATGACCTAAATGTTCCTCCAATGACACAAACACACCTATTGGATGCACAAGATTGCATAAAAACCCTAATTGGACAAGAATAAGACTAGGGAGGACGAAAATGACCTAAATGTTAATCCAATGACACAAATGAACTTATTGAATGCACAAGATTGGTTAAAAACCCTAATCGGACAAGAATAAGCCTAGGGAGGACGAAAATGACCTAAATGTTCGTCCAATGACACAAACACACCTATTGGATGCACAAGATTGAATAAAAACCCTAATTGGACAAGAATAAGACTAGGGAGGACGAAAATGACCTAAATGTTCCTCCAATGACACAAACACACCTATTGGACGCACAAGATTACATAAAAACCCTAATTGGACAAGAATAAGACTAGGGAGGACGAAAATGACCTAAATGTTCATCCAATGACACAAATGAACTTATTGGATGCACAAGATTGGTTAAAAACCCTAATTGGCCAAGAATAAGCCTAGGGAGGACGAAAATGACCTAAATGTTCATCCAATGACACAAATGAACTTATTGGATGCACAAGATTGGTTAAAAACCCTAATTGGACAAGAATAAGCCTAGGGAGGACGAAAATGACCAAAATGTTCATCCATTGACACAAATGAACTTATTGGATGCACATGATTGGTTAAAAACCCTAATTGGACAAGAATAAGGTTAGGGAGGACGAAAATGACCTAAATGTTCGTCCAATGACACAAACACACCTATTGGATGCACAAGATTGCATAAAATCCCTAATTGGACAAGAATAAGACTAGGGAGGACGAAAATGACCTAAATGTTCCTCCAATGACACAAACACACCTATTGGATGCACAAGATTGCATAAAAACCCTAATTGGAGAAGAATAAGACTAGAGAGGACGAAAATGACCTAAATGTTCATCCAATGACACAAATGAACGTATTGGATGCACAAGATTGCATAAAAACCCTAATTAGACAAGAATAAGACTAGGGAGGACAAAAATGACCTAAATGTTCATTCAATGACACAAATGAACTTATTGGATGCACAAGATTGGTTAAAAACCCTAATTGGACAAGAATAAGCCTAGGGAGGACGAAAATGACCTAAATGTTCGTCCAATGACACAAACACACCTATTGGATGCACAAGATTGCATAAAATCCCTAATTGGACAAGAATAAGACTAGGGAGGACGAAAATTACCTAAATGTTCCTCCAATGACACAAACACACCTATTGGATGCACAAGATTGCATAAAAACCCTAATTGGACAAGAATAAGACTAGGGAGGACGAAAATGACCTAAATGTTCATCCAATGACACAAATGAACTTATTGGATGCACAAGATTGGTTAAAAACTCTAATTGGACAAGAATAAGCCTAGGGAGGACGTAAATGGCCTAAATGTTCATCCAATGACACAAATGAACTTATTGGATGCACAAGATTGGTTAAAAACCCTAATTGGACAAGAATAAGCCTAGGGAGGACGAAAATGACCTAAATGTTCGTCCAATGACACAAACACACCTATTGGATGCACAAGATTGCATAAAAACCCTAATTGGACAAGAATAAGACTAGGGAGGACGAAAATGACCTAAATGTTCATCCAATGACACAAATAAATTTATTGGATGCATAAGATTGCATAATAACCCTAATTGGACAAGAATAAGCCTAGGGAGGACGAAAATGACCTAAATGTTCATCCAATGACACAAATGAACTTTTTGGAGGCACAAGATTGGTTAAAAACCCTAATTGGACAAGAATAAGCCTAGGGAGGACGAAAATGACCTAAATGTTCGTCCAATGACACAAACACACCTATTGGATGCACAAGATTGGTTAAAAACCCTAATTGGACAAGAATATGCCTAGGGAGGACGAAAATGACCTAAATGTTCGTCCAATGACACAAATGAACTTATTGGATGCACAAGATTGGTTAAAAACCCTAATTGGACAAGAATAAGCATAGGGAGGACGAAAATGACCTAAATGTTCATCCAATTACACAAACACACATATTGGATGCACAAGATTGCTTAAAACCCTAATTGGACAGAATAAGACTAGGGATGACGAAAATGACCTAAATGTTCATCCAATGACACAAATGAACTTATTGGATGCACAAGATTGGTTAAAAACCCTAATTGGACAAGAATAAGCCTAGGGAGGACGAAAATGACCTAAATGTTCGTCCAATGACACAAACACACCTATTGGATGCACAAGATTGCATAAAAACCCTAATTGGACATTAATAAGACTAGGGAGGACGAAAATGACCTAAATGTTCCTCCAATGACACAAACACACCTATTGGATGCACAAGATTGCATAAAAACCCTAATTGGACAAGAATAAGACTAGGGAGGACGAAAATGACCTAAATGTTCATCCAATGACAGAAATGAACATATTGAATGCACAAGATTGGTTAAAAACCCTAATCGGACAAGAATAAGCCTAGGGAGGACGAAAATGACCTAAATGTTCGTCCAATGACACAAACACACCTATTGGATGCACAAGATTGCATAAAAACCCTAATTGCACAAGAATAAGACTAGGGAGGACGAAAATGACCTAAATGTTCCTCCAATGACACAAACACACCTATTGGATGCACAAGATTGCATAAAAACCCTAATTGGACAAGAATAAGACTTGGGAGGACGAAAATGACCTAAATGTTAATCCAATGACAAAAATGAACTTATTGGATGCACAAGATTGGTTAAAAACCCTAATTGGACAAGAATAAGCCTAGGGAGGACGAAAATGACCTAAATGTTCGTCCAATGACACAAACACACCTATTGGATGCACAAGATTGCATAAAAACCCTAATTGGACAAGAATAAGACTAGGGAGGACGAAAATGACCTAAATGTTCCTCCAATGACACAAATGAACTTATTGGATGCACAAGATTGGTTAAAAACCCTAATTGGAAAAGAATAAGCCTATGGAGGACGAAAATGACCTAAATGTTCAACCAATGACACAAATGAACTTATTGGATGCACAAGGTTGATTAAAAACCCTAATTGCACAAGAATAAGCCTAGGGTGGACGAAAATGACCTAAATGTTCGTCCAATGACACAAACACACCTATTGGATGCACAAGATTGCATAAAAACCCTAATTGGACAAGAATAAGACTAGGGAGGACGAAAATGACCTAAATGTTCCTCCAATGACACAAATGAACTTATTGGATGCACAAGGTTGGTTAAAAACCCTAATTGGACAAGAATAAGCCTAGGGAGGACGAAAATGACCTAAATGTTCAACAAATGACACAAATGAACTTATTGGATGAACAAGGTTGGTTAAAAACCATAATTGCACAAGAATAAGCCTAGAGAGGACCAAAATAACCTAAATGTTCGTCCAATGACACAAACACACCTATTGGATGCACAAGATTGAATAAAATCCCTAATTGGACAAGAATAAGAGTAGGGAGGACGAAAATGACCTAAATGTTCCTCCAATGACACAAACACACCTATTGGATGCACAAGATTGCATAAAAACCCTAATTGGACAAGAATAAGACTAGGGAGGACGAAAATGACCTAAATGTTCCTCCAATGACACAAACACACCTATTGGATGCACAAGATTGCATAAAAATCCTAATTGGACAAGAATAAGACTAGGGAGGACGAAAATTACCTAAATGTTCATCCAATGACACAAATGAACTTATTGGATGCACAAGATTGGTTAAAAACCCTAATTGGACAAGAATAAGCCTAGGGAGGACGAAAATGACCTAAATGTTCGTCCAATGACACAAACACACCTATTGGATGCACAAGATTGCATAAAAACCCTAATTGGATAAGAATAAAACTAGGGAGGACGAAAATGACCTAAATGTTCCTCTAATGACACAAACACACCTATTGGATGCACAAGATTGCATAAAAACCCTAATTCGACAAGAATAAGACTTGGGAGGACGAAAATGACCTAAATATTCATCCAATGACACAAATGAACTTATTGGATGCACAAGATTGGTTAAAAACCCTAATTGGACAAGAATAAGCCTAGGGAGGACGAAAATGACCTAAATGTTCGTCCAATGACACAAACACACCTATTGGATGCACAAGATTGCATAAAAACCCTAATTGGACAAGAATAAGACTAGGGAGGACGAAAATGACCTAAATGTTCCTCCAATGACACAAACACACCTATTGGATGCACAAGATTGCATAAAAACCCTAGTTCTACAAGAATAAGACTAGGGAGGACGAAAATGACCTAAATGTTCCTCCAATGACACAAACACACCTATTGGATGCACAAGATTGCATAAAAACCCTAATTGGACAAGAATAAGACTAGGGAGGACGTAAATGACTTAAATGTTCCACCAATGACACAAATGAACTTATTGGATGCACAAGGTTGGTTAAAAACCCTAATTGGACAAGAATAAGACTAGGGAGGACGAAAATGACCTAAATGTTCATCCAATGACACAAATGAACTTATTGGATGCACAAGATTGGTTAAAAGCCCTAATTGGACAAGAATAAGCCTAGGGAGGACGAAAATGACCTAAATGTTCCTCCAATGACACAAACACACCTATTGGATGCACAAGATTGCATAAAAACCCTAATTCGACAAGAATAAGACTAGGGAGGACGAAAATGACCTAAATGTTCCTCCAATGACACAAACACACCTATTGGATGCACAAGATTGCATAAAAACCCTAATTGGACAAGAATAAGACTAGGGAGGACGTAAATGAACTAAATGTTCCACCAATGACACAAATGAACTTATTGGATACACAAGGTTGGTTAAAAACCCTAATTGGACAAGAATAAGCCTAGGGAGGACGAAATTGAACTAAATGTTCAACCAATGACACAAATGAACTTATTGGATGCACAAGGTAGGTTAAAAACCCTAATTGGACAAGAATAAGCCTAGGGAGGACGAAAATGACCTAAATGTTCGTCCAATGACACAAACACACCTATTGGATGCAAAGGATTGCAAAAAAACCCTAATTGGACAAGAATAAGCCTAGGGAGGACGAAAATGACCTAAATGTTCGTCCAATGACACAAACACACCTATTGGATGCACAAGATTGCATAAAAACCCTAATTGGACAAGAACAAGCCTAGGGAGGACGAAAATGACCTAAATGTTCATCCAATGACACAAATGAACTTATTGGATGCACAAGATTGGTTAAAAACCCTAATTGGACAAGAATAAGCCTAGGGAGGACGTAAATGACCTAAATGTTCATCCAATGACACAAATGAACTTATTGGATGCACAAGATTGGTTAAAA
>JBBPBR010000193.1:2065-16849 GCA_037974775.1 Cicer pinnatifidum | reverse complement strand
GTCCTCCCTAGGCTTATTCTTGTCCAATTAGGGTTTTTATGCAATCTTGTGCATCCAATATGTGTGTTTGTGTCATTGGACGAACATTTAGGTCATTTTCGTCCTCCCTAGTCTTATTCTTGTCCAATTAGGGTTTTTAACCAATCTTGTGCATCCAATAAGTACATTTGTGTCATTGGACGAACATTTAGGTCATTTTCGTCCTCCCTAGGCTTATTCTTGTCCAATTAGGGTTTTTATGCAATCTTGTGCATCCAATAAGTTCATTTGTGTCATTGGTTGAACATTTAGGTCATTTTCGTCCTCCCTAGGCTTATTCTTGTCCAATTAGGGTTTTTAACCAATCTTGTGCATCCAATAAGTTCATTTGTGTCATTGGTTGAACATTTAGGTCATTTTGGTCCTCCCTAGGCTTATTCTTGTCCAATTAGGTTTTTTAACCAACCTTGTGCATCCAATAAGTTCATTTGTGTCATTGGTGGAACATTTAGGTCATTTACGTCCTCCCTAGTTTTATTCTTGTCCATTTAGGGTTTTTATGCAATCTTGTGCATCCAATAGGTGTGTTTGTGTCATTGGACGAACATTTAGGTCATTTTCGTCCTCCCTAGGCTTATTCTTATCCAATTAGGGTTTTTAACCAATCTTGTGCATCCAATAAGTTCATTTGTGTCATTGGATGAACATTTAGGTCATTTTCGTCCTCCCTAGTCTTATTCTTGTCCAATTAGGGTTTTTATGCAATCTTGTGCATCCAATATGTGTGTTTGTGTCATTGGACGAACATTTAGGTCATTTTCGTCCTCCCTAGGCTTATTCTTGTCCAATTAGGGTTTTTAACCAATCTTTTGCATCCAATAGGTGTGTTTGTGTCATTGGATGATCAATTAGGTCATTTTCGTCCTCCCTAGGCTTATTCTTGTCCAAGTAGGGTTTTTAACCAATCTTGTGCATCCAATAAGTTCATTTGTGTCATTGGATGAACATTTAGGTCATTTTCGTCCTCCCTAGTCTTATTCTTGTCCAATTAGGGTTTTTAACCAATCTTGTGCATCCAATAAGTTCTTTTGTGTCATTGGATGAACATTTAGGTCATTTTCGTCCTCCCTAGTCTTATTCTTGTCCAATTAGGGTTTTTATGCAATCTTATGCATCCAATAGGTGTGTTTGTGTCATTGTAGGAACATTTAGGTCATTTTCGTCCTCCCTAGTTTTATTCTTGTCCAATTTGGGTTTTTATGCAATCTTGTGCATCCAATATGTGTGTTTGTGTCATTGGACGAACATTTAGGTCATTTTGGTCCTCCCTAGGCTTATTCTTGCCGAATTAGGGTTTTTAACCAATCTTGTGCATCCAATAAGTTCATTTGTGTCATTGGATGAACATTTAGGTCATTTTAGTCCTCCCTAGGCTTATTCTTGTCCAATTAGGGTTTTTAACCAATCTTGTGCATCCAATAAGTTCATTTGTGTCATTGGATGAACATTTAGGTCATTTTCGTCCTCCCTAGTCTTATTCTTGTCCAATTAGGGTTTTTATGCAATATTGTGCATCCAATAGGTGTGTTTGTGTCATTGGAGGAACATTTAGGTCATTTTCGTCCTCCCTAGTCTTATTCTTGTCCAATTAGGGTTTTTATGCAATCTTGTGCATCCAATAGGTGTGTTTGTGTCATTGGACAAACATTCAGGTCATTTTCGTCCTCCCTAGGCTTATTCTTGTCCAATTAGGGTTTTTAACCAATCTTGTGCATCCAATAAGTTCATTTGTGTCATTGGATGAACATTTAGGTCATTTTTGTCCTCCCTAGTCTTATTCTTGTCGAATTAGGGTTTTTATGCAATCTTGTGCATCCAATAGGTGTGTTTGTGTCATTGGAGGAACATTTAGGTCATTTTCGTCCTCCCTAGTCTTATTCTTGTCCAATTAGGGTTTTTATGTAATCTTGTGCATCCAATAGGTGTGTTTGTGTCATTGGAGGAACATTTAGGTCATTTTCGTCCTCCCTAGGCTTATTCTTGTCCGATTAGGGTTTTTAACCAATCTTGTGTATCCAGTAAGTTCATTTGTGTCATTGGATGAACATTTAGGTCATTTTCGTCCTCCGTAGTCTTATTCTTGTCCAATTAGGGTTTTAAGCAATCTTGTGCATCCAATATGTGGGTTTGTGTCATTGGATGAACATTTAAGTCATTTTCGTCCTCCCTATGCTTATTCTTGTCCAATTAGGGTTTTTAACCAATCTTGTGCATCCAATAAGTTCATTTGTGTCATTGGATGAATATTTAGGTCATTTTCGTCCTCCCTAGTCTTATTCTTGTTCAATTAGGGTTTTTATGCAATCTTGTGCATCCAATAGGTGTGTTTGTGTCATTGGACGAACATTTAGGTCATTTTCGTCCTCTCTAGGCTTATTCTTGTCCAATTAGGGTTTTTAACCAATCTTGTGCATCCAATAAGTTCATTTGTGTCATTGGATGAACATTTAGGTCATTTTCGTCCTCCCTAGTCTTATTCTTGTCCAATTAGGGTTTTTATGCAATCTTGTGCATCCAATAGGTGTGTTTGTGTCATTACAGGAACATTTAGGTCATTTTCGTCCTCCCAAGTCTTATTCTTGTCCAATTAGGGTTTTTATGCAATCTTGTGCATCCAATAGGTGTGTTTGTGTCATTGGACGAACATTTAGGTCATTTTCGTCGTCCCTAGGCTTATTCTTGTCCGATTAGGGTTTTTAACCAATCTTGTGCATCCAATAAGTTCATTTGTGTCATTGGATGAACATTTAGGTCATTTTCGTCCTCCCTAGTCTTATTCTTGTCCAATTAGGGTTTTAAGAAATCTTGTGCATCCAATATGTGGGTTTGTGTCATTGGACGAACATTTAGGTCATTTTCGTTCTCCCTTGGCTTATTCTTGTCCAATTAGGGTTTTTAACCAATCTTGTGCATCCAATAAGTTCATTTGTGTCATTGGATGAACATTTAGGTCATTTTCGTCCTCCCTAGTCTTATTCTTGTCCAATTAGGGTTTTTATGCAATGTTGTGCATCCAATAGGTGTGTTTGTGTCATTGGACGAACATTTAGGTCATTTTCGTCCTCCCTAGGCTTATTCTTGTCCAATTAGGGTTTTTAACCAATCTTGTGCATCAAATAAGTTCATTTGTGTCATTGGATGAAAATTTAGGTCATTTTCGTCCTCCCTAGTCTTATTCTTGTCCAATTAGGGTTTTAAGCAATCTTGTGCATCCAATATGTGGGTTTGTGTCATTGGACGAACATTTAGGTCATTTTCGTCCTCCCTATGCTTATTCTTGTCCAATTAGGGTTTTTAACCAATCTTGTGCATCCAATAAGTTCATTTGTGTCATTGGATGAACATTTAGGTCATTTTCGTCCTCCCTAGTCTTATTCTTGTCCAATTAGGGTTTTTATGCAATCTTGTGCATCCAATAGGTGTGTTTGTGTCATTGGAAGAACATTTAAGTCATTTTCATCCTCCCTAGGCTTATTCTTGTCCGATTAGGGTTTTTGACCAATCTTGTGCATTCAATAAGTTCATTTGTGTCATTGGATGAACATTTAGGTCATTTTCGTCCTCCCTAGTCTTATTCTTGTCCAATTAGGGTTTTAAGCAATCTTGTGCATCCAATATGTGGGTTTGTGTAATTGGATGAACGTTTAGGTCATTTTCGTCCTCCCTGTGCTTATTCTTGTCCAATTAGGGTTTTTAACCAATCTTGTGCATCCAATAAGTTCATTTGTGTCATTGGATGAACATTTAGGTCATTTTCGTCCTCCCTAGTCTTATTCTTGTCCAATTAGGGTTTTTATGCAATCTTGTGCATCCAATAGGTGTGTTTGTGTCATTGGACGAACATTTAGGTCATTTTCGTCCTCCCTAGGCTTATTCTTGTCCGATAAGGGTTTTTAACCAATCTTGTGCATCCAAAAAGTTCATTTGTGTCATTGGATGAACATTTAGGTCATTTTCGTCCTCCCTAGTCTTATTCTTGTCCAATTAGGGTTTTAAGCTATCTTGTGCATCCAATATGTGGGTTTGTGTCATTGGACCAACATTTAGGTCATTTTCGTCCTCCCTATGCTTATTCTTGTCCAATTAGGGTTTTTAACCAATCTTGTGCATCCAATAAGTTCATTTGTGTCATTGGATGAACATTTAGGTCATTTTCGTCCTCCCTAGTCTTATTCTTGTCCAATTAGGGTTTTTATGCAATCTTGTGCATCCAATAGGTGTGTTTGTGTCATTGGACGAACTTTTAGGTCATTTTCGTCCTCCCTAGGCTTATTCTTGTCCAATTAGGGTTTTTAACCAATCTTGTGCATCCAATAAGTTAATTTGTATCATTCGATGAACATTTAGGTCATTTTCGTCCTCCCTAGTCTTATTCTTGTCCAATTAGGGTTTTAAGCAATCTTGTGCATCCAATATGTGTGTTTGTGTCATTGGATGAACATTTAGGTAATTTTCGTCCTCCCAATGCTTATTCTTGTCCAATTAGGGTTTTTAAAAAATCTTGTGCATACAGTAAGTTCATTTGTGTCATTCGATGAAAATTTAGGTCATTTTCGTCCTCCCTAGTCTTATTCTTGTCCAATTAGGGTTTTTATGCAATCTTGTGCATCCAATAGGTGTGTTTGTGTCATTGGAGGAACATTTAGGTCATTTTCGTCCTCCCTAGTCTTATTCTTGTCCAATTAGGGTTTTTATGCAATCTTGTGCATCCAATAGGTGTGTTTGTGTCATTGGACGAAATTTTAGGTCATTTTCGTCCTCCCTAGGCTTATTCTTGTCCAATTAGGGTTTTTAACCAATCTTGTGCATCCAATAAGTTCATTTGTGTCATTCGATGAACATTTAGGTCATTTTCGTCCTCCCTAGTCTTATTCTTGTCCAATTAGGGTTTTAAGCAATCTTGTGCATCCAATATGTGTGTTTGTGTTATTGGATGAACATTTAGGTAATTTTCGTCCTCCCAATGCTTATTCTTGTCCAATTAGGGTTTTTAAAAAATCTTGTGCATACAGTAAGTTCATTTGTGTCATTGGATGAAAATTTAGGTCAATTTCGTCCTCCCTAGTCTTATTCTTGTCCAATTAGGGTTTTTATGCAATCTTGTGCATCCAATAGGTGTATTTGTGTCATTGGAGGAACATTTAGGTCATTTTCGTCCTCCCTAGTCTTATTCTTGTTGAATTAGGGTTTTTATGCAATCTTGTGCATCCAATAGGTGTGTTTGTGTCATTGGAGGAACATTTAGGTCATTTTCGTCCTCCCTAGTCTTATTCTTGTCGAATTAGGGTTTTTATGCAATCTTGTGCATCCAATAGGTGTGTTTGTGTCATAGGACGAACATTTAGGTCATTTTCGTCCTCCCTAAGCTTATTCTTGTCCAATTAGTGTTTTTAACCAATCTTGCGCATCCAATAAGTTCATTTGTGTCATTGGATGAACATTTAGGTCATTTTCGTCCTCCCTAGTCTTATTCTTGTCCAATTAGGGTTTTTATGCAATCTTGTGCATCCAATAGGTGTGTTTGTGTCATTGGAGGAACATTTAGGTCATTTTCGTCCTCCCTAGTCTTATTCTTGTCCATTTAGGGTTTTTAACCAATCTTGTGCATCCAATAAGTTCATTTGTGTCATTGGATGAACATTTAGGTCATTTTCGTCCTCCCTAGTCTTATTCTTGTCCAATTAGGGTTTTTAACCAACCTTGTGCATCCAATAAGTTCATTTGTGTCATTGGTGGAACATTTAGGTCATTTACGTCCTCTCTAGTCTTATTCTTGTCCAATTAGGGTTTTTATGCAATCTTGTGCATCCAATAGGTGTGTTTGTGTCATTGGACGAACATTTAGGTTATTGTCGTCCTCCCTAGGCTTATTCTTGTCCAATTAGGGTTTTTAACCAATTTTGTGCATCCAATAAGTTCGTTTATGTCATTGGATGAACATTTAGGTCATTTTCGTCCTCCCTATGCTTATTCTTGTCCAATTAGGGTTTTTAACCAATCTTGTGCATCCAATAAGTTCATTTGTGTCATTGGATGAACATTTAGGTCATTTTCGTCCTCCCTAGTCTTATTCTTGTCCAATTAGGGTTTTTATGCAATCTTGTGCATCCAATAGGTGTGTTTGTGTCATTGGAGGAACATTTAGGTCATTTTCGTCCTCCCTAGTCTTATTCTAGTCGAATTACGGTTTTTATGCAATCTTGTGCATCCAATAGGTGTGTTTGTGTCATTGGAGGAACATTTAGGTCATTTTCGTCCTCCCTAGTCTTATTCTTGTCCAATTAGGGTTTTTATGCAATCTTGTGCATCCAATAGGTGTGTTTGTGTCATTGGAAGAACACTTAGGTCATTTTCGTCCTCCCTAGGCTTATTCTTGTCCGATTAGGGTTTTTAACCAATCTTGTGCATTCAATAAGTTCATTTGTGTCATTGGATGAACATTTAGGTCATTTTCGTCCTCCCTAGTCTTATTCTTGTCAAATTAGGGTTTTAAGCAATCTTGTGCATCCAATATGTGGGTTTGTGTCATTGGATGAACGTTTAGGTCATTTTCGTGCTCCCTATGCTTATTCTTGTCCAATTAGGGGTTTTAACCAATCTTGTGCATCCAATAAGTTCATTTGTGTCATTAGATGAACATTTAGGTCATTTTCGTCCTCCCTAGTCTTATTCTTTTCCAGTTAGGGTTTTTATGCAATCTTGTGCATCCAATAGGTGTGTTTGTGTCATTGGACGAGCATTTAGGTCATTTTCGTCCTCCCTAGGCTTATTCTTGTCCAATTAGGGTTTTTAACCAACCTTGTGCATCCAATAAGTTCATTTGTGTCATTGGATGAACATTTAGATCATTTTCGTCCTCCCTAGGCTTATTCTTGTCCAATTAGGGTTTTTAACCAATCTTGTGCATCCAATAAGTTCATTTGTGTCATTGGATGAACATTTAGGTCATTTTCGTCCTCCCTAGTCTTATTCTTGTCCAATTAGGGTTTTTATGCAATCTTGTGCATCCAATAGGTGTGTTTGTGTCATTGGAGGAACATTTAGGTCATTTTCGTCCTCCCTAGTCTTATTCTTGTCGAATTAGGGTTTATATGCAATCTTGTGCATCCAATAGGTGTGTTTGTGTCATTGGAGGAACATTTAGGTTATTTTCGTCCTCCCTAGTCTTATTCTTGTCCAATTAGGGTTTTTATGCAATCTTGTGCATCCAATAGGTGTGTTTGTGTCATTGGACGTACATTTAGGTCATTTTCGTCCTCCCTAGGCTTATTCTTGTCCAATTAGGGTTTTTAACCAATTTTGTGCATTCAATAAGTTCATTTGTGTCATTGGATGAACATTTAGGTCATTTTCGTCCTCCCTAGTCTTATTCTTGTCCAATTAGGGTTTTTATGCAATCTTGTGCATCCAATAGGTGTGTTTGTGTCATTGGAGAAACATTTAGGTCATTTTCGTCCTCCCTAGTCTTATTCTTGTCCAATTAGGGATTTTATGCAATCTTGTGCATCCAATAGGTGTGTTTGTGTCATTGGACGAACATTTATGTCATTTTCGTCCTCCCTAGGCTTATTCTTGTCCAATTAGGATTTTTAACCAATCTTGTGCATACAATAAGTTCATTTGTGTCATTGGATGAACATTTAGGTCATTTTCGTCCTCCCTAGTCTTATTCTTGTCCAAATAGGGTTTTTATGCTATCTTGTGCATCCAATAGGTGTGTTTGTGTCATTGGAGGAACATTTAGGTCATTTTCGTCCTCCCTAGTCTTATTCTTGTCCAATTAGGGATTTTATGCAATCTTGTGCATCCAATAGGTGTGTTTATGTCATTGGACGAACATTTAGGTCATTTTCGTCCTCCCTAGACTTATTCTTGTCCAATTAGGGTTTTTAACCAATCTTGTGCTTCCAATAAGTTCATTTGTGTCATTGGATGAACATTTAGGTCATTTTCGTCCTCCCTAGTCTTATTCTTGTCCAATTAGGGTTTTAAGCAATCTTGTGCATCCAATATGTGTGTTTGTGTCATTGGACGAACATTTAGGTAATTTTCGTCCTCCCTATGCTTATTCTTGTCCAATTAGGGTTTTTAATCAATCTTGTGCATCCAATAAGTTCATTTGTGTCATTGGATGAACATTTAGGTCATTTTCGTCCTCCCTAGTCTTATTCTTGTCCAATTAGGGTTTTTATGCAATCTTGTGCATCCAATAGGTGTGTTTGTGTCATTGGAGGAACATTAAGGTCATTTTCGTCCTCCTTAATCTTATTCTTGTCCAATTAGGGTTTTTAACCAATCTTGTGCTTCCAATAAGTTCATTTGTGTCATTGGATGAACATTTAGGTCATTTTCGTCCTCCCTAGTCTTATTCTTGTCCAATTAGGGTTTTAAGCAATCTTGTGCATCCAATATGTTTGTTTGTGTCATTGGATGAACATTTAGGTAATTTTCGTCCTCCCTATGCTTATTCTTGTCCAATTAGGGTTTTTAACCAATCTTGTGCATCCAATAAGTTCATTTGTGTCATTGGATGAACATTTAGGTCATTTCCGTCCTCCCTAGTCTTATTCTTGTCCAATTAGGGTTTTTATGCAATCTTGTGCATCCAATAGGTGTGTTTGTGTCATTGGAGGAACATTAAGGTCATTTTCGTCCTCCCTAATCTTATTCTTGTCCAATTAAGGTTTTTATGCAATCTTGTGCATCCAATAGGTGTGTTTGTGTCATTGGACGAACATTTAGGTCATTTTCTTCCTCCCTAGGCTTATTCTTTTCCAATTAGGGTTTTTAACTAATCTTGTGCATCTAATAAGTTCATTTGTGTCATTGGATGAACATTTAGGTCATTTTCGTCCTCCCAAGGCTTATTCTTGTCCAATTAGGGTTTTTAACCAATTTTGTGCATCCAATAAGTTCGTTTGTGTCATTGGATGAACATTTAGGTCATTTTCGTCCTCCCTAGTCTTATTCTTGTCGAATTAGGGTTTTTATGCAATCTTGTGCATCCAATAGGTGTGTTTGTGTAATTGGAGGAACATTTAGGTCATTTTCGTCCTCCCTAGGCTTATTCTTGTCCAATTAGGGTTTTTAACCAATTTTGTGCATCCAATAAGTTCATTTGTGTCATTGGATGAACATTTAGGTCATTTCGTCCTCCCTAGTCTTATTCTTGTCCAATTAGGGCTTTTATGCAATCTTGTGCATCCAATAGGTGTGTTTGTGTCATTGGAGGAACATTTAGGTCATTTTCGTCCTCCCTAGGCTTATTCTTGTCCAATTAGGGTTTTTATGCAATCTAGTGCATCCAACAGGTGTGTTTGTGTCATTGGATGAACATTTAGGTCATTTTCGTACTCCCTAGGCTTATTCTTGCCCAATTTGGGTTTTTAACCAATCTTGTGCATCCAATAGGTGTATTTGTGTCATTGGACGAACATTTAGGTCATTTTTGTCCTCCCTAGGCTTATTCTTGTCCAATTAGGGGTTTTAACCAATCTTGTGCATCCAATAAGTTCATTTGTGTCATTGGATGAACATTTAAGTCATTTTCGTCCTCCCTAGGCTTATTCTTGTCCATTTAGGGTTTTCAACCAATCTTGTGCATCCAATAAGTTCATTTGTGTCATTGGATGAACATTTAGGTCATTTTCGTCCTCCCTAGTCTTATTCTTGTCCAATTAGGGTTTTTAACCAATCTTGTGCATCCAATAAGTTCATTTGTGTCATTGGATGAACATTTAGGTCATTTTCGTCCTCCCTAGTCTTATTCTTGTCCAATTAGGGTTTTTATGCAATCTTGTGCATCCAATAGGTGTGTTTGTGTCTTTGGACGAACATTTAGGTCATTTTCGTCCTCCCTAGGCATATTCTTGTCCAATTAGGGTTTTTAACCAATCTTGTGCATCCAAAAAGTTCATTTGTGTCATTGGATGAACATTTAGGTCATTTTCGTCCTCCCTAGTCTTATTCTTGTCCAATTAGGGTTTTTATGCAATCTTGTGCATCCAATAGGTGTGTTTGTGTCATTGGAGGAACATTTAGGTCATTTTCGTCCTCCCTAGTCTTATTCTTGTCCAATTAGGGTTTTTATGCAATCTTGTGCATCCAATAGGTGTGTTTGTGTCATTCGAAGAACATTTAGGTCATTTTTGTCCTCCCTAGGCTTATTCTTGTCCGATTAGGGTTTTTAACCAATCTTGTGCATTCAATAAGTTCATTTGTGTCATTGGATGAACATTTAGGTCATTTTCGTCCTCCCTAGTCTTATTCTTGTCCAATTAGGGTTTTAAGCAATCTTTTGCATCCAATATGTGGGTTTGTGTCATTGGATGAACGTTTAGGTCATTTTTGTCCTCCCTATGCTTATTCTTGTCCAATTAGGGTTTTTAACCAATCTTGTGCATCCAATAAGTTCATTTGTGTCCTTGGTTGAACATTTAGGTCATTTTCGTCCCCCTAGTCTTATTCTTGTCCAATTAGGGTTTTTATGCAATCTTGTGCATCCAATAGGTGTGTTTGTGTCATTGGACGAACATTTAGGTCATTTTCGTCCTCCCTAGGCTTATTCTTGTCCAATTAGGGTTTTTAACCAATCTTGTGCATCCAATAAGTTCATTTGTGTCATTGGATGAACATTTAGGTCATTTTCGTCCTCCCTAGTCTTATTCTTGTCCAATTAGGGTTTTTATGCAATCTTGTGCATCCAATAGGTGTGTTTGTGTCATTGGACGAACATTTAGGTCATTTTCGTCCTCCCTAGACTTATTTTTGTCCAATTAGGGTTTTTAACCAATCTTGTGCATCCAATAATTTCATTTGTGTCATTGGATGAACATTTAGGTCATTTTCGTCCTCCCTAGTCTTATTCTTGTCCAATTAGGGTTTTTATGCAATCTTGTGCATCCAATAGGTGTGTTTGTGTCATTGGAGGAACATTTAGGTCATTTTCGTCCTCCCTAGTCTTATTCTTGTCCAATTAGGGTTTTTATGCAATCTTGTGCATCCAATAGGTGTGTTTGTGTCATTGGACGAACATTTAGGTCATTTTCGTCCTCCATATGCTTATTCTTGTCCAATTAGGGTTTTTAACCAATCTTGTGCATCCAATAAGTTCATTTGTGTCATTGGATGAACATTTAGGTCATTTTCGTCCTCCCTAGTCTTATTCTTGTCCAATTAGGGTTTTTATGCAATCTTGTGCATCCAATAGGTGTGTTTGTGTCATTGGATGAACATTTCGGTCATTTTCGTCCTCCCTAGTCTTATTCTTGTCCAATTAGGGTTTTTATGCAATCTTGTGCATCCAATAGGTGTGTTTGTGTCATTGGAGGAACATTTAGGTCATTTTCGTCCTCCCTAGTCTTATTCTTGTCGAATTAGGGTTTTTATGCAATCTTGTGCATCCAATAGGCGTGTTTGTGTCATTGGAGGAACATTTAGGTCATTTTCGTCCTCCCTAGTCTTATTCTTGTCCAATTTGGGTTTTTAACCAATCTTGTGCATCCAATAAGTTCATTTGTGTCATTGGATGAACATTTAGGTCATTTTCGTTCTCCCTAGTCTTATTCTTTCCCAATTAGGGTTTTAAGCAATCTTGTGCATCCAATATGTGTGTTTGTCTCATTGGATAAACATTTAGGTAATTTTCGTCCTCCCTATGCTTATTCTTGTCCAATTAGGGTTTTTAACCAATCTTGTGCATCCAATAAGTTCATTTGTGTCATTGGATGAACATTTAGGTCATTTTCGTCCTCCCTAGTCTTATTCTTGTCCAATTAGGGTTTTTATGCAATCTTGTGCATCCAATAGGTGTGTTTGTGTCATTGGAGGAACATTTAGGTAATTTTCGTCCTCCCTAGTCTTATTCTTGTCCAATTAGGGTTTTTATTCAATCTTGTGCATCCAATAGGTGTGTTTGTGTCATTGGACGAACATTTAGGTCATTTTCGTCCTCCCTAGGCTTATTCTTGTCCAATTAGGGTTTTTATGCAATCTTGTGCATCCAATAGGTGTGTTTGTGTCATTGGACGGACATTTAGGTCATTTTCGTCCTCCCTAGTCTTATTCTTGTCCAATTAGGGTTTTTATGCAATCTTGTGCATCCAATAGGTGTGTTTGTGTCATTGGAGGAACATTTAGGTCATTTTCGTCCTCCCTAGTCTTATTCTTGTCCAATTAGGGTTTTTATGCAATCTTGTGCATCCAATAGGTGTGTTTGCCTCATTGGACGAACATTTAGGTCAATTTCGTAATCCCTAGGCTTATTCTTGTCCAATTAGGGTTTTTAACCAATCTTGTGCATCCAATAAGTTCATTTGTGTCATTGGATGAACATTTAGGTCATTTTCGTCCTCCCTAGTCTTATTCTTGTCCAATTAGGGTTTTTATGCAATCTTGTGCATCCAATAGGTGTGTTTGTGTCATTGGAGGAACATTTAGGTCATTTTCATCCTCCCTAGGCTTATTCTTGTCAGATTAGGGTTTTTGACCAATCTTGTGCATTCAATAAGTTCATTTGTGTCATTGGATGAACATTTAGGTCATTTTCGTCCTCCCTAGTCTTATTCTTGTCCAATTAGGATTTTTATGCAATCTTGTGCATCCAATAGGTGTGTTTGTGTCATTGGAAGAACATTTAGGTCATTTTCATCCTCCCTAGGCTTATTCTTGTCCGATTAGGGTTTTTGACCAATCTTGTGCATTCAATAAGTTAATTTGTGTCATTGGATGAACATTTAGGTCATTTTCGTCCTCCCTAGTCTTATTCTTGTCCAATTAGGGTTTTTATGCAATCTTGTGCATCCAATAGGTGTGTTTGTTTCGTTGGACGAACATTTAGGTCATGTTCGTCCTCCCTAGGCTTATTCTTGTCCGATTAGGGTTTTTAACCAATCTTGTGCATTCAATAACTTCATTTGTGTCATTGGATGAACATTTAGGTCATTTTCGTCCTCCCTAGTCTTATTCTGTCCAATTAGGGTTTTTATGCAATCTTGTGCATCCAATAGGTGTGTTTGTGTCATTGGACGAACATTTAGGTCATTTTCGTCCTCCCTAGGCTTATTCTTGTCCAATTAGGGTTTTTAACCAATCTTGTGCATCCAATAAGTTCATTTGTGTCATTGGATGAACATTTAGGTCATTTTCGTCCTCCCTAGTCTTATTCTTGCCCAATTAGGGTTTTAAGCAATCTTGTGCATCCAATATGTGTGTTTGTGTCATTGGATGAACATTTAGGTAATTTTCGTCCTCCCTATGCTTATTCTTGTCCAATTAGGGTTTTTAACCAATCTTGTGCATCCAATAAGTTCATTTGTGTCATTGGATGAACATTTAGGTCATTTTCGTCCTCCCTAGTCTTATTCTTGTCCAATTAGGGTTTTTATGCAATCTTGTGCATCCCATAGTTGTGTTTGTGTCATTGGAGGAACATTAAGGTCATTTTCGTCCTCCCTAATCTTATTCTTGTCCAATTAGGGTTTTTATGCAATCTTGTGCGTCCAATAGGTGTGTTTGTGTCATTGGACGAACATTTAGGTCATTTTCTTCCTCCCTAGACTTATTCTTTTCCAATTAGGGTTTTTAACCAATCTTGTGCATCTAATAAGTTCATTTGTGTCATTGGATGAACATTTAGGTCATTTTCGTCCTCCCTAGGCTTATTCTTGTCCAATTAGGGTTTTCAACCAATCTTGTGCATCCAATAAGTTCATTTGTGTCATTGGATGAACATTTAGGTCATTTTCGTCCTCTCTAGGCTTATTCTTGTCCAATTAGGGTTTTTAACCAATTTTGTGCATCCAATAAGTTCGTTTGTGTCGTTGGATGAACATTTAGGTCATTTTCGTCCTCCCTAGTCTTATTCTTGTTGAATTAGGGTTTTTATGCAATCTTGTGCATCCAATAGGTGTGTTTGTGTAATTGGAGGAACATTTAGGTCATTTTCGTCCTCCCTAGGCTTATTCTTGTCCAATTAGGGTTTTTAACCAATTTTGTGCATCCAATAAGTTCATTTGTGTCATTGGATGAACATTTAGGTCATTTTCGTCCTCCCTAGTCTTATTCTTGTCGAATTAGGGTTTTTATGCAATCTTGTGCATCCAATAGGTGTGTTTGTGTAATTGGAGGAACATTTAGGTCATTTTCGTCCTCCCTAGGCTTATTCTTGTCCAATTAGGGTTTTTATGCAATCTTGTGCATCCAATAGGTGTGTTTGTGTCATTGGATGAACATTTAGGTCATTTTCGTACTCCCTAGGCTTATTCTTGCCCAATTAGGGTTTTTAACCAATCTTGTGCATCCAACAAGTTTGTTAATGTCATTGAATTATTATTTAGGTCATTTTCTTCCTCCCTAGGCATATTCGTGTCCAATTAGGGTTTTTAACCAATCTTGTGCATGCAATAGGTGTGTTTGTGTCATTGGATGATCAATTAGGTCATTTTCGTCCTCCCTAGGCTTATTCTTGTCCAATTAGGGTTTTTAACCAATCTTGTGCATCCAATAACTTTGTTTGTGTCGTTGAATTAATATTTAGGTCATTTTCGTCCTCCCTAGGCTTATTCTTGTCCAATTAGGGTTTTTAACCAATCTTGTGCATCCAATAGGTGTGTTTGTGGCAATGGATGATCAATTAGGTCATTTTTGTCCTCCCTAGGCTTATTCTTGTCTAATTAGGGTTTTTAACCAATCTTGTGCATCCAATAGGTGTGTTTGTGTCATTGGATGATCAATTAGGTCATTTTC
>JBBPBR010000192.1:45924-58261 GCA_037974775.1 Cicer pinnatifidum | reverse complement strand
GGAGGACGAAAATGACCTAAATGTTCGTCCAATGACACAAACACACCTATTGAATGCACATGATTGCATAAAAACCCTAATTGGACAAGAATAAACCTAGGGAGGACGAAAATGACCTAAATGTTCGTCCAATGACACAAACACACCTATTGGATGCAAAAGATTGCATAAAAACCCTAATTGGACAAGAATAAGCCTAGGGAGGACGAAAATGACCAAAATGTTCATCCAATGACACAAATGAACTTATTGGATGCACAAGATTGGTTAAAAACCCTAATTGGACAAGAATAAGCCTAGGGAGGACGAAAATCACCTAAATGTTCATCCAATGACACAAATGAACTTATTGGATGCACAAGATTGGTTAAAAACCTTAATTGGACAAGAATAAGCCTAGGGAGGACGAAAATGACTTAAATGTTCATCCAATGACACAAATGAACTTATTGGATGCACAATATTGGTTGAAAACCCTTATTGGACAAGAATAAGCCTTGGGAGGACGAAAATGACCTAAATGTTCATCCAATGACACAAATGAACTTATTGGATGCACAAGATTGGATAAAAACCCTAATTGGACAAGAATAAGCCTTGGGAGGATGAAAATGACCTAAATGTTCGTCCAATGACACAAACACACCTATTGGATGCACAAGATTGCATAAAATCCCTAATTAAACAAGAATAAGACTAGGGAGGACGAAAATGACCTAAATGTTCATCCAATGACACAAACACACATATTGGTTGCACAAGATTGAATAAAAACCCTAATTGGACAAGAATAAGACTAGGGAGGACGAAAATGACCTAAAAGTTCATCCAATGACACAAATGAACTTATTGGATGCACAAGATTGGTTAAAAACCATAATTGGACAAGAATAAGCATATGGAGGACGAAAATGACCTAAATGTTCATCCAATGACCCAAACACACATATTGGATGCACAAGATTGCATAAAAACCCAAATTGGACAAGAATAAGACTAGGGAGGATGAAAATGACCTAAATGTTCCTCCAATGACACAAACACACCTATTGGATGCACAAGATTGCATAAAAAACCTAATTGGACAAGAATAAGACTAGGGAGGACGAAAATGACCTAAATGTTCATCCAATGACACAAATGAACTTATTGGATGCACAAGATTGGTTAAAAACCCTAATTGGACAAGAATAAGCCTAGGGAGGACGAAAATGACCTAAATGTTCCTCCAGTTATACAAACACACCTATTGGATGCACAAGATTGGTTAAAAACCCTAATTGGACAAGAATAAGCCTAGGGAGGACGAAAATGACTTAAATGTTCATCCAATGACACAAATGAACTTATTGGATGCAGAATATTGGTTGAAAACCCTACTTGGACAAGAATAAGCCTAGGGAGGACGAAAATGACCTAAATGTTCATCCAATGACACAAATGAACTTATTGGATGCACAAGATTGGATAAAAACCCTAATTGGACAAGAATAAGCCTAGGGAGGATGAAAATGACCTAAATGTTCGTCCAATGACACAAACACACCTATTGGATGCACAAGAATGCATAAAATCCCTAATTGGACAAGAATAAGACTAGGGAGGACGAAAATGTCCTAAATGTTCATCCAATGACACAATCACACATATTGGATGCACAAGATTGCATAAAAACCCTAATTGGACAAGAATAAGACTAGAGAGGACGAAAATGACCTAAATGTTCATCCAATGACACAAATGAACTTATTGGATGCACAAGATTGGTTAAAAACCCTAATTGGACAAGAATAAGCATATGGAGGACGAAAATGACCTAAATGTTCATCCAATGACACAAACACACATATTGGACGCACAAGATTGCATAAAAACCCTAATTGGACAAGAATAAGACTAGGGAGGACGAAAATGACCTAAATGTTCCTCCAATTACACAAACACACCTATTGGATGCACAAGATTGCATAAAAACCCTAATTGGACAAGAATAAGACTAGGGAGGACATAAATGACCTAAATGTTCGACCAATGACACAAATGAACTTATTGGATGCACAAGGTTGGTTAAAAACCCTAATTGGACAAGAATAAGACTAGGGAGGATGAAAATGACCTAAATGTTCCTCCAATGACACAAACACGCCTAATGGATGCACAAGATTGCATAAAAACCCTAATTCGACAAGAATAAGACTAGGGAGGATGAAAATGATCTAAATGTTCCTCCAATGACACAAACACACCTATTGGATGCACAAGATTGCATAAAAACCCTAATTGGACAAGAATAAGACTAGGGAGGACGAAAATGACCTAAATGTTCATCCAATGACACAAATGAACTTATTGGATGGACAAGATTGGTTAAAAACCCTAATTGGACAAGAATAAGCCTAGGGAGGACGAAAATGACCTAAATGTTCCTCCAATTACACAAACACACCTATTGGATGCACAAGATTGCATAAAAACCCTAATTGGACAAGAATAAGACTAGGGAGGACGAAAATGACCTAAATGTTCATCCAATGACACAAATGAACTTATTGGATGCACAAGATTGGTTAAAAACCCTAATTGGACAAGAATAAGCATAGGGAGGACGAAAATTACCTAAATGTTCATCCAATGACACAAACACACATATTGGATGCACAAGATTGCTTAAAACCCTAATTGGGCAAGAATAAGACTAGGAGGACGAAAATGACCTAAATGTTCATCGAATGACACAAATGAACTTATTGGATGCACAAGATTGGTTAAAAACCCTAATTGGACAAGAATAAGACTAGGGAGGACGAAAATGACCTAAATGTTCCTCCAATGACACAAACACACCTATTGGATGCACAAGGTTGGTTAAAAACCCTAATTGGACAAGAATAAGCCTAGGGAGGGCGAAAATGACCTAAATGTTCGTCCAATGACACAAACACACCTATTGGATGCACAAGATTGCATAAAAACCCTAATTGGACAAGAATAAGACTAGGGTAGACGAAAATGACCTAAATGTTCCTCCAATGACACAAACACACCTATTGGATGCACTAGATTGCATAAAAACTCTAATTGGACAAGTATAAGATAGGGAGGACGAAAATGACCTAAATGTTCATCCAATGACACAAATGAACTTATTGGATGCACAAGATTGGTTAAAAACCCTAATTGGACAAGAATAAGCCTAGGGAGGACGAAAATGACCTAAATGTTCATCCAATGACACAAATGAACTTATTGGATGCACAAGATTGGTTAAAAACCCTAATTGGACAAGAATAAGCCTAGGGAGGACGAAAATGACCAAAATGTTCATCCAATGACACAAATGAACTTATTGGATGCACAAGATTGGTTAAAAACCCTAATTGGACAAGAATAAGGTTAGGGAGGACGAAAATGACCTAAATGTTTGTCCAATGACACAAACACACCTATTGGATGCACAAGATTGCATAAAATCCCTAATTGGACAAGAATAAGACTAGGGAGGACGAAAATGACCTAAATGTTCCTCCAATGACACAAACACACCTATTGGATGCACAAGATTGCATAAAAACCCTAATTGGACAAGAATAAGACTAGGGAGGACGAAAATGACCTAAATGTTCATCCAATGACACAAATGAACTTATTGGATGCACAAGATTGGTTAAAAACCCTAATTGGACAAGAATAAGCCTAGGGAGGACGAAAATGACCTAAATGTTCATCCAATGACACAAATGAACTTATTGTATGCACAAGATTGGTTAAAAAACCCTAATTGGACAAGAATAAGCATAGGGAGGACGAAAATTACCTAAATGTTCATCCAATTACACAAACACACTTATTGGACGCACAAGATTGCTTAAAACCCAAATTGGACAAGAATAAGCCTAGGGAGGACGAAAATGACCTAAATGTTCGTCCAATGACACAAACACACCTATTGGATGCACAAGATTGCATAAAAACCCTAATTGGACAAGAATAAGACTAGGGAGGACGAAAATGACCTAAATGTTCCTCCAATGACACAAACACACCTATTGGATGCACAAGATTGCATAAAAACCCTAATTCGACAAGAATAAGACTAGGGAGGACGAAAATGACCTAAATGTTACTCCAATGACACAAATGAACTTATTGGATGCACAAGATTGGTTAAAAACCCTAATTGGACAAGAATAAGCCTAGGGAGGACGAAAATGACCTAAATGTTCGTCCAATGACACAAACACACCTATTGGATGCACAAGATTGCATAAAAACCCTAATTGGACAAGAATAAGACTAGGGAGGACGAAAATGACCTAAATGTTCCTCCAATGACACAAACACACCTATTGGATCCACAAGATTGCATAAAAACCCTAATTCGACAAGAATAAGACTAGGGAGGACGAAAATGACCTAAATGTTCCTCCAATGACACAAACACACCTATTGGATGCACAAGATTGCACAAAAACCCTAATTGGACAAGAATAAGACTAGGGAGGACGTAAATGACCTAAATGTTCCACCAATGACACAAATGAACTTATTGGATACACAAGGTTGGTTAAAAACCCTAATTGGACAAGAATAAGCCTAGGGAGGACGAAAATGACCTAAATGATCAACCAATGACACAAATGAACTTATTGGATGCACAAGGTTGGTTAAAAACCCTAATTGGACAAGAATAAGACTAGGGAGGACGAAAATGACCTAAATGTTCGTCCAATGACACAAACACACCTATTGGATGCACAAGATTGCATAAAAACCCTAATTGGACAAGAATAAGACTAGGGAGGACGAAAATGACCTAAATGTTCCTCCAATGACACAAACACACCTATTGGATGCACAAGATTGCATAAAAACCCTAATTGGACAAGAATAAGACTAGGGAGGACGAAAATGACCTAAATGTTCATCCAATGACACAAATGAACTTATTGGATACACAAGGTTTGTCAAAAACCATAATTGGACAAGAATAAGCCTAGGGAGGACGAAAATGACCTAAATGTTCATCCAATGACACAAATGAACTTATTGGATGCACAAGGTTGGTTAAAAACCCTAATTGGACAAGAATAAGCCTAGGGAGGACGAAAATGACCTAAATGTTCGTCCAATGACACAAACACACCTATTGGATGCACAAGATTGCATAAAAACCCTAATTGGACAAGAATAAGCCTAGGGAGGACGAAAATGACCTAAATGTTCGTCCAATGATACAAACATACCTATTGGATGCACAAGATTGCATAAATACCCTAATTGGACAAGAATAAGCCTAGGGAGGACGAAAATGACCAAAATGTTCATCCAATGACACAAATGAACTTATTGGATGCACAATATTGGTTAAAAACCCTAATTGGACAAGAATAAGCCTAGGGAGGACGAAATTGACCAAAATGTTCATCCAATGACACAAATGAACTTATTGGATGCACAAGATTGGTTAAAAACCCTAATTGTACAAGAATAAGCCTATGGAGGACGAAAATGACCTAAATGTTCATCCAATGACCAAAATGAACTTATTGGATGCACAAGATTGGTTAAAAACCCTAATTGGACAAGAATAAGCATATGGAGGACGAAAATGACCTAAATGTTCATCCAATGACACAAACACACATATTGGATGCACAAGATTGCATAAAAACCCTAATTGGACAAGAATAAGACTAGGGAGGACGAAAATGACCTAAATGTTCCTCCAATGACACAAACACACATATTGGATGCACAAGGTTGGTTAAAAACCCTAATTGGACAAGAATAAGCCTAGGGAGGACGAAAATGACCTAAATGTTCGTCCAATGACACAAACACACCTATTGGATGCACAAGATTGCATAAAAACCCTAATTGGACAAGAATAAGCCTAGGGAGGACGAAAATGACCTAAATGTTCGTCCAATGATACAAACACACCTATTGGATGCACAAGATTGCATAAATACCCTAATTGGACAAGAATAAGCCTAGGGAGGACGAAAATGACCAAAATGTTCATCCAATTACACAAATGAACATATTGGATGCACAATATTGGTTAAAAACCCTAATTGGACAAGAATAAGCCTAGGGAGGACGAAAATGACCAAAATGTTCATCCAATGACACAAATGAACTTATTGGATGCACAAGATTGGATAAAAACCCTAATTGGACAAGAATAAGCCTATGGAGGACGAAAATGACCTAAATGTTCATCCAATGACACAAATGAACTTATTGGATGCACAAGATTGGTTAAAAACCCTAATTGGACAAGAATAAGCCTAGGGAGGACGAAAATGACCTAAATGTTCATCCAATGACACAAATGAACTTATTGGATGCACAAGATTGGTTAAAAACCCTAATCGGACAAGAATAAGCCTAGGGAGGACGAAAATGACCTAAATGTTCGTCCAATGACAGAAACACACCAATTGGATGCACAAGATTGCATAAAAACCCTAATTGGACAAGAATAAGCCTAGGGAGGACGAAAATGACCTAAATGTTCGTCCAATGACACAAACACACCTATTGGATGCACAAGATTGCATAAAAACCCTAATTGGACAAGAATAAGCCTAGGGAGGACGAAAATGACCTAAATGTTCATCCAATGACACAAATGAACTTATTGGATGCACAAGATTGGTTAAAAACCCTAATTGGACAAGAATAATCCTAGGGAGGACGAAAATGACCTAAATGTTCCTCCAATGACATAAATGAACTTATTGGATGCACAAGGTTGGTTAAAAACCCTAATTGGACAAGAATAAGCCTAGGGAGGACGAAAATGACCTAAATGTTCGTCCAATGACACAAACACACCTATTGGATGCACAAGATTGCATAAAAACCCTAATTGGACAAGAATAAGCCTAGGGAGGACGAAAATGACCTAAATGTTTGTCCAATGACACAAACACACCTATTGGATGCACAAGATTGCATAAAAACCCTAATTGGGCAAGAATAAGACTAGGGCGGACGAAAATGACCTAAATGTTCCTCCAATGACACCAATGAACTTATTGAATGCACAAGGTTGGTTAAAAACCCTAATTGGACAAGAATAAGCCTAGGGAGGACGAAAATGACCTAACTGTTCAACCAATGACACAAATGAACTTATTGGATGCACAAGATTGGTTAAAAACCCTAATTGGACAAGAATAAGCATAGGGAGGATGAAAATGACCTGAATGTTCATCCAATGACACAAACACACATATTGGATGCACAAGATTGCTTAAAACCCTAATTGGACAAGAATAAGCCTAGGGAGGACGAAAATGACCTAAATGTTCATCCAATGACACAAATAAACTTATTGGATGCACAAGATTGGTTAAAAACCCTAATTGGACAAGAATAAGCCTAGGGAGGACGAAAATGACCTAAATGTCCGTCCAATGACACAAACACACCTATTGGATGCACAAGATTGCATAAAAACCCTAATTGGACAAGAATAAGACTAGGGAGGACGAAAATGACCTAAATGTTCCTCCAATGACACAAACACACCTATTGGATGCACAAGATTGCATAAAAACTCTAATTGGACAAGAATAAGACTAGGGAGGACAAAAATGACCTAAATGTTCATCCAATGACACAAATGAACTTATTGGATGCACAAGATTGGTTAAAAACCCTAATTGGACAAGAATAACACTAGGGAGGACGAAAATGACCTAAATATTTATCCAATGACACAAACACACCTATTGGATGCACAAGATTGGTTAAAAACCCTAATTGGACAAGAATAAGTCTAGGGAGGACGAAAATGACCTAAATGTCCGTCCAATGACACAAACACACCTATTGGATGCACAAGATTGCATAAAAACCCTAATTGGACAAGAATAAGACTAGGGAGGACGAAAATGACCTAAATGTTCCTCCAATGACACAAACACACCTATTGGATGCACAAGATTGCATAAAAACTCTAATTGGACAAGAATAAGACTAGGGAGGACGAAAATGACCTAAATGTTCCTCCAATGACACAAACACACCTATTGGATGCACAAGATTGCATAAAAACCCTAATTGGACAAGAATAAGACTAGGGAGGACGAAAATGACCTAAATGTTCATCCAATGACACAAATGAACTTATTGTATGCACAAGATTGGCTAAAAACCCTAATTGGACAAGAATAAGCATAGGGTGGTCGAAAATGACCTAAATGTTCGTCCAATGACACAAACACACCTATTGGATGCACAGGATTGCTTGAAACCCTAATTGGACAAGAATAGGCCTAGGGAGAACGTAAATGACCTAAATGTTCATCCAATGACACAAATGAACTTATTGGATGCACAAGATTGGTTAAAAACCCTAATTGGACAAGAATAAGCATAGGGAGGACGAAAATGACCTAAATGTTCATCCAATGACACAAACACACATATTGGATGCACAAGATTGCTTAAAACCCTAATTGGACAAGAATAAGACTAGGGATGACGAAAATGACCTAAATGTTCATCCGATGACACAAATGAACTTATTGGATGCACAAGATTGGTTAAAAACCCTAATTGGACAAGAATAAGCCTAAGGAGGACGAAAATGACCTAAATGTTCGTCCAATGACACAAATGAACTTATTGGATGCACAAGATTGTTTAAAAACCCTAATTGGACAAGAATAAGCCTAGGGAGGACGAAAATGACCTAAATGTTCATCAAATGACACAAATGAACTTATTGGATGCACAAGATTGGTTAAAAACCCTAATTGGACAAGAATAAGCATAGGGAGGACGAAAATGACCTAAATGTTCATCCAATGACACAAACACACATATTGGATGCACAAGATTGCTTGAAACCCTAATTGGACAAGAATAAGACTAGGGAGGACGAAAATGACCTAAATGTTCATCCAATGACACAAATGAACTTATTGGATGCACAAGATTGGTTAAAAACCCTAATTGGACAAGAATAAGCATAGGGAGGACGAAAATGACCTAAACGTTCATCCAATGACACAAACCCACATATTGGATGCACAAGATTGCTTAAAACCCTAATTGGAAAAGAATAAGACTAGGGAGGACGAAAATGACCTAAATGTTCATCCAATGACACAAATGAACTTATTGAATGCACAAGATTGGTTAAAAACCCTAATCGGACAAGAATAAGCCTAGGGAGGATGAAAATGGCCTAAATGTTCTTCCAATGACACAAACACACCTATTGGATGCACAAGATTGCATAAAAACCCTAATTGGACAAGAATAAGACTAGGGAGGACGAAAATGACCTAAATGTTCATCCAATGACACAAATGAACTTATTGGATGCACAAGATTGGTTCAAAACCCTAATTGGACAAGAATAAGCCTAGGGAGGACGAAAATGACCTAAATGTTCAACCAATGACACAAATGAACTTATTGGATGCACAAGATTGGTTAAAAACCCTAATTGGACAAGAATAAGCCTAGAGAGGACGAAAATGACCTAAATGTTCCTCCAATGACACAAACACACCTATCGGATGCACAAGATCGCATAAAAACCCTAATTGGACAAGAATAAGACTAGGGAGGACGAAAATGACCTAAATGTTCCTCAAATGACACAAATGAACTTATTGGATGCACGAGGTTTGTTAAAAACCCTAATTGGACAAGAATAAGCCTAGGGAGGACGAAAATGACCTAAATGTTCAACCAATGACATAAATTAACTTATTGGATGCACAAGGTTGGTTAAAAGCCCTAATTGGACAATAATAAGCATAGGGAGGACGAAAATGACCTAAATGTTCGTCCAATGACACAAACACACATATTGGATGCACAAGTTTGCTTAAACACCCTAATTGGACAAGAACAAGACTAGGGAGGACGAAAATGACCTAAATGTTCCTCCAATGACACAAACACACCTATTGGATGCACAAGATTGGCTAAAAACCCTAATTGGACAAGAATAAGCCTAGGGAGGACGAAAATGACCTAAATGTTCCTCCAATGACACAAACACACCTATTGGATGCACAAGATTGCATAAAAACCCTAATTGGACAAGAATAAGACTAGGGAGGACGAAAATGACCTAAATGTTCCTCCAATTACACAAACACACCTATTGGATGCACAAGATTGCATAAAAACCCTAATTGGACAAGAATAAGACTAGGGAGGACGAAAATGACCTAAATGTTCATCCAATGACACAAATGAACATATTGGACGCACATGAATGGTTAAAAACCCTAATTGGAGAAGAATAAGCCTAGGGAGGATGAAAATGACCTAAATGTTCGTCTAATGACACAAATGAACTTATTGGATGCACAAGATTGGTTAAAAACCCTAATTGGACAAGAATAAGCCTAGGGAGGACAAAAATGACCTAAATGTTCATCCAATGACACAAATGAACTTATTGGATGCACAAGATTGGTAAAAAACCCTAATTGGACAAGAATAAGCCTAGGGAGGACGAAAATGACCTAAATGTTCCTCCAATGACACAAACACACCTATTGGATGCACAAGATTGCCTAAAAACCCTTATTGGACAAGAATAAGCCTAGGGAGGACGAAAATGACCTAAATGTTCCTCCAATGACACAAACACACCTATTGGATGCACAAGATTGCATAAAAACCCTAATTGGACAAGAATAAGACTAGGGAGGACGAAAATGACCTAAATGTTCCTCCAATTACACAAACACACCTATTGGATGCACAAGATTGCATAAAAACCCAAATTGGACAAGAATAAGACTAGGGAGGACATAAATGACCTAAATGTTCGACCAATGACACAAATGAACTTATTGGATGCACAAGGTTGGTTAAAAACCCTAATTGGACAAGAATAAGACTAGGGAGGATGAAAATGACCTAAATGTTCCTCCAATGACACAAACACGCCTATTGGATGCACAAGATTGCATAAAAACCCTAATTCGACAAGAATAAGACTAGGGAGGATGAAAATGATCTAAATGTTCCTCCAATGACACAAACACACCTATTGGATGCACAAGATTGCATAAAAACCCTAATTGGACAAGAATAAGACTAGGGAGGACGAAAATGACCTAAATGTTCATCCAATGACACAAATGAACTTATTGGATGCACAAGATTGGTTAAAAACCCTAATTGGACAAGAATCAGCCTAGGGAGGACGAAAATGACCTAAATGTTCGTCCAATGACACAAACACACCTATTGGATGCACAAGATTGCATAAAACCCTAATTGGACAAGAATAAGACTAGGGAGGACGAAAATGACCTAAATGTTCATCCAATGACACAAATGAACTTATTGGATGCACAAGATTGGTTAAAAACCCAAATTGGGCAAGAATAAGCCTAGGGAGTACGAAAATGACCTAAATGTTCATCCAATGACACAAACACACCTGTTGGATGCACAAGATTGCATAAAAACCCTAATTGGACAAGAATAAGCCTAGGGAGGACGAAAATGACCTAAATGTTCCTCCAATGACACAAACACACCTATTGGATGCACAAGATTGCATAAAAGCCCTAATTGGACAAGAATAAGACTAGGGAGGACGAAAATGACCTAAATGTTCATCCAATGACACAAATGAACTTATTGGATGCACAAAATTGGTTAAAAACCCTAATTGGAAAAGAATAAGCCTAGGGAGGACGAAAATGACATAAATGTTCCTCCAATTACACAAACACACCTATTGGATGCACAAGATTGCATAAAAACCCTAATTCAACAAGAATAAGACTAGGGAGGACGAAAATGACCTAAATGTTCATCCAACGACACAAACGAACTTATTGGATGCACAAAATTGGTTAAAAACCCTAATTGGACAAGAATAAGCCTAGAGAGGACGAAAATGACCTAAATGTTCATCCAATGACACAAATGAACTTATTGGATGCACAAGATTGGTTGAAAACCCTAATTGGACAAGAATAAGCCTAGGGAGGACGAAAATGACCTAAATGTTCATCCAATGACACAAATGAACTTATTAGATGCACAAGATTGGTTAAAAACCCTAATTGGAAAAGAATAAGTCTAGGGAGGAAGAAAATGACCTAAATGTTCGTCCAATGACACAAACACACCTATTGGACGCACAAGATTGCATAAAAACCCTAATTGGACAAGAACAAGATTAGGGAGGACGAAAATGACCTTAATGTTCCTCCAATGACACAAACACAACTATGGGATGCACAAGATTGCATAAAAACCCTAATTGGACAAGAATAAGACTAGGGAGGACGAAAATGACCTAAATGTTCATCCAATGACACAAATGAAC
>JBBPBR010000192.1:0-45642 GCA_037974775.1 Cicer pinnatifidum | reverse complement strand
AACTTATTGGATGCACAAGATTGGTTGAAAACCCTAATTGGACAAGAATAAGCCTAGGGAGGACGAAAATGACTTAAATGTTCATCCAATGACACAAATGAACTTATTGGATGCACAAGATTGGTTAAAACCCCTAATGGGACAAGAATAAGACTAGGGAGGACAAAAATGACCTAAATGTTCGTCCAATGACACAAATACACCTATTGGATGCACAAGATTGCAAAAAATCCCTAATTGGACAAGAATAAGACTAGGGAGGACGAAAATGACCTAAATGTTCCTCCAATGACACAAACACACCTATTGGATGCACAAGATTGCATAAAAACCCAAATTGGACAAGAATAAGACTAGGGAGGACGAAAATGACCTAAATGTTCATCCAATAACACAAATGAACTTATTGGATGCACAAGATTGCATAAAAACCCTAATTGGACAAGAATAAGACTTGGGAGGACGAAAATGACCTAAATGTTCCTCCAATGACACAAACACACCTATTGGATGCACAAGATTGCATAAAAACCCTAATTGGACAAGAATAAGACTAGGGAGGATGAAAATGACCTAAATGTTCATCGAATGACACAAATGAACTTATTGGATGCACAAGATTGGTTAAAAACCCTAATTGGACAAGAATAAGCCTAGGGAGGACGAAAATGACCTAAATGTTTGTCCAATGACACAAACACTCCTATTGGATGCACAAAATTGCATAAAATCCCTGATTGGACAAGAATAAGACTAGGGAGGATGAAAATGACCTAAATGTTCATCGAATGACACAAATGAACTTATTGGATGCACAAGATTGGTTAAAAACCCTAATTGGACAAGAATAAGACTAGGGAGGACGAAAATGACCTAAATGTTCGTCCAATGACACAAACACACCTATTGGATGCACAAGATTGCATAAAAACCCTAATTGGACAAGAATAAGACTAGGGAGGACATAAATGACCTAAATGTTCGACCAATGACACAAATGAACTTATTGGATGCACAAGGTTGGTTAAAAACCCTAATTGGACAAGAATAAGCCTAGGGAGGACGAAAATGACCTAAATGTTCAACCAATGACACAAATGAACTTATTGGATGCACAAGGTTGGTTAAAAACCCTAATTGGACAAGAATAAGCCTAGGGAGGACGAAAATGACCTAAATGTTCGTCCAATGACACAAATGAACTTATTGGATGCACAGGATTGCATAAAAACCCTAATTGGACAAGAATAAGCCTAGGGAGGACGAAAATGACCTAAATGTTCGTCCAATGACACAAATGAACTTATTGGATGCACAAGATTGGTTGAAAACCCTAATTGCACAAGAATAAGCCTAGGGAGGACGAAAATGACCTAAATGTTCATCCAATGACACAAATGAACTTATTGGATGCACAAGATTGGTTAAAAACCCTAATTGGACAAGAATAAGCCTAGGGAGGACGAAAATGACCTAAATGTTCATCCAATGACACAAATGAACTTATTGGATGCACAAGATTGGTTAAAAACCCTAATTGGACAAGAATAAGCATAGGGAGGACGAAAATGACCTAAATGTTCATCCAATGACACAAACCCACATATTGGATGCACAAGATTGGTTAAAACCCTAATTGGACAAGAATAAGACTATGGAGGACGAAAAAGACCTAAATGTTCCTCCAATGACACAAACACACCTATTGGATGCACAAGATTGCATAAAAACCCTAATTGGACAAGAATAAGACTAGGGAGGACGAAAATGACCTAAATGTTCATCCAATGACACAAATGAACTTATTGGATGCACAAGATTGGTTAAAAACCCTAATTGGACAAGAATAAGCATAGGGAGGACGAAAATTACCTAAATGTTTATCCAATGAGACAAACACACATATTGGATGCACAAGATTGCTTAAAACCCTAATTGGGCAAGAATAAGACTAGGGAGAACGAAAATGACCTAAATGTTCATCCAATGACACAAATGAACTTATTGGATGCACAAGATTGGTTAAAAACCCTAATTGGACAAGAATAAGACTAGGGAGGACGAAAATGACCTAAATGTTCCTCCAATGACACAAACACGCCTATTGGATGCACAAGATTGCATAAAAACCCTAATTCGACAAGAATAAGACTAGGGAGGACGAAAATGACCTAAATGTTCATCCAATGACACAAATGAACTTATTGGATGCACAAGATTGGTTAAAAACCCTAATTGGACAAGAATAAGCATAGAGAGGACGAAAATTACCTAAATGTTTATCCAATGAGACAAACACACATATTGGATGCACAAGATTGCTTAAAACCCTAATTGGGCAAGAATAAGACTAGGGAGAACGAAAATGACCTAAATGTTCATCCAATGACACAAATGAACTTATTGGATGCACAAGATTGGTTAAAAACCCTAATTGGACAAGAATAAGACTAGGGAGGACGAAAATGACCTAAATGTTCCTCCAATGACACAAACACGCCTATTGGATGCACAAGATTGCATAAAAACCCTAATTCGACAAGAATAAGACTAGGGAGGACGAAAATGACCTAAATGTTCCTCCAATGACACAAACACACCTATTGGATGCACAAGATTGCATAAAAACCCTAATTTTGACAAGAATAAGACTAGGGAGGACGAAAATGACCTAAATGTTCCTCCAATGACACAAACACACCTATTGGATGCACAAAATTGCATAAAAACCCTAATTGGACAAGAATATGACTAGGGAGGACGTAAATGACCTAAATGTTCCACCAATGACACAAATGAACTTATTGGATGCACAAGGTTGGTTAAAAACCCTAATTGGACAAGAATAAGCCTAGGGAGGACGAAAATGACCTAAATGTTCAACCAATGACACAAATGAACTTATTGGATGCACAAGGTTGGTTAAAAACCCTAATTGGACAAGAACAAGCCTAGGGAGGACGAAAATGACCTAAATGTTCCTCCAATGACACAAACACGCCTATTGGATGCACAAGATTGCATAAAAACCCTAATTGGACAATTATAAGACTAAGGAGGACGAAAATGACCTAAATGTTCATCCAATGACACAAATGAACTTATTGGATGCACAAGATTGGTTAAAAACCCTAATTGGACAAGAATAAACCTAGGGAGGACGAAAATGACCTAAATGTTCATCCAATGACACAAATGAACTTATTGGATACACAAGATTGGTTAAAAACCCTAATTGGACAAGAATAAGCCTAGGGAGGACGAAAATGACCTAAATGTTCGTCCAATGACACAAATACACCTATTGGATGCACAAGATTGCATAAAAACCCTAATTGGACAAGAATAAGACTAGGGAGGACGAAAATGACCTAAATGTTCCTCCAATGACACAAACACACCTATTGGATGCACAAGATTGCATAAAAACCCTAATTGGACAAGAATAAGACTTAGGAGGACGAAAATGACCTAAATGTTCATCCAATGACACAAATGAACTTATTGGATGCACAAGATTGGTTAAAAACCCTAATTGGCCAAGAATAAGCCTAGGGAGGACGAAAATGACCTAAATGTTCGTCCAATGACACAAACACACCTATTGGATGCACAAGATTGCATAAAAACCCTAATTGGACAATAATAAGACTAGGGAGGACGAAAATGACCTAAATGTTCCTCCAATAACACAAACACACCTATTAGATGCACAAGATTGCATAAAAACCCTAATTGGACAAGAATAAGACTAGGGAGGGCGAAAATGACCTAAATGTTCATCCAATGACACAAATGAACTTATTGGATGCACAAGATTGGTTAAAAACCCTAATTGGACAAGAATAAGCCTAGGGAGGACGAAAATGACCTAAATGTTCGTCCAATGACACAAACACACCTATTGGATGCACAAGATTGCATAAAAACCCTAATTGGACAAGAATAAGCCTAGGGAGGACGAAAATGACCTAAATGTTCATCCAATGACACAAATGAACCTATTGGATGCACAAGATTGCTTAAAACCCTAATTGGACAAGAATAAGACTAGGGAGGTCGAAAATGACCTAAATGTTCATCCAATGACACAAATGAACTTATTGGATGCACAAGATTGCATAAAAACCCTAATCGGACAAGAATAAGCCTAGGGAGGACAAAAATGACCTAAATGTTCGTCCAATGACACAAACACACCTATTGGATGCACAAGATTGGTTAAAAACCCTAATTGGACAAAAATATGCCTAGGGAGGACGAAAATCACCTAAATGTTCGTCCAATGACACAAACACACCTATTGGATGCACAAGATTGCATAAAAACCCTAATTGGACAAGAATAAGACTAGGGAGGACGAAAATGACCTAAATGTTCATCCAATGACACAAATGAACTTATTGGATGCACAAGATTGGTTAAAAACCCTAATTGGACAAGAATAAGCATAGGGAGTACGAAAATGACCTAAATGTTCGTCCAATGACACAAACCCACATATTGGATGCACAAGATTGCTTAAAACCCTAATTGGACAAGAATAAGACTAGGGAGGACGAAAATGACCTAAATGTTCATCCAATGACACAAATGAACTTATTGGAAGCACAAGATTGGTTAAAAACCCTAATTGGACAAGAATAAGATTAAGGAGGACGAAAATGACCTTAATGTTCCTCCAATGACACAAACACACCTATTGGATGCACAAGATTGCATAAAAACCCTAATTGGACAAGAATAAGACTAGGGAGGACGAAAATGACCTAAATGTTCATCCAATGACACAAATGAACTTATTGGATGCACAAGATTGATTAAAAACCCTAATTGGACAAGAATAAGCATAGGGAGGACGAAAATTACCTAAATGTTCATCCAATGACACAAATGAACTTATTGGATGCACAAGATTGGTTAAAAACCCTAATTGGACAAGAATAAGCATAGGGAGGACGAAAATGACCTAAATGTTCATCCAATGACACAAACCCACATATTGGATGCACAAGATTGCTTAAAACCCTAATTGGACAAGAATAAGACTAGGGAAGACGAAAATGACCTAAATGTTCCTCCAATGACACAAACACACCTATTGGATGCACAAGATTGCATAAAAACCCTAATTGGACAAGAATAAGACTAGGGAGGACGAAAATGACCTAAATGTTCATCCAATGACACAAATGAACTTATTGGATGCACAAGATTGCGTAAAAACCCTAATTGGACAAGAATAAGACTAGGGAGGACGAAAATGACCTAAATGTTCATCCAATGACACAAATGAACTTATTGGATGCACAAGATTGGTTAAAAACCCTAATTGGACAAGAATAAGCCTAGGGAGGACGAAAATGACCTAAATGTTCATCCAATGACACAAATGAACTTATTGGATGCACAAGATTGGTTGAAAACCCTAATTGGACAAGAATAAGCCTACGGAGGACGAAAATGACCTAAATGTTCATCCAATGACACGAATGAACTTATTATATGCACAAGATTGGTTAAAAACCCTAATTGGAAAAGAATAAGTCTAGGGAGGAAGAAAATGACCTAAATGTTCGTCCAATGACACAAACACACCTATTGGACGCACAAGATTGCATAAAAACCCTAATTGGACAAGAATAAGATTAGGGAGGACGAAAATGACCTTAATGTTCCTCCAATGACACAAACACACCTATGGGATGCACAAGATTGCATAAAAACCCTAATTGGACAAGAATAAGACTAGGGAGGACGAAAATGACCTAAATGTTCATCCAATGACACAAATGAACTTATTGGATGCACAAGATTGGTTGAAAACCCTAATTGGACAAGAATAAGCCTAGGGAGGACGAAAATGACCTAAATGTTCATCCAATGACACAAATCAACTTATTGGATGCACAAGATTGGTTAAAAACCCTAATTGGACAAGAATAAGCCTAGGGTGGACGAAAATGACCTAAATGTTTATCCAATGACACAAATGAAGTTATTGGATGCAAAAGATTGGTTAAAAACCGTAATTGGACAAGAATAAGCCTATGGAGGACAAAAATGACCTAAATGTTCATCCAATGACACAAATGAACTTATTGGATGCACAAGATTGGTTAAAAACCCTAATTGGACAAGAATAAGCCTAGGGAGGACGAAAATGACCTAAATGTTCATCCAATGACACAAATGAACTTATTGGATGCACAAGATTGGTTAAAAACCCTAATTGGACAAGAATAAGCCTAGGGAGGAAGAAAATGACCTAAATGTTCAACCAATGACACAAATGAACTTATTGGATGCACAAGATTGCTTAAAAACCCTAATTGGACAAGAATAAGCCTAGGGAAGACGAAAATGACCTAAATGTTCATCCAATGACACAAATACACCTATTGGATGCACAAGATTGGTTAAAAACCCTAATTGGTCAAGAATAAGCCTAGGGAGGACGAAAATGACCTAAATGTTCATCCAATGACACAAACACACCAATTGGATACACAAGATTGGTTAAAAACCCTAATTGGACAAGAATAAGCCTAGGGAGGACGAAAATGACCTAAATGTTCATCCAATGACACAAACACACCTATTGGATGCACAAGATTGGTTAAAAACCCTAATTGGACAAGAATAAGCCTAGGGAGGACGATAATGACCTAAATGTTCATCCAATGACACAAATGAACTTATTGGATGCACAAGATTGGTTAAAAACCCTAATTGGACAAGAATAAGCCTAGGGTGGACGAAAATGACCTAAATGTTTATCCAATGACACAAATGAACTTATTGGATGCACAAGATTGGTTAAAAACCCTAATTGGACAAGAATAAGCCTAGGGAGGACGAAAATGACCTAAATGTTCATCCAATGACACAAACGCACCTATTGGATGCACAAGATTGGTTAAAAACCCTAATTGGACAAGAATAAGCCTAGGAAGTACGAAAATGACCTAAATGTTCATCCAATGACACAATCACACCTATTGGATGCACAAGATTGGTTAAAAACCCTAATTGGACAAGAATAAGCCTAGGGAGGACGAAAATGACCTAAATGTTCATCCAATGACACAAATGAACTTATTGGATGCACAAGATTGGTTAGAAACCCTATTTGGACAAGAATAATTCTAGGGAGGACGAAAATGACCTAAATGTACATCCAATGACACAAATGAACTTATTGGATGCACAAGATTGGTTAAAAACCCTAATTGGACAAGAATAAGCCTAGGGAGGACGAAAATGACCTAAATGTTCATCCAATGACACAAATTAACTTATTGGATGCACAAGATTGGTTAAAAACCCTAATTGGACAAGAATAAGCCTAGGGAGGACGAAAATGACCTAAATGTCCATCCAATGACACAAACACACCTATTGGATGCACAAGATTGGTTACAAACCCTAATTGGACAAGAATAAGCCTACGGAGGACGAAAATGACCTAAATGTACATCCAATGACACAAATGAACTTATTGGATGCACAAGATTGGTTAAAAACCCTAATTGGACAAGAATAAGCCTAGGGAGGACGAAAATGACCTAAATGTTCATCCAATGACACAAATTAACTTATTGGATGCACAAGATTGGTTGAAAACCCTAATTGGACAAGAATAAGCCTAGGGAGGACGAAAATGACTTAAATGTTCATCCAATGACACAAATGAACTTATTGGATGCACAAGATTGGTTAAAACCCCTAATGGGACAAGAATAAGACTAGGGAGGACAAAAATGACCTAAATGTTCGTCCAATGACACAAATACACCTATTGGATGCACAAGATTGCATAAAAACCCAAATTGGACAAGAATAAGACTAGGGAGGACGAAAATGACCTAAATGTTCATCCAATAACACAAATGAACTTATTGGATGCACAAGATTGCATAAAAACCCTAATTGGACAAGAATAAGACTTGGGAGGACGAAAATGACCTAAATGTTCCTCCAATGACACAAACACACCTATTGGATGCACAAGATTGCATAAAAACCCTAATTGGACAAGAATAAGACTAGGGAGGATGAAAATGACCTAAATGTTCATCGAATGACACAAATGAACTTATTGGATGCACAAGATTGGTTAAAAACCCTAATTGGACAAGAATAAGCCTAGGGAGGACGAAAATGACCTAAATGTTTGTCCAATGACACAAACACTCCTATTGGATGCACAAGATTGCATAAAATCCCTGATTGGACAAGAATAAGACTAGGGAGGATGAAAATGACCTAAATGTTCCTCCAATGACACAAACACACCTATTGGATGCACAAGATTGCATAAAACCCTAATTGGACAAGAATAAGACTAGGGAGGACGAAAATGACCTAAATGTTCATCCAATGACACAAATGAACTTATTGGATGCACAAGATTGGTTAAAAACCCAAATTGGGCAAGAATAAGCCTAGGGAGTACGAAAATGACCTAAATGTTCATCCAATGACACAAACACACCTGTTGGATGCACAAGATTGCATAAAAACCCTAATTGGACAAGAATAAGCCTAGGGAGGACGAAAATGACCTAAATGTTCCTCCAATGACACAAACACACCTATTGGATGCACAAGATTGCATAAAAGCCCTAATTGGACAAGAATAAGACTAGGGAGGACGAAATGACCTAAATGTTCATCCAATGACAAAAATGAACTTATTGGATGCACAAAATTGGTTAAAAACCCTAATTGGACAAGAATAAGCCTAGGGAGGACGAAAATGACCTAAATGTTCCTCCAATTACACAAACACACCTATTGGATGCACAAGATTGCATAAAAACCCTAATTCGACAAGAATAAGACTAGGGAGGACGAAAATGACCTAAATGTTCATCCAATGACACAAATGAACTTATTGGATGCACAAGATTGGTTAAAAACCCTAATTGGTCAAGAATAAGCCTAGGGAGGACAAAAATGACCTAAATGTTTGTCCAATGACACAAACACTCCTATTGGATGCACAAGATTGCATAAAATCCCTGATTGGACAAGAATAAGACTAGGGAGGACGAAAATGTCCTAAATGTTCCTCCAATGACACAAACACACCTATTGGATGCACAAGATTGCATAAAACCCTAATTGGACAAGAATAAGACTAGGGAGGACGAAAATGACCTAAATGTTCATCCAATGACACAAATGAACTTATTGGATGCACAAGATTGGTTAAAAACCCAAATTGGGCAAGAATAAGCCTAGGGAGTACGAAAATGACCTAAATGTTCATCCCATGACACAAACACACCTGTTGGATGCACTAGATTGCATAAAAACCCTAATTGGACAAGAATAAGCCTAGGGAGGACGAAAATGACCTAAATGTTCCTCCAATGACACAAACACACCTATTGGATGCACAAGATTGCATAAAAGCCCTAATTGGACAAGAATAAGACTAGGGAGGACGAAATGACCTAAATGTTCATCCAATGACACAAATGAACTTATTGGATGCACAAAATTGGTTAAAAACCCTAATTGGACAAGAATAAGCCTAGGGAGGACGAAAATGACCTAAATGTTCCTCCAATTACACAAACACACCTATTGGATGCACAAGATTGCATAAAAACCCTAATTCGACAAGAATAAGACTAGGGAGGACGAAAATGACCTAAATGTTTATCCAACGACACAAACGAACTTATTGGATGCACAAAATTGGTTAAAAACCCTAATTGGACAAGAATAAGCCTAGAGAGGACGAAAATGACCTAAATGTTCATCCAATGACACAAATGAACTTATTGGATGCACAAGATTGGTTGAAAACCCTAATTGGACAAGAATAAGCCTAGGGAGGACGAAAATGACCTAAATGTTCATCCAATGACACAAATGAACTTATTATATGCACAAGATTGGTGAAAAACCCTAATTGGAAAAGAATAAGTCTAGGGAGGAAGAAAATGACCTAAATGTTCGTCCAATGACACAAACACACCTATTGGACGCACAAGATTGCATAAAAACCCTAATTGGACAAGAATAAGATTAGGGAGGATGAAAATGACCTTAATGTTCCTCCAATGACACAAACACACCTATGGGATGCACAAGATTGCATAAAAACCCTAGTTGGACAAGAATAAGACTAGGGAGGACGAAAATGACCTAAATGTTCATCCAATGACACAAATGAACTTATTGGATGCACAAGATTGGTTAAAAACCCTAATTGGACAAGAATAAGCATAGGGAGGACGAAAATTACCTAAATGTTTATCCAATGACACAAACACACATATTGGATGCACAAGATTGCTTAAAACCCTAATTGGGCAAGAATAAGACTAGGGAGGACGAAAATGACCTAAATGTTCATCCAATGACACAAATGAACTTGTTGGATGCACAAGATTGGTTAAAAACCCTAATTGGACAAGAATAAGCCTAGGGAGGACGAAAATGACCTAAATGTTCATCCAATGACACAAATTAACTTATTGGATGCACAAGATTGGTTAAAACCCCTAATTGGACAAGAATAAGCCTAGGGAGGACAAAAATGACCTAAATGTTCGTCCAATGACACAAATACACCTATTGGATGCACAAGATTGCAAAAAATCCTTTATTGGACAAGAATAAGACTAGGGAGGACGAAAATGATCTAAATGTTCCTCCAATGACACAAACTCACCTATTGGATGCACAAGATTGCATAAAAACCCTAATTGGACAAGAATAAGACTAGGGAGGACGAAAATGACCTAAATGTACATCCAATAACACAAATGAACTTATTGGATGCACAAGATTGGTTAAAAACCCTAATTGGACAAGAATAACCCTAGGGAGGACGAAAATGACCTAAATGTTCGTCCAATGACACAAACACACCTATTGGATGCACAAGATTGCATAAAAACCCTAATTGGACAAGAATAAGACTAGGGAGGACGAAGATGACCTAAATGTTCCTCCAATGACACAAACACACCTATTGGATGCACAAGATTGCATAAAAACCCTAATTCGACAAGAATAAGACTAGGGAGGACGAAAATGACCTAAATGTTCCTCCAATGACACAAACACACCTATTGGATGCACAAGATTGCATCAAAACCCTAATTGGACAAGAATAAGACTAGGGAGGACGAAAATGACCTAAATGTTCATCCAATGACACAAATGAACTTATTGGATGCACAAGATTGGTTAAAAACCCTAATTGGACAAGAATAAGCCTAAGGAGGCCGAAAATGACCTAAATGTTCGTCCAATGACACAAACACACCTATTGGATGCACAAGATTGCATAAAAACCCTAATTGGACAAGAATAAGACTAGGGAGGACGAAAATGACCTAAATGTTCCTCCAATGACACAGACACACCTATTGGATGCACAAGATTGCATAAAAACCCTAATTCGACAAGAATAAGACTAGGGAGGACGAAAATGACCTAAATGTTCCTCCAATGACACAAACACACCTATTGGATGCACAAGATTGCATAAAAACCCTAATTGGACAAGAATAAGACTAGGGAGGACGAAAATGACCTAAATGTACATCCAATAACACAAATGAACTTATTGGATGCACAAGATTGGTTAAAAACCCTAATTGGACAAGAATAACCCTAGGGAGGACGAAAATGACCTAAATGTTCGTCCAATGACACAAACACACCTATTGGATGCACAAGATTGCATAAAAACCCTAATTGGACAAGAATAAGACTAGGGAGGACGAAGATGACCTAAATGTTCCTCCAATGACACAAACACACCTATTGGATGCACAAGATTGCATAAAAACCCTAATTGGACAAGAATAAGACTAGGGAGGACGAAAATGACCTAAATGTTCATCCAATGACACAAATGAACTTATTGGATGCACAAGATTGGTTAAAAACCCTAATTGGACAAGAATAAGCCTAGGGATGACGAAAATGACCTAAATGTTCGTCCAATGACACCAACACACCTATTGGATGCACAAGATTGCATAAAAACCCTAATTGGACAAGAATAAGACTAGGGAGGACGAAAATGACCTAAATGTTCATCAAATGACACAAATGAACTTATTGGATGCACAAGATTGGTTAAAAACCCTAATTGGACAAGAATAAGCCAAGGGATGACGAAAATGACCTAAATGTTCGTCCAATGACACCAACACACCTATTGGATGCACAAGATTGCATAAAAACCCTAATTGGACAAGAATAAGACTAGGGAGGACGAAAATGACCTAAATGTTCATCCAATGACACAAATGAACTTATTGGATGCACAAGATTGGTTAAAAACCCTAATTGGACAAGAATAAGCCTAGGGAGGACGAATATGACCTAAATGTTTGTTCAATGACACAAACACACCTATTGGATGCACAAGATTGCATAAAAACCCTAATTGGACAAGAATAAGACTAGGGAGGACGAAAATGACCTAAATGTTCCTCCAATGACACAAACACACCTATTGGATGCACAAGATTGCATAAAAACCCTAATTGGACAAGAATAAGACTAGGGAGGACGAAAATGACCTAAATGTTCATCCAATGACACAAATGAACTTATTGTATGCACAAGATTGGTTAAAAACCCTAATTGGACAAGAATAAGCATAGGGAGGACGAAAATGACCTAAATGTTCGTCCAATGAAACAAACACACATATTCGATGCACAAGATTGCTTAAAATCCTAATTGGACAAGAATAAGATTAAGGAGGACGAAAATGACCTAAATGTTCATCCAATGACACAAATGAACTTATTGGATGCACAAGATTGGTTAAAAACCCTAATTGGACAAGAATAAGACTAGGGAGGACGAAAATGACCTAAATGTTCCTCCAATGACACAAACACGCCTATTGGATGCACAAGATTGCATAAAAACCCTAATTCGACAAGAATAAGACTAGGGAGGACGAAAATGACCTAAATGTTCATCCAATGACACAAATGAACTTATTGGATGCACAAGATTGGTTAAAAACCCTAATTGGACAAGAATAAGCATAGAGAGGACGAAAATTACCTAAATGTTTATCCAATGAGACAAACACACATATTGGATGCACAAGATTGCTTAAAACCCTAATTGGGCAAGAATAAGACTAGGGAGAACGAAAATGACCTAAATGTTCATCCAATGACACAAATGAACTTATTGGATGCACAAGATTGGTTAAAAACCCTAATTGGACAAGAATAAGACTAGGGAGGACGAAAATGACCTAAATGTTCCTCCAATGACACAAACACGCCTATTGGATGCACAAGATTGCATAAAAACCCTAATTCGACAAGAATAAGACTAGGGAGGACGAAAATGACCTAAATGTTCCTCCAATGACACAAACACACCTATTGGATGCACAAGATTGCATAAAAACCCTAATTGGACAAGAATAAGACTAGGGAGGACGTAAATGACCTAAATGTTCCACCAATGACACAAATGAACTTATTGGATACACAAGGTTGGTTAAAAACCCTAATTGGACAAGAATAAGCCTAGGGTGGCCGAAAATGACCTAAATGTTCGTTCAATGACACAAACACACCTATTGGATGCACAAGATTGCATAAAAACCCTAATTGGACAAGAACAAGCCTAGGGAGGACGAAAATGACCTAAATGTTCATCCAATGACACAAACACACCTATTGGATGCACAAGATTGCATAAAAACCCTAATTCGACAAGAATAAGACTAGGGAGGACGAAAATGACCTAAATGTTCCTCCAATGACACAAACACACCTATTGGATGCACAAGATTGCATAAAAACCCTAATTGGACAAGAATAAGACTAGGGAGGACGTAAATGACCTAAATGTTCCACCAATGACACAAATGAACTTATTGGATGCACATGGTTGGTTAAAAACCCTAATTGGACAAGAATAAGACTAGGGAGGACGAAAATGACCTAAATGTTCATCCAATGACACAAATGAACTTATTGGATGCACAAGATTGGTTAAAAACCCTAATTGGACAAGAATAAGCCTAGGGAGGACGAAAATGACCTAAATGTTCGTCCAATGACATAATTACACCTATTGGATGCACAAGATTGCATAAAAACCCTAATTGGACAAGAATAAGACTAGGGAGGACGAAAATGACCTAAATGTTCCTCCAATGACACAAACACACCTATTGGATGCACAAGATTGCATAAAAACCCTAATTGGACAAGAATAAGACTAGGGAGGACGAAAATGACCTAAATGTTCATCCAATGACACAAATGAACTTATTGGATGCACAAGATTGGTCAAAAACCCTAATTAGACAAGAATAAGCTTAGGGAGGACGAAAATGACCTAAATGTTCCTCCAATGACACAAACACACCTATTGGATGCACAAGATTGCATAAAAACCCTAATTGGACAAGAATAAGACTAGGGAGGACGAAAATGACCTAAATGTTCATCCAATGACACAATTGAACTTATTGCATGCACAAGATTGGTTAAAAACCTTAATTGGACAAGAATAAGCCTAGGGAGGACGAAAATGACCTAAATGTTCGTCCAATGACACAAACACACCTATTGGATGCACAAGATTGCATAAAAACCCTAATTGGACAAGAATAAGACTAGGGAGGACGAAAATGACCTAAATGTTCATCCAATGACACAAATGAACTTATTGGATGCACAAGATTGGTTAAAAACCCTAATTGGACAAGAATAAGCATAGGGAGGACGAAAATGACCTAAACGTTCATCCAATGACACAAACCCACATATTGGATGCACAAGATTGCTTAAAACCCTAATTGGACAAGAATAAGACTAGGGAGGACGAAAATGACTTAAATGTTCATCCAATGACACAAATGAACTTATTGAATGCACAAGATTGGTCAAAAACCCTAATCGGACAAGAATAAGCCTAGGGAGGATGAAAATGACCTAAATGTTCTTCCAATGACACAAACACACCTATTGGATGCACAAGATTGCATAAAAACCCTAATTGAACAAGAATAAGACTAGGGAGGACGAAAATGACCTAAATGTTCCTCCAATGACACAAACACACCTATTGGATGCACAAGATTGCATAAAAACCCTAATTGGACAAGAATAAGACTAGGGAGGACGAAAATGACCTAAATGTTCATCCAATGACACAAATGAACTTATTGGATGCACAAGATTGGTAAAAAACCCTAATAGGACAAGAATAAGCCTAGGGAGGACGAAAATGACCTAAATGTTCGTCCAATGACACAAACACACCTATTGGATGCACAAGATTGCATAAAAACCCTAATTGGACAAGAATAAGACTAGGGAGGACGAAAATGACCTAAATGTTCATCCAATGACACAAATGAACTTATTGGATGCACAAGATTGGTTAAAAACCCTAATTGGACAAGAATAAGCATAGGGAGGACGAAAATGACCTAAATGTTCGTCCAATGACACAAACCCACATATTGGATGCACAAGATTGCTTAAAACCCTAATTGGACAAGAATAAGGCTAGGGAGGACGAAAATGACCTAAATGTTCATCCAATGACACAAATGAACTTTTTGGATGCACAAGATTGGTTAAAAACCCTAATCGGACAAGAATAAGCCTAGGGAGGACAAAAATGACCTAAATGTTCGTCCAATGACACAAACACACCTATTGGATGCACAAGATTGCATAAAAACCCTAATTGGACAAGAATAAGACTAGGGAGGACGAAAATGACCTAAATGTTCCTCCAATGACACAAACACACCTATTGGATGCACAAGATTGCATAAAAACCCTAATTGGACAAGAATAAGACTAGGGAGGACGGAAATGACCTAAATGTTCATCCAATGACACAAATGAACTTATTGTATGCACAAGATTGGATAAAAACCCTAATTGGACAAGAATAAGCATAGGGAGGACGAAAATTACCTAAATGTTCATCCAATGACACAAACACACATATTGGATGCACAAGATTGCTTAAAACCCTAATTGGACAAGAATAAGACTATGGATGACGAAAATGACCTAAATGTTCATCCAATGACACAAATGAACTTATTGGATGCACAAGATTGGTTAAAAACCCTAATTGGACAAGAATAAGCCTAAGGAGGATGAAAATGACCTAAATGTTCGTCCAATGACACAAACACACCTATTGGATGCACAAGATTGCATAAAAACCCTAATTGGACAAGAATAAGACTAGGGAGGACGAAAATGACCTAAATGTTCCTCCAATGACAGAAACACACCTATTGGATGCACAAGATTGCATAAAAACCCTAATTGGACAAGAATAAGACTAGGGAGGACGAAAATGACCTAAATGTTCATCCAATGACACAAATGTACTTATTGGATGCACAAGATTGGTTAAAAACCCTAATTGGACAAGAATAAGCCTAGGGATGACGAAAATGACCTAAATGTTCGTCCAATGACACAAACACACCTATTGGATGCACAAGATTGCATAAAAACCCTAATTGGACAAGAATAAGCCTAGGGAGGACGAAAAAGACCTAAATGTTCGTCCAATGATACAAACACACCTATTGGATGCACAAGATTGCATAAAAACCCTAATTGGACAAGAATAAGACTAGGGAGGACGTAAATGACCTAAATGTTCGACCAATGACACAAATGAACTTATTGGATGCACAAGGTTGGTTAAAAACCCTAATTGGACAAGAATAAGCCTAGGGAGGACGAAAATGAACTAAATGTTCAACCAATGACACAAATGAACTTATTGGATGCACAAGGTTGGTTAAAAACCCTAATTGGACAAGAATAAGCCTAAGGAGGACGAAAATGTCCTAAATGTTCGTCCAATGACACAAACACACCTATTGGATGCACAAGATTGCATAAAAACCATAATTGGACAAGAATAAGCCTAGGGAGGACGAAAATCACCTAAATGTTCATCCAATGACACAAATGAACTTATTGGATGCACAAGTGTGGTTAAAAACCCTAATTGGACAAGAATAAGCCTAGGGAGGACGAAAATGACATAAATGTTCATCCAATGACACAAATTAACTTATTGGATGCACAATATTGGTTAAAAACCCTAATTGGACAAGAATAAGCCTAGGGAGGACGAAAATGACCTAAATGTTCATCCAATGACACAAATGAACTTATTGGATGCACAAGATTGGATAAAAACCCTAATTGGACAAAAATAAGCCTAGGGAGGATGAAAATGACCTAAATGTTCGTCCAATGACACAAACACACCTATTGGATGCACAAGATTGCATAAAATCCCTAATTGGACAAGAATAAGACTAGGGAGGACGAAAATGACCTAAATGTTCATCCAATGACACAAACACACATATTGGATGCACAAGATTGCATAAAAACCCTAATTGGACAAGAATAAGACTAGGGAGGACGAAAATGACCTAAATGTTCGTCAAATGACACAAACACACCTATTGGATGTACAAGATTGCATAAAATCCCTAATTGGACAAGAATAAGACTAGGGAGGACGAAAATGACCTAAATGTTCCTCCAATGACACAAACACACCTATTGGATGCACAAGATTGCATAAAAACCCTAATTGGACAAGAATAAGACTAGGGAGGACGAAAATGACCTAAATGTTCATCCAATGACACAAATGAACTTATTGTATGCACAAGATTGGTTAAAAACCCTAATTGGACAAGAATAAGCCTAGGGAGGACGAAAATGACCTAAATGTTCGTCCAATGACACAAACACACCTATTGGATGCACAAGATTGCATAAAATCCATAATTGGACAAGAATAAGACTAGGGAGGACGAAAATGACCTAAATGTTCCTCCAATGACACAAACACACCTATTGGATGCACAAGATTGCATAAAAACCCTAATTGGACAAGAATAAGACTAGGGAGGACGAAAATGACCTAAATGTTCATCCAATGACACAAATAAACTTATTGTATGCACAAGATTGGTTAAAAACCCTAATTGGACAAGAATAAGCATAGGGAGGACGAAAATGACCTAAATGTTCCTCCAATGAAACAAACACACATATTTGATGCACAAGATTGCTTAAAACCCTAATTGGACAAGAATAATACTAGGGAGGACGAAAATGACCTAAATGTTCATCCAATGACACAAATGAACTTATTGGATGCACAAGATTGGTTAAAAACCCTAATTGGACAAGAATAAGCCTAGGGAGGACGAAAATGACCTAAATGTTCATCCAATGACACAAATGAACTTATTGGATGCACAAGATTGGTTAAAAACCCTAATTGGACAAGAATAAGCATAGGGAGGACGAAAATGACCTAAATGTTCATCCAATGACACAAACCCACATATTGGATGCACAAGATTGGTTAAAACCCTAATTGGACAAGAATAAGACTATGGAGGACGAAAAAGACCTAAATGTTCCTCCAATGACACAAACACACCTATTGGATGCACAAGATTGCATAAAAACCCTAATTGGACAAGAATAAGACTAGGGAGGACGAAAATGACCTAAATGTTCATCCAATGACACAAATGAACTTATTGGATGCACAAGATTGGTTAAAAACCCTAATTGGACAAGAATAAGCCTAGGGAGGACGAAAATGACCTAAATGTTCGTCCAATGTCACAAACACACCTATTGGATGCACAGGATTGCATAAAAACCCTAATTGGACAAGAATAAGACTAGGGAGGACGAAAATGACTTAAATGTTCATCCAATGACACAAATGAACTTATTGTATGCACAAGATTTGTTAAAAACCCTAATTGGACAAGAATAAGCATAGGGAGGACGAAAATTACCTAAATGTTCATCCAATGACACAAACACACATATTGGATGCACAAGATTGCTTAAAACCCTAATTGGACAAGAATAAGACTAGGGAGGACGAAAATGACCTAAATGTTCCTCCAATGACACAAACACACCTATTGGATGCACAAGATTGCATAAAAACCCTAATTCGACAAGAATAAGACTAGGGAGGACGAAAATGACCTAAATGTTCCTCCAATGACACAAACACACCTATTGGATGCACAAGATTGCATAAAAACCCTAATTAGACAAGAATAAGACTAGGGAGGACGAAAATGACTTAAATGTTTATCCAATGACACAAATGAACTTATTGTATGCACAAGATTTGTTAAAAACCCTAATTGGACAAGAATAAACATAGGGAGGACGAAAATTACCTAAATGTTCATCCAATGACACAAACACACATATTGGATGCACAAGATTGCTTAAAACCCTAATTGGACAAGAATAAGACTAGGGAGGACAAAAATGACCTAAATGTTCATCGAATGACACAAATGAACTTATTGGATGCACAAGATTGGTTAAAAACCCTAATTGGACAAGAATAAGCCTAGGGAGGACGAAAATGACCTAAATGTTCGTCCAATGACACAAACACACATATTGGATGCACAAGATTGCTTAAAACCCTAATTGGACAAGAATAAGACTAGGGAGGACGAAAATGACCTAAATGTTCCTCCAATGACACAAATACACCTATTGGATGCACAAGATTGCATAAAAACCCTAATTCGACAAGAATAAGACTAGGGAGGACGAAAATGACCTAAATGTTCCTCCAATGACACAAACACACCTATTGGATGCACAAGATTGCATAAAAACCCTAATTAGACAAGAATAAGACTAGGGAGGACGAAAATGACTTAAATGTTCATCCAATGACACAAATGAACATATTGTATGCACAAGATTTGTTAAAAACCCTAATTGGACAAGAATAAGCATAGGGAGGACGAAAATTACCTAAATGTTCATCCAATGACACAAACACACATATTGGATGCACAAGATTGCCTAAAACCCTAATTGGACAAGAATAAGACTAGGGAGGACGAAAATGACCTAAATGTTCATCGAATAACACAAATGAACTTATTGGATGCACCAGATTGGTTAAAAACCCTAATTGGACAAGAATAAGCCTATGGAGGACGAAAATGACCTAAAATTTCGTCCAATGACACAAACACACCTATTGGATGCACAAGATTGCATAAAAACCCTAATTGGACAAGAATAAGAATAGGGAGGACGAAAATGACCTAAATGTTCCTCCAATGACACAAACACACCTATTGGATGCACAAGATTGCATAAAAACCCTAATTGGACAAGAATAAGACTAGGGAGGACGAAAATGACCTAAATGTTCATCCAATGACACAATTGAACTTATTGCATGCACAAGATTGGTTAAAAACCTTAATTGGACAAGAATAAGCCTAGGGAGGACGAAAATGACCTAAATGTTCGTCCAATGACACAAACACACCTATTGGATGCACAAGATTGCATAAAAACCCTAATTGGACAAGAATAAGACTAGGGAGGACGAAAATGACCTAAATGTTCATCCAATGACACAAATGAACTTATTGGATGCACAAGATTGGTTAAAAACCCTAATTGGACAAGAATAAGCATAGGGAGGACGAAAATGACCTAAACGTTCATCCAATGACACAAACCCACATATTGGATGCACAAGATTGCTTAAAACCCTAATTGGACAAGAATAAGACTAGGGAGGACGAAAATGACTTAAATGTTCATCCAATGACACAAATGAACTTATTGAATGCACAAGATTGGTCAAAAACCCTAATCGGACAAGAATAAGCCTAGGGAGGATGAAAATGACCTAAATGTTCTTCCAATGACACAAACACACCTATTGGATGCACAAGATTGCATAAAAACCCTAATTGAACAAGAATAAGACTAGGGAGGACGAAAATGACCTAAATGTTCCTCCAATGACACAAACACACCTATTGGATGCACAAGATTGCATAAAAACCCTAATTGGACAAGAATAAGACTAGGGAGGACGAAAATGACCTAAATGTTCATCCAATGACACAAATGAACTTATTGTATGCACAAGATTGGTTAAAAACCCTAATTGGACAAGAATAAGCCTAGGGAGGACGAAAATGACCTAAATGTTCGTCCAATGACACAAACACACCTATAGGATGCACAAGATTGCATAAAAACCCTAATTGGACAAGAATAAGACTAGGGAGGACGAAAATGACCTAAATGTTCCTCCAATGACACAAACACACCTATTGGATGCACAAGATTGCATAAAAACCCTAATTGGACAAGAATAAGACTAGGGAGGATGAAAATGACCTAAATGTTCATCCAATGACACAAATGAACTTATTGGATGCACAAGATTGCTTAAAAACCCTAATTGGACAAGAATAAGCCTAGGGAGGACGAAAATGACCTAAATGTTCATCCAATGACACAAATGAACTTATTGGATGCACAAGATTGCATAAAAACCCTAATTGGACAAGAATAAGCCTAGGGAGGACGAAAATGACCTAAATGTTCGTCCAATGACACAAACACACCTATTGGATGCACAAGATTGCATAAAAACTCTAAATGGACATGAATAAAACTAGGGAGGACGTAAATGACCTAAATGTTCGACCAATGACACAAATGAACTTATCGGATGCACAAGGTTGGTTAAAAACCCTAATTGGACAAGAATAAGCCTAGGGAGGACGAAAATGACCTAAATGTTCAACCAATGACACAAATGAACTTATTGGATGCACAAGATTGCATAAAAACCCTAATTGGACAAGAATAAGACTAGGGAGGACGAAAATGACCTAAATGTTCCTCCAATGACACAAACACACCTATTGGATGCACAAGATTGCATAAAAACCCTAATGCGACAAGAATAAGACTAGGGAGGACGAAAATGACCTAAATGTTCATCCAATGACACAAATGAACTTATTGGATGCACAAGATTGGTTAAAAACCCTAATTGGACAAGAATAAGCCTAGGGAGGACGAAAATGACCTAAATGTTCGTCCAATGACACAAACACACCTATTGGATGCACAAGATTGCATAAAAACCCTAATTGGACAAGTATAAGACTAGGGAGGACGAAAATGACCTAAATGTTCCTCCAATGACACAAACACACCTATTGGATGCACAAGATTACTTAAAAACCCTAATTCGACAAGAATAAGACTAGGGAGGACGAAAATGACCTAAATGTTCCTCCAATGACACAAACACACCTATTGGATGCACAAGATTGCATAAAAACCCTAATTAGACAAGAATAAGACTAGGGAGGAAGAAAATGACCTAAATGTTCCTCCAATGACACAAACACACCTATTGGATGCACAAGATTGCATAAAAACCCTAATTCGACAAGAATAAGACTAGGGAGGACGAAAATGACCTAAATGTTCATCCAATGACACAAATGAACTTATTGGATGCACAAGATTGGTTAAAAACCCTAATTGGACAAGAATAAGCCTAGGGAGGACGAAAATGACCTAAATGTTCGTGCAATGACACAAACAGACCTATTGGATGCACAAGATTGCATAAAATCCCTAATTGGACAAGAATAAGACTAGGGAAGACGAAAATGACCTAAATGTTCCTCCAATGACACAAACACACTTATTGGATGCACAAGATTGCATAAAAATCCTAATTGGACAAGAATAAGACTAGGGAGGACGAAAATGACTTAAATGTTCATCCAATGACACAAATGACCTTATTGGATGCACAAGATTGGTTAAAAACCCTAATTGGACAAGAATAAGCATATGGAGGACGAAAATGACCTAAATGTTCATCCAATGACACAAACACACATATTGGATGCACAAGATTACATAAAAACCCTAATTGGACAAGAATAAGACTAGGGAGGACGAAAATGACCTAAATGTTCCTCCAATGACACAAACACACCTATTGGATGCACAAGATTGCATAAAAACCCTAATTGGACAAGAATAAGACTAGGGAGGACGAAAATGACCTAAATGTTCATCCAATGACACAAATGAACTTATTGGATGCACAAGATTGGTTAAAAACCCTATTTAGACAAGAATAAGCCTAGGGAGGACGAAAATGACCTAAATGTTCATCCAATGACACAAATGAACTTATTGGATGCACAACATTGGTTAAAAACCCTAATTGGACAAGAATAAGCCTAGGGAGGACGAAAATGACCTAAATGTTCATCCAATGACACAAATGAACTTATTGGATGCACAAGATTGGTTAAAAACCATAATTGGACAAGAATAAGCCTAGGGAGGACGAAAATGACCTAAATGTTCATCCAATGACACAAATGAACTTATTGGATGCACAAGATTGGTTAAAAACCCTAATTAGACAAGAATAAGCCTAGGGAGGACGAAAATGACCTAAATGTTCATCCAATGACAAAAATGAACTTATTGGATGCACAAGATTGGTTGAAAACCCTAATTGGACAAGAATAAGACTAGGGAGGACGAAAATGACCAAAATGTTCATCCAATGACACAAATGAACTTATTGGATGCACAAGATTGGTTAAAAACCCTAATTGGACCAGAATAAGCATAGGGAGGACGAAAATTACCTAAATGTTCATCCAATGACACAAACACACATATTGGATGCACAAGATTGCTTAAAACCCTAATTGGGCAAGAATAAGACTAGGGAGGACGAAAATGACCTAAATGTTCATCCAATGACACAAATGAACTTATTGGATGCACAAGATTGGTTAAAAACCCTAATTGGACAAGAATAAGCCTAGGGAGGACGAAAATTACCTAAATGTTCATCCAATGACACAAATGAACTTATCGGATGCACAAGATTGGTTAAAAACCCTAATTGGACAAGAATAAGCTTAGGGAGGACCAAAATGACCTAAATGTTCGTCCAATGACACAAACACACCTATTGGATGCACAAGATTGCATAAAAACCCTAATTGGACAAGAATAAGACTAGGGAGGACGAAAATGACCTAAATGTTCATCCAATGACACAAATGAACTTATTGGATGCACAAGATTGGTTAAAAACCCTAATTGGACAAGAATAAGCCTAGGGAGGACGAAAATGACCTAAATGTTCATCCAATGACACAAATGAACTTATTGGACGCACAAGATTGGTTAAAAACCCTAATTGGACAAGAATAAGCCTAGGGAGGACGAAAATGACCTAAATGTTCATCCAATTACACAAATGAACTTATTGGATGCACAAGATTGGTTAAAAACCCTAATTGGACAAGAATAAGCCTATGGTGGACGAAAATGACCTAATTGTTCATCCAATGACATAAATGAACTTATTGGATGCCCATGATTGGTTAAAAACCCTAATTTGACAAGAATAAGCCTAGGGAGGACGAAAATGACCTAAATGTTAATCCAATGACACAAATGAACTTATTGGATGCACAAGATTGGTTAAAAACCCTAATTGGACAAGAATAAGCCTAGGGAGGACGAAAATGACCTAAATGTTCATCCAATGACACAAATTAACTTATTGGATGCACAAGATTGGTTAAAAACCCTAATTGGACAAGAATAAGCCTTGGGAGGACAAAAATGACCTAAATGTTCGTCCAATGACACAAATACGCCTATTGGATGCACAAGAATGGTTAAAAACCCTAACTGGACAAGAATAAGCCTAGTGAGGTCGAAAATGACCTAAATGTTCATCCAATGACACAAATGACCTTATTGGATGCACAAGATTGGTTAAAAACCCTAATTGGACAAGAATAAGCCTAGGGTTGACGAAAATGACCTAAATGTTCATCCAATGACACAAATGAACTTATTGGATGCACAAGATTGGTTAAAAACCCTAATTGGACAAGAATAAGCCTAGGGAGGACGAAAATGACCTAAATGTTCATCCAATGACACAAATTAACTTATTGGATGCACAAGATTTGTTTAAAAACCCTAATTGGACAAGAATAAGCCTTGGGAGGACGAAAATGACATAAATGTTCATCCAATGACACAAATGAACTTATTGGATGGACAAGATTAGTTAAAAACCCTAATTGGACAAGAATAAGCCTAGGGTGGATGAAAATGACCTAAATGTACATCCAATGACACAAATGAACTTATTGGATGCACAAGATTGGTTAAAAACCCTAATTGGACAAGAATAAGCCTAGGGAGGACGAAAATGACCTAAATGTTCATCCAATGACACAAATTAACTTATTGGATGCACAAGATTGGTTGAAAACCCTAATTGGACAAGAATAAGCCTAGGGAGGACGAAAATGACTTAAATGTTCATCCAATGACACAAATGAACTTATTGGATGCACAAGATTGGTTAAAACCCCTAATTGGACAAGAATAAGCCTAGGGAGGACAAAAATGACCTAAATGTTCGTCCAATGACACAAATACACCTATTGGATGCACAAGATTGCAAAAAATCCCTAATTGGACAAGAATAAGACTAGGGAGGACGAAAATGACCTAAATGTTCCTCCAATGACACAAACACACCTATTGGATGCACAAGATTGCATAAAAACCCTAATTGGACAAGAATAAGACTAGGGAGGACGAAAATGACCTAAATGTTCATCCAATAACACAAATGAACTTATTGGATGCACAAGATTGCATAAAAACCCTAATTGGACAAGAATAAGACTAGGGAGGACGAAAATGACCTAAATGTTCCTCCAATGACACAAACACACCTATTGGATGCACAAGATTGCATAAAAACCCTAATTGGACAAGAATAAGACTAGGGAGGATGAAAATGACCTAAATGTTCATCGAATGACACAAATGAACTTATTGGATGCACAAGATTGGTTAAAAACCCTAATTGGACAAGAATAAGCCTAGGGAGGACGAAAATGACCTAAATGTTTGTCCAACGACACAAACACTCCTATTGGATGCACAAGATTGCATAAAATCCCTGATTGGACAAGAATAAGACTAGGGAGGATGAAAATGACCTAAATATTCCTCCAATGACACAAACACACCTATTGGATGCACAAGATTGCATAAAACCCTAATTGGACAAGAATAAGACTAGGGAGGACGAAAATGACCTAAATGTTCATCCAATGACACAAATGAACTTATTGGATGCACAAGATTGGTTAAAAACCCAAATTGGGCAAGAATAAGCCTAGGGAGTACGAAAATGACCTAAATGTTCATCCAATGACACAAACACACCTGTTGGATGCACTAGATTGCATAAAAACCCTAATTGGACAAGAATAAGCCTAGGGAGGACGAAAATGACCTAAATGTTCCTCCAATGACACAAACACACCTATTGGATGCACAAGATTGCATAAAAGCCCTAATTGGACAAGAATAAGACTAGGGAGGACGAAATGACCTAAATGTTCATCCAATGACACAAATGAACTTATTGGATGCACAAAATTGGTTAAAAACCCTAATTGGACAAGAATAAGCCTAGGGAGGACGAAAATGACCTAAATGTTCCTCCAATTACACAAACACACCTATTGGATGCACAAGATTGCATAAAAACCCTAATTCGACAAGAATAAGACTAGGGAGGACGAAAATGACCTAAATGTTCATCCAATGACACAAACGAACTTATTGGATGCACAAAATTGGTTAAAAACCCTAATTGGACAAGAATAAGCCTAGGGAGGACGAAAATGACCTAAATGTTCATCCAATGACACAAATGAACTTATTGGATGCACAAGATTGGTTGAAAACCCTTATTGGACAAGAATAAGCCTAGGGAGGACGAAAATGACCTAAATGTTCATCCAATGACACAAATGAACTTATTGGATGCACAAGATTGGTTAAAAACCCTAATTGGACAAGAATAAGCCTAGGGAGGACGGAAATGACCTAAATGTTCATCCAATGACACAAATCAACTTATTGGATACACATGATTGGTTAAAAACCCTAATTGGACTAGAATAAGCCTAGGGAGGACGAAAATGATCTAAATGTTCGTCTAATGACACAAATGAACTTATTGGATGCACAATATTGGTTAAAAACCCTAATTGGACAAGAATAAGCCTAGGGAGGACGAAAATGACCTAAATGTTCGTCCAATGACACAAACACACCTATTGGATGCACAAGATTGCATAAAAACCCTAATTGGACAAGAATAAGACTAGGGAGGACGAAAATGACCTAAATGTTCATCCAATGACACAAATGAACTTATTGGATGCACAAGATTGGTTAAAAACCCTAATTGGACAAGAATAAGCCTAGGGAGGACGAAAATGACCTAAATGTTCATCCAATCACACAAATGAACTTATTGGATGCACAAGATTGGTTAAAAACCCTAATTGGACAAGAATAAGCATAGGGAGGACGAAAATGACCTAAATGTTCATCCAATGACACAAACACACCTATTGGATGCACAAGATTGCATAAAAACCCTAATTGGACAAGAATAAGACTAGGGAGGACGAAAATGACCTAAATGTTCAACCAATGACACAAATGAACTTATTGGATGCACAAGGTTGGTTAAAAACCCTAATTGGACAAGAATAAGCCTAGGGAGGACGAAAATGACCTAAATGTTCATCTAATGACACAAACACACATATTTGATGCACAAGATTGCTTAAAACCCTAATTGGACAAGAATAAGACTAGGGAGGACGAAAATGACCTAAATGTTCATCCAATGACACAAATGAACTTATTGGATGCACAAGATTGGTTAAAAACCCTAATTGGACAAGAATAAGCCTAGGGAGGACGAATATGACCTAAATGTTTGTTCAATGACACAAACACACCTATTGGATGCACAAGATTGCATAAAAACCCTAATTGGACAAGAATAAGACTAGGGAGGACGAAAATGACCTAAATGTTCCTCCAATGACACAAACACACCTATTGGATGCACAAGATTGCATAAAAACCCTAATTGGACAAGAATAAGACTAGGGAGGACGAAAATGACCTAAATGTTCATCCAATGACACAAATGAACTTATTGTATGCACAAGATTGGTTAAAAACCCTAATTGGACAAGAATAAGCATAGGGAGGACGAAAATGACCTAAATGTTCGTCCAATGAAACAAACACACATATTCGATGCACAAGATTGCTTAAAATCCTAATTGGACAAGAATAAGATTAAGGAGGACGAAAATGACCTAAATGTTCATCCAATGACACAAATGAACTTATTGGATGCACAAGATTGGTTAAAAACCCTAATTGGACAAGAATAAGACTAGGGAGGACGAAAATGACCTAAATGTTCCTCCAATGACACAAACACATCTATTGGAAGCACAAGATTGCATAAAAACCCTAATTGGACAAGAATAAGACTAGGGAGGACGAAAATGACCTAAATGTTCATCCAATGACACAAATGAACTTATTGTATGCACAAGATTGGTTAAAAACCCTAATTGGACAAGAATAAGCATAGGAAGGACAAAAATGACCAAAATGTTCATCCAATGACACAGACACACCTATTGGATGCACAAGATTGCATAAAAACCCTAATTGGACAAGAATAAGACTAGGGAGGATGATAATGACCAAAATGTTCATCCAATGACACAAATGAACTTATTGGATGCACAAGATTGGTTAAAAACCCTAATTGGACAAGAATAAGCATAGGGAGGACGAAAATGACCTAAATGTTCGTCCAATGACACAAACACACCTATTGGATGCACAAGATTGCATAAAAACCCTAATTGGACAAGAATAAGACTAGGGAGGACGAAAATGACCTAAATGTTCATCCAATGACACAAATGAACTTATTGGATGGACAACTTTGGTTAAAAACCCTAATTGGACAAGAATAAGCCTTGGGAGGACGAAAATGACCTAAATGTTCGTCCAATGACACAAACACACCTATTGGATGCACAAGATTGCATAAAAACCCTAATTGGACAAGAATAAGACTAGGGAGGACGAAAATGACCTAAATGTTCCTCCAATGACACAAACACACCTATTGGATGCACAAGATTGCATAAAAACCCTAATTGGACAAGAATAAGACTAGGGAGGACGAAAATGACCTAAATGTTCATCCAATGACACAAATGAAATTATTGGATGCACAAGATTGGTTAAAAACCCTAATTGGACAAAAATAAGTCTAGGGAGGACGAAAATGACCTAAATGTTCGTCCAATGACACAAACACACCTATTGGATGCACAAGATTGCATAAAAACCCTAATTGGACAAGAATAAGACTAGGGAGGACGAAAATGACCTAAATGTTCATCCAATGACACAAATGAACTTATTGGATGCACAAGATTGGTTAAAAACCCTAATTGGACAAGAATAAGCATAGGGAGGACGAAAATGACCTAAACGTTCATCCAATGACACAAACCCACATATTGAATGCACAAGATTGCTTAAAACCCTAATTGGACAAGAATAAGACTAGGGAGGACGTAAATGACCTAAATGTTCATCCAATGACACAAATGAACTTATTGAAAGCACAAGATTGGTTAAAAACCCTAATCGGACAAGAATAAGCCTAGGGAGGACGAAAATGACCTAAATGTTCGTCCAATGACACAAACACACCTATTGGATGCACAAGATTGCATAAAAACCCTAATTGGACAAGAATAAGACTAGGGAGGACGAAAATGACCTAAATGTTCATCCAATGACACAAATGAACTTATTGTATGCACAAGATAGGTTAAAAACCCTAATTGGACAAGAATAAGCATAGGGAGGACGAAAATGACCTAAATGTTCATCCAATGACACAAACACACATATTGGATGCACAAGATTGCTTAAAACCCTAATTGGACAAGAATAAGAATAGGGAGGACGAAAATGACCTAAATGTTCATCCAATGACACAAATGAACTTATTGGATGCACAAGATTGGTTAAAAACCCTAATTGGACAAGAATAAGCCTAGGGAGGACGAAAATGACCTAAATGTTAGTCCAATGACACAAACACACCTTTTGGATGCACTAGATTGCATAAAAACCCTAATTGGACAAGAATAAGACTAGGGAGGACGAAAATGACCTAAATGTTCATCCAATGACACAAATGAACTTATTGGATGCACAAGATTGGTTAAAAACCCTAATTGGACAAGAATAAGCATAGGGAGGACGAAAATGACCTAAATGTTCATCCAATGACACAAACCCACATATTGGATGCACAAGATTGCTTAAAACCCTAATTGGACAAGAATAAGACTAGGGAAGACGAAAATGACCTAAATGTTCCTCCAATGACACAAACACACCTATTGGATGCACAAGATTGCATAAAAACCCTAATTGGACAAGAATAAGACTAGGGAGGACGAAAATGACCTAAATGTTCATCCAATGACACAAATGAACTTATTGGATGCACAAGACTGGTTAAAAACCCTAATTGGACAAGAATAAGCATAGGGAGAACGAAAATGACCTAAACGTTCATCCAATGACACAAACCCACATATTGGATGCACAAGATTGCTTAAAAACCCTAATTGGACAAGAATAAGACTAGGGAGGACGAAAATGACCTAAATGTTCCTCCAATGACACAAACACACCTATTGGATGCACAAGATTGCATAAAAACCCTAATTGGACAAGAATAAGACTAGGGAGGTCGTAAATGACCTAAATGTTCCACCAATGACACAAATGAACTTATTGGATACACAAGGTTGGTTAAAAACCCTAATTGGACAAGAATAAGCCTAGGGAGGACGAAAATGACCTAAATGTTCAACCAATGACACAAATGAACTTTATTGGATGCACAAGGGTTGTTAAAAACCCTAATTGGACAAGAATAAGCCTAGGGAGGACGAAAATGACCTAAATGTTCGTCCAATGACACAAATGAACTTATTGGATGCACAAGATTGGTTAAAAACCCTACTTGGACAAGAATAAGCCTAGGGAGGACGAAAATGACCTAAATGTTCGTCCAATGACACAAACACACCTATTGGATGCACAAGATTGCATAAAAACCCGAATTGGACAAGTATAAGACTAGGGAGGACGAAAATGACCTAAATGTTCCTCCAATGACACAAACACACCTATTGGATGCACAAGATTGCATAAAAACCGTAATTCGACAAGAATAAGACTAGGGAGGACGAAAATGACCTAAATGTTCCTCCAATGACACAAACACACCTATTGGATGCACAAGATTGCATAAAAACCCTAATTGGACAAGAATAAGACTAGGGAGGACGAAAATGACCTAAATGTTCATCCAATGACACAAATGAACTTATTGGATGCACAAGATTGGTTAAAAACCCTATTTAGACAAGAATAAGCCTAGGGAGGACGAAAATGACCTAAATGTTCATCCAATGACACAAATGAACTTATTGGATGCACAACATTGGTTAAAAACCCTAATTGGACAAGAATAAGCCTAGGGAGGACGAAAATGACCTAAATGTTCATCCAATGACACAAATGAACTTATTGGATGCACAAGATTGGTTAAAAACCATAATTGGACAAGAATAAGCCTAGGGAGGACGAAAATGACCTAAATGTTCATCCAATGACACAAATGAACTTATTGGATGCACAAGATTGGTTAAAAACCCTAATTAGACAAGAATAAGCCTAGGGAGGACGAAAATGACCTAAATGTTCATCCAATGACAAAAATGAACTTATTGGATGCACAAGATTGGTTGAAAACCCTAATTGGACAAGAATAAGACTAGGGAGGACGAAAATGACCAAAATGTTCATCCAATGACACAAATGAACTTATTGGATGCACAAGATTGGTTAAAAACCCTAATTGGACCAGAATAAGCATAGGGAGGACGAAAATTACCTAAATGTTCATCCAATGACACAAACACACATATTGGATGCACAAGATTGCTTAAAACCCTAATTGGGCAAGAATAAGACTAGGGAGGACGAAAATGACCTAAATGTTCATCCAATGACACAAATGAACTTATTGGATGCACAAGATTGGTTAAAAACCCTAATTGGACAAGAATAAGCCTAGGGAGGACGAAAATGACCTAAATGTTCATCCAATGACACAAATTAACTTATTGGATGCACAAGATTGGTTAAAACCCCTAATTGGACAAGAATAAGCCTAGGGAGGACAAAAATGACCTAAATGTTCGTCCAATGACACAAATACACCTATTGGATGCACAAGATTGCATAAAAACCCTAATTCGACAAGAATAAGACTAGGGAGGACGAAAATGACCTAAATGTTCATCCAATGACACAAACACACCTATTGGATGTACAAGATTGCATAAAATCCCTAATTGGACAAGAATAAGACTAGGGAGGACGAAAATGACCTAAATGTTCATCCAATGACACAAACACACATATTGGATGCACAAGATTGGATAAAAACCCTAATTGGACAAGAATAAGCCTAGGGAGGATGAAAATGACCTAAATGTTCGTCCAATGACACAAACACACCTATTGGATGCACAAGATTGCATAAAATCCCTAATTGGACAAGAATAAGACTAGGGAGGACGAAAATGACCTAAATGTTCATCCAATGACACAAACACACATATTGGATGCACAAGATTGCATAAAAACCCTAATTGGACAAGAATAAGACTAGGGAGGACGAAAATAACCTAAATGTTCGTCCAATGACACAAACACACCTATTGGATGTACAAGATTGCATAAAATCCCTAATTGGACAAGAATTAGACTAGGGAGGACGAAAATGACCTAAATGTTCCTCCAATGACACAAACACACCTATTGGATGCACAAGATTGCATAAAAACCCTAATTGGACAAGAATAAGACTAGGGAGGACGAAAATGACCTAAATGTTCATCCAATGACACAAATGAACTTATTGTATGCACAAGATTGGTTAAAAACCCTAATTGGACAAGAATAAGCCTAGGGAGGACGAAAATGACCTAAATGTTCGTCCAATGACACAAACAACCTATTGGATGCACAAGATTGCATAAAAACCCTAATAGGACAAGAATAAGACTAGGGAGGACGTAAATGACCTAAATGTTCCACCAATGACACAAATGAACTTATTGGATGCACAAGGTCGGTTAAAAACCCTAATTGGACAAGAATAAACATAGGGAGGACGAAAATGACCTAAATGTTCATCCAATGACACAAATGAACTTATTGGATGCACAAGATTGGTTAAAAACCCTAATTGGACAAGAATAAGCCTAGGGAGGACGAAAATGACCTAAATGTTCATCCAATGACACAAATGAACTTATTGGATGCACAAGATTGGTTAAAAACCATAATTGGACAAGAATAAGCCTAGGGAGGACGAAAATGACCTAAATGTTCATCCAATGACACAAATGAACTTATTGGATGCACAAGATTGGTTGAAAACCCTAATTGGACAAGAATAAGCCAAGGGAGGACGAAAATGACCTAAATGTTCATCCAATGACACAAATGAACTTATTGGATGCACAAGATTGGTTAAAAACCCTAATTGGACAAGAATAAGCCTAGGGAGGACGAAAATGACCTAAATGTTCGTCCAATGACACAAACACACCTATTGGATGCACAAGATTGCATAAAAACTCTAATTGGACAAGAATAAGACTAGGGAGGACGAAAATGACCTAAATGTTCCTCCAATGACACAAACACACCTATTGGATGTACAAGATTGCATAAAAACCCTAATTCGACAAGAATAAGACTAGGGAGGACGAAAATGACCTAAATGTTCCTCCAATGACACAAACACACCTATTGGATGCACAAGATTGCATAAAAACCCTAATTGGACAAGAATAAGACTAGGGAGGACGAAAATGACCTAAATGTTCATCCAATGACACAAATGAACTTATTGTATGCACAAGATTGGTTAAAAACCCTAATTGGACAAGAATAAGCATAGGGAGGACGAAAATTACCTAAATGTTCATCCAATGAAACAAACACACATATTGGATGCACAAGATTGCTTAAAACCCTAATTGGACAAGAATAAAACTAGGGAGGACGAAAATGACCTAAATGATCATCGAATGACACAAATGAACTTATTGGATGCACAAGATTGGTTAAAAACCCTAATTGGACAAGAATAAGCCTAGGGAGGAAAAACATGACCTAAATGTTCATCCAATGACACAAATGAACTTATTGGATGCACATGATTGGTTAAAAACCCTAATTGGACAAGAATAAGCCTAGGGATGACGAAAATGACCTAAATGTTCGTCCAATGACACAAACACACCTATTGGATGCACAAGATTGCATAAAAACCCTAATTGGACAAGAATAAGACTAGGGAGGACGAAAATGACCTAAATGTTCCTCCAATGACACAAACACACCTATTGGATGCACAAGATTGCATAAAAACCGTAATTGGACAAGAATAAGACTAGGGAGGACGAAAGTGACCTAAATGTTCCTCCAATGACACAAACACACCTATTGGATGCACAAGATTGCATAAAAACCCTAATTGGACAAGAATAAGACTAGGGAGGACGAAAATGACCTAAATGTTCGTCCAAGGACACAAACACACCTATTGGATGCACAAGATTGCATCAAAACCCTAATTGGAAAAGAATAAGCCTAGGGAGGACGAAAATGACCAAAATGTTCATCCAATGACACAAATGAACTTATTGGATGCACAAGATTGGTTAAAAACCCTAATTGGACAAGAATAAGCCTAGGGAGGACGAAAATGACCTAAATGTTCATCCAATGACACAAATGAACTTATTGGATGCACAAGATTGGTTAAAAACCCTAATTGGACAAGAATAAGCCTAGGGAGGACGAAAATGACCTAAATGTTCATCCAATGACACAAATGAACTTATTGGATGCACAAGATTGGTTAAAAACCCTAATTGGACAAGAATTAGCCTAGGGAGGACGAAAATGACCTAAATGTTCGTCCAATGACACAAACACACCTATTGGATGCACAAGATTGGTTAAAAACCCTAATTGGACAAGAATAAGCCTAGGGAGGAAGAAAATGACCTAAATGTTCATCCAATGACACAAATGAACTTATTGGATGCACAAGATTGGTTAAAAACCCTAATTGGACAAGAATAAGCCTAGGGAGGACGAAAATGACCTAAATGTTCATCCAATGACACAAATGAACTTATTGGATGCACAAGATTGGTAAAAAAACCCTAATTGGACAAGAATAAGCATAGGGAGGACGAAAATGACCTAAATGTTCATCCAATGACACAAATGAACTTATTGGATGCACAAGATTGGTTAAAAACCCTAATTGGACAAGAATAAGCCTAGGGAGGACGAAAATGACCTAAATGTTCATCCAATGACACAAATGAACATATTGGAAGCACAAGATTGGTTAAAAACCCTAATTGGACAAGAATAAGCCTAGGGAGGACGAAAATGACCTAAATGTTCATCCAATGACACAAATGAACTTATTGGATGCACAAGATTGGTTAAAAACCCTAATTGGACAAGATTAAGCCTAGGGAGGACGAAAATGACCTAAATTTTTATCCAATGACACAAATGAACTTATTGGATGCACAAGATTGGTTAAAAACCCTAATTGGACAAGAATAAGCCTTGGGTGGACGAAAATGACCTAAATGTTCATCCAATGACACAAATGAACTTATTGGATGCACAAGATTGGTTAAAAACCCTAATTGGACAAGAATAAGCCTAGGGAGGACGAAAATGACCTAAATGTTCATCCAATGACACAAATGAACTTATTGGATGCACAAGATTGGTTAAAAACCCTAATTGGACAAGAATAAGCCTAGGGAGAAAGAAAATGACCTAAATGTTCATCCAATGACACAAATGAACTTATTGGATGCACAAGATTGGTTAAAAACCCTAATCGGACAAGAATAAGCCTAGGGAGGACGAAAATGACCTAAATGTTCGTCCAATGACACAAACACACTTATTGGATGCACAAGATTGCATAAAAACCCTAATTGGACAAGAATAAGACTAGGGAGGACGAAAATGACCTAAATGTTCCTCCAATGACACAAATGAACTTATTCAATGCACAAGATTGGCTAAAAACCCTAATTGGACAACAAAAAGCCTAGGGAGGACGAAAAAAGACCTAAATGTTGATCCAATAACACAAATGAACTTATTGGTTGCACAAGATTGGTTAAAAACCCTAATTGGACAAGAATAAGCCTAGGGAGGACGAAAATGACCTAAATGTTCCTCCAATGCCACAAATGAACTTATTGGATGCGCCAGATTGGCTAAAAACCCTAATTGGACAAGAATAAGCCTAGGGAGGACGAAAATGACCTAAATGTTCATCCAATGACACAAATGAACTTATTGGATGCACAAGATTGGTTAAAAACCCTAATTGGACAAGAATAAGCCTAGGGAGGATGAAAATGACCTAAATGTTCGTCCAATGACACAAACACACTTATTGGATGCACAAGATTGCATAAAAACCCTAATTGGACAAGAATAAGACTAGGGAGGACGAAAATGACCTAAATGTTCAACCAAATTACACAAATCAACTTATTGGATGCTCATGATTGGTTAAAAACCCTATTTGGACAAGAATAAGCCTAGGGAGGGCGAAAATGACCTAAATGTTCCTCCAATGTCACAAATGAACTTATTGGATGCACCAGATTGGCTAAAAACCCTAATTGGACAAGAATAAGCCTAGGGAGGACGAAAATGACCTAAATGTTCATCCAATGACACAAATGAACTTATTGGATGCACAAGATTGGTTAAAAACCCTAATTGGACAAGAATAAGCCTAGGGAGGATGAAAATGACCTAAATGTTCGTCTAATGACACAAATGAACTTATTCGATGCACAAGGTTGATTAAAAACCCTAATTGGACAAGAATAAGCCTAAGGAGGACGAAAATGACCTAAATGTTCGTCCAATGACACAAACACACCTATTGGATGCACAAGATTGCATAAAAACCCTAATTGGACAAGAATAAGACTAAGGAGGACGAAAATGACCTAAATGTTCCTCCAATGACACAAATGAACTTATTGGATGCACAAGGTTGGTTAAAAACCCTAATTGGACAAGAATAAGCCTAGGGAGGACGAAAATGACCTAAATGCTCAACCAATGACACAAATAAACTTATTGGATGAACAAGGTTGGTTAAAAACCGTAATTGCACAAGAATAAGCCTAGAGAGGACGAAAATGACCTAAATATTCGTCCAATGACACAAACACACCTATTGGATGCACAAGATTGAATAAAATCCCTAATTGGACAAGAATAAGACTAGGGAGGACGAAAATGACCTAAATGTTCCTCCAATGACACAAACACACCTATTGGATGCACAAGATTGCATAAAAACCCTAATTGGACAAGAATAAGACTAGGGAGGGCGAAAATGACCTAAATGTTCCTCCAATGACACAAACACACCTATTGGATGCACAAGATTGGTTAAAAACCCTAATTGGACAACAATAAGTCTAGGGAAGACGAAAATGACCTAAATGTTCGTCCAATGACACAAACACACCTATTGGATGCACAAGATTGCATAAAAACCCTAATTGGACAAGAATAAGACTAGGGAGGACGAAAATGACCTAAATGTTCCTCCAATGACACAAATGAACTTACTGGATGCACAAGGTTGGTTAAAAACCCTAATTGCACAAGAATAAGCCTAGAGAGGACGAAAATGACCTAAATGATCGTCCAATGACACAAACACACCTATTGGATGCACAAGATTGAATAAAATCCCTAATTGGACAAGAATAAGACTAGGGAGGACGAAAATGACCTAAATGTTCGTCCAATGACACAAACACACCTATTGGATGCACAAGATTGCATAAAAACCCTAATTGGACAAGAATAAGACTAGGGAGGACGTAAATGACCTAAATGTTCGTCCAATGACACAAACACACCTATTGGATGCACAAGATTGCATAAAAACCCTAATTGGACAAGAATAAGCCTAGGGAGGACAAAAATGACCTAAATGTTCATCCAATGACACAACTGAACTTATTGGATACACAAGATTGGTTAAAAACCCTAATTGGACAAGAATAAGCCTAGGGAGGACGAAAATGACCTAAATGTTCATCCAATGACTCAAATGAACTTATTGGATGCACAAGATTGGTTAAAAACCCTAATTGGACAAGAATAAGCCTAGGGAGGACGAAAATGACCTAAACGTTCATCCAATGACACAAATGAACTTATTGGATGCACAAGATTGGTTAAAAACCATAATTGGACAAGAATAAGCCTAGGGAGGACGAAAATGACCTAAATGTTCATCCAATGACACAAATGAACTTATTGGATGCACAAGATTGGTTAAAAACCCTAATTAGACAAGAATAAGCCTAGGGAAGACGAAAATGACCTAAATGTTCATCCAATGACAAAAATGAACTTATTGGATGCACAAGATTGGTTGAAAACCCTAATTGGACAAGAATAAGCCTAAGGAGGACGAAAATGACTTAAATGTTCATCCAATGACACAAATGAACTTATTGGATGCACAAGATTGGTTAAAACCCCTAATTGGACAAGAATAAGCCTAGGGAGGACAAAAATGACCTAAATGTTCGTCCAATGACACAAATACACCTATTGGATGCACAAGATTGGTTAAAAACCCAAATTGGGCAAGAATAAGCCTAGGGAGTACGAAAATGACCTAAATGTTCATCCAATGACACAAACACACCTGTTGGATGCACTAGATTGCATAAAAACCCTAATTGGACAAGAATAAGCCTAGGGAGGACGAAAATGACCTAAATGTTCCTCCAATGACACAAACACACCTATTGGATGCACAAGATTGCATAAAAGCCCTAATTGGACAAGAATAAGACTAGGGAGGACGAAATGACCTAAATGTTCATCCAATGACACAAATGAACTTATTGGATGCACAAAATTGGTTAAGAACCCTAATTGGACAAGAATAAGCCTAGGGAGGACGAAAATGACCTAAATGTTCCTCCAATTACACAAACACACCTATTGGATGCACAAGATTGCATAAAAACCCTAATTCGACAAGAATAAGACTAGGGAGGACGATGACCTAAATGTTTATCCAACGACACAAACGAACTTATTGGTTGCACAAAATTTGTTAAAAACCCTAATTGGACAAGAATAAGCCTAGAGAGGACGAAAATGACCTAAATGTTCATCCAATGACACAAATGAACTTATTGGATGCACAAGATTGGTTGAAAACCCTAATTGGACAAGAATAAGCCTACGGAGGACGAAAATGACCTAAATGTTCATCCAATGACACGAATGAACTTATTATATGCACAAGATTGGTTAAAAACCCTAATTGGAAAAGAATAAGTCTAGGGAGGAAGAAAATGACCTAAATGTTCGTCCAATGACACAAACACACCTATTGGACGCACAAGATTGCATAAAAACCCTAATTGGACAAGAATAAAACTAGGGAGGACGAAAATGACCTAAATGTTCATCCAATGACACAAATGAACTTATTGGATGCACAAGATTGGTTAAAAACCCTAATTGGACAAGAATAAGCATAGGGAGGACGGAAATTACCTAAATGTTCATCCAATGACACAAACACACATATTGGATGCACAAGATTGCTTAAAACCCTAATTGGGCAAGAATAAGACTAGGGAGGACGAAAATGACCTAAATGTTCATCCAATGACACAAATGAACTTATTGGATGCACAAGATTGGTTAAAAACCCTAATTGGACAAGAATAAGACTAGGGAGGACGAAAATGACTTAAATGTTCCTCCAATGACACCAACACGCCTATTGGATGCACAAGTTTGCATAAAAACCCTAATTCGACAAGAATAAGACTAGGGAGGACGAAAATGACCTAAATGTTCCTCCAATGACACAAACACACCTATTGGATGCACAAGATTGCATAAAAACCCTAATTGGACAAGAATAAGACTAGGGAGGACGAAAATGACCTAAATGTTCATCCAATGACACAAATGAACTTATTGTATGCACAAGATTGGTTAAAAACCCTAATTGGCAAGAATAAGCATAGGGAGGTCGAAAATTACCTAAATGTTTATCCAATGACACAAACACACATATTGGATGCACAAGATTGCTTAAAACCCTAATTGGACAAGAATAAGCCTAGGGAGGACGTAAATGACCTAAATGTTCATCCAATGATACAAATGAACTTATTGGATGCACAAGATTGGATAAAAACCCTAATTGGACAAGAATAAGCATAGGGAGGACGAAAATGACCTAAATGTTCATCCAATGACACAAATGAACTTATTGGATGCACAAGATTGGTTAAAAACCCTAATTGGACAAGAATAAGCCTAGGGAGGACGAAAATGACCTAAATGTTCATCCAATGACACAAATGAACTTATTGGAAGCACAAGATTGGTTAAAAACCCTAATTGGACAAGAATAAGCATAGGGAGAACGAAAATGACCTAAATGTTCGTCCAATGACACAAATGAACTTATTGGATGCACAAGATTGGTTAAAAACCCTAATTGGACAAGAATAAGCCAAGGGAGGACGAAAATGACCTAAATGTTCGTCCAATGACACAAACACACCTATTGGATGCACAAGATTGCATAAAAACCCTAATTGGACAAGAATAAGCCTAGGGAGGACGAAAATGACCTAAATGTTCGTCCAATGACACAAACACCCCTATTGGATGCACAAGATTGCATAAAAACCCTAATTGGACAAGAATAAGACTAGGGAGGACGAAAATGACCTAAGTGTTCCTCCAATGACAAAAACACACCTATTGGATGCACAAGATTGCATAAAAACCCTAATTCGACAAGAATAAGACTAGGGAGGACGAAAATGACCTAAATGTTCCTCCAATGACACAAACACACCTATTGGATGCACAAGATTGCATAAAAACCCTAATTGGACAAGAATAAGACTAGGGAGGACGAAAATGACCTAAATGTTCATCCAATGACACAAATGAACTTATTGTATGCACAAGATTGGATAAAAACCCTAATTGGACAAGAATAAGCATAGGGAGGACGAAAATGACCTAAATGTTCATCTAATGACACAAACACACATATTGGATGCACAAGATTGCTTAAAACCCTAATTGGACAAGAATAAGATTAGGGAGGACGAAAATGACCTAAATGTTCATCCAATGACACAAATGAACTTATCGGATGCACAAGATTAGTTAAAAACCCTAATTGGACAAGTATAAGCCTAGGGAGGACGAAAATCACCTAAATGTTCATCCAATGACACAAATGAACTTATTGGATGCACAAGATTGGTGAAAAACCCTAATTGGACAAGAATAAGCCTAGGGATGACGAAAATGACCTAAATGTTCGTCCAATGAGACAAACACACCTATTGGATGCACAAGATTGCATAAAAACCCTAATTGGACAAGAATAAGACTAGGGAGGACGAAAATGACCTAAATGTTCCTACAATGACACAAACACACCTATTGGATGCACAAGATTGCATAAAAACCCTAATTGGACAAGAATAAGACTAGGGAGGACGAAAATGACCTAAATGTTCATCCAATGACACAAATGAACTTATTGTATGCACAAGATTGGTTAAAAACCCTAATTGGACAAGAATAAGCATAGGGAGGACGAAAATTACCTAAATGTTCGTCCAATGACACAAACACACCTATTGGATGCACAAGATTGCATAAAAACCCTAATTGGACAAGAATAAGACTAGGGAGGACGAAAATGACCTAAATGTTCCTCCAATGACACAAACACACCTAGTGGATGCACAAGATTGCATAAAAACCCTAATTGGACAAGAATAAGACTAGGGAGGACGAAAATGACCTAAATGTTCATCCAATGACACAAATGAACTTATTGTATGCACAAGATTGGTTAAAAACCCTAATTGGACAAGAATAAGCCTAGGAAGGATGAAAATGACCTAAATATTCATCCAATGACACAAACACACCTATTGGATGCACAAGATTGCATAAAAACCCTAATTGGACAAGAATAAGACTAGATAGGACGAAAATGACCTAAATGTTCATCCAATGACACAAATGAACTTATTGGATGCACAAGATTGGTTAAAAACCCTAATTGGACAAGAATAAGCCTAGCGAGGACGAAAATGACCTAAATGTTCGTCCAATGACACAAACACACCTATTGGATGCACAAGATTGCATAAAAACCCTAATTGGACAAGAATAAGACTAGGGAGGACGAAAATGACCTAAATGTTCCTCCAATGACACAAAGACACCTATTGGATGCACAAGATTGCATAAAAACCCTAATTGGACAAGAATAAGACTAGGGAGGACGAAAATGACCTAAATGTTCATCCAATGACACAAATGAACTTATTGTATGCACAAGATTGGATAAAAACCCTAATTGGACAAGAATAAGCATAGGGAGGACGAAAATGAACTAAATGTTCATCCAATGACACAAACACACATATTGGATGCACAAGATTGCTTAATACCCTAATTGGACAAGAATAAGACTAGGGAGGACGAAAATGACCTAAATGTTCCTCCAATGACACAAACACACCTATTGGATGCACAAGATTGCATAAAAACCCTAATTGGACAAGAATAAGACTAGGGAGGACGAAAATGACCTAAATGTTCATCCAATGACACAAACGAACTTATTGGATGCACAAGATTGGTTAAAAACCCTAATTGGACAAGAATAAGCCTAGGGAGGACGAAAATGACCTAAATGTTCAACCAATGACACAAATGAACTTATTGGATGCACAAGGTTGGTTAAAAACCCAAATTGGACAAGAATAAGCCTAGGGAGGACGAAAATGACCAAAATGTTCGTCCAATGACACAAACACACCTATTGGATGCACAGGATTGCCTAAAAACCCTAATCGGACAAGAATAAGCCTAGGGAAGACGAAAATGACCTAAATGTTCGTCCAATGACACAAACACACCTATTGGATGCACAAGATTGCATAAAAACCCTAATTGGACAAGAATAAGACTAGGGAGGACGAAAATGACCTAAATGTTCCTCCAATGACACAAACACACCTATTGGATGCACAAGATTGGTTGAAAACCCTAATTGGACAAGAATAAGCCTAGGGAGGACGAAAATGACCTAAATGTTCATCCAATGACACAAATGAACTTATTGGATGCACAAGATTGGTTAAAAACCCTAATTGGACAAGAATAAGCCTAGGGAGGACGAAAATGACCTAAATGTTCATCCAATGACACAAATGAACTTATTGGAAGCACAAGATTGGTTAAAAACCCTAATTGGACAAGAATAAGCCTAGGGAGGACGAAAATGACTTAAAAGTTCATCCAATGACACAAATGAACTTATTGGATGCACAAGATTGGTTAAAACCCCTAATTGCACAAGAATAAGCCTAGGGAGGACAAAAATGACCTAAATGTTCGTCCAATGACACAAATACACCTATTGGATGCACAAGATTGCATAAAATCCCTAATTGGACAAGAATAAGACTAGGGAGGACGAAAATGACCTAAATGTTCGTCCAATGTCACAAACACACCTATTGGATGCACAAGATTGCATAAAAACCCTAATTGGACAAGAAAAAGACTAGGAAGGACGAAAATGACCTAAATGTTCCTCCAATGACACAAACACACCTATTGGATGCACAAGATTGCATAAAAACCCTAATTCGACAAGAATAAGACTAGGGAAGACGAAAATGACCTAAATGTTCATCCAATGACACAATGGAACTTATCGTATGCACAAGATTGGTTAAAAACCCTAATTGGACAAGAATAAGCATAGGGAGGAAGAAAATTACCTAAATGTTCATCCAATGACACAAACACACATATTGGATGCACAAGATTGCTTAAAACCCTAATTGGACAAGAATAAGACTAGGGAGGACGAAAATGACCTAAATGTTCATCGAATGACACAAATGAACTTATTGGATGCACAAGATTGGTTAAAAACCCTAATTGGACAAGAATAAGCCTAGGGAGGACGAAAATGACCTAAAATTTCGTCCAATGACACAAACACACCTATTGGATGCACAAGATTGCATAAAAACCCTAATTGGACAAGAATAAGACTAGGGAGGACGAAAATGACCTAAATGTTCCTCCAATGACACAAACACACCTATTGGATGCACAAGATTGCATAAAAACCCTAATTGGACAAGAATAAGACTAGGGAGGACGAAAATGACCTAAATTTTCATCCAATGACACAAATGAACTTACTGTAAGCACAAGATTTTTTAAAAACCCTAATTGGACAAGAATAAGCATTGGGAGGACAAAAATTACCTAAATGTTCATCCAATGACACAAACACACATATTGGATGCACAAGATTGCTTAAAACCCTAATTGGACAAGAATAAGACTAGGGAGGACGAAAATGACCTAAATGTTCATCGAATGACACAAATGAACTTATTGGATGCACAAGATTGGTTAAAAACCCTAATTGGACAAGAATAAGCCTAGGAAGGACGAAAATGACCTAAAATTTCGTCCAATGACACAAACACACCTATTGGATGCACAAGATTGCATAAAAACCCTAATTGGACAAGAATAAGACCAGGGAGGACGAAAATGACCTAAATGTTCCTCCAAAGACACAAACAAACCTATTGGATGCACAAGATTGCATAAAAACCCTAATTGGACAAGAATAAGACTAGGGAGGACGAAAATGACCTAAATGTTCCTCCAAAGACACAAACACACCTATTGGATGCACAAGATTGCATAAAAACCCTAATTGGACAAGAATAAGACTAGGGAGGTTGAAAATGACCTAAATGTTCATCCAATGACAAAAATGAACTTATTGTATGCACAAGATTGGTTAAAAACCCTAATTGGACAAGAATAAGCATAGGGAGGACAAAAATGACCTAAATGTTCATCCAATGACACAAACACACATATTGGATGCACAAGATTGCTTAAAACCCTAATTGGACAAGAATAAGACTAGGGAGGATGAAAATGACCTAAATGTTCATCCAATGACACAAATGAACTTATTGGATGCACAAGATTGGTTAAAAACCCTAATTGGACAAGAATAAGCCTAGGGAAGAAAAACATGACCTAAATGTTCATCCAATGACACAAATGAACTTATTGGATGCACATGATTGGTTAAAAACCCTAATAGGACAAGAATAAGCCTAGGGATGACGAAAATGACCTAAATGTTCGTCAAATGACACAAACACACCTATTGGATGCACAAGATTGCATAAAAACCCTAATTGGACAAGAATAAGACTAGGGAGGACGAAAATGACCTAAATGTTCATCCAATGACACAAACACACCTATTGGATGCACAAGATTGCTTAAAAACCCTAATTGGACAAGAATAAAACTAGGGAGGACGAAAATAACCTAAATGTTCCTCCAATGACACAAACACACATATTGGATGCACAAGATTGCATAAAAACCCTAATTGGACAAGAATAAGACTAGGGAGGACGAAAATGACCTAAATGTT
>JBBPBR010000190.1:0-33665 GCA_037974775.1 Cicer pinnatifidum | reverse complement strand
TATTGGATGCACAAGATTGGTTAAAAACCCTAATTGGACAAGAATAAGCCTAGGGAGGACGAAAATGACATAAATGATCGTTCAATGACACAAACACACGTATTGGATGCACAAGATTGCATAAAAACCCTAATTGGACAAGAATAAGACTAGGGAGGACGAAAATGACCTAAATGTTCCTCCAATGAGACAAACTCACCTATTGGATGCACAAGATTGCATAAAAACCCTAATTGGACAAGAATAAGACTAGGGAGGATGAAAATGACCTAAATGTTCATCCAATGACACAAATGAACTTATTGGATGCACAAGATTGGTTAAAAACCCTAATTGGACAAGAAAAAGCCTAGGGAGGACGAAAATGACCTAAATGTTTGTCCAATGACACAAACACACCTATTGGATGCACAAGATTGCATAAAAACCCTAATTGGACAAGAATAAGACTATGGAGGACGAAAATGACCTAAATGTTAATCCAATGACACAAATGAACTTATTGGATGCACAAGATTGGTTAAAAACCCTAATTGGGCAAGAATAAGCCTAGGGAGTACGAAAATGACCTAAATGTTCATCCAATGACACAAAAACACCTATTGGATGCACAAGATTGCATAAAAACCCTAATTGGACAAGAATGAGCCTAGGGAGGACGAAAATGACCTAAATGTTCCTCCAATTACACAAACACACCTATTGGATGCACAAGATTGCATAAAAACCCTAATTGGACAAGAATAAGACTAGGGAGGACGAAAATGACCTAAATGTTCATCCAATGACACAAACGAACTTATTGGATGCACAAAATTGGTTAAAAACCCTAATTGGACAAGAATAAGCCTAGGGAGGACGAAAATGACCTAAATGTTTGTCCAATGACACAAACACACCTATTGGATGCACAAGTTTGCATAAAATCCCTAATTGGACAAGAATAAGCCTAGGGAGGACGAAAATGACCTAAATGTTCAACCAATGACACAAATGAACTTATTGGATGCACAAGGTTGGTTAAAAACCCTAATTGGACAAGAATAAGCCTAAGGAGGACGAAAATGACCTAAATGTTCATCCAATGACACAAACACACCTATTGGATGCACAAGATTGCAAAAAAACCCTAATTGGACAAGAATAAGCCTAGGGAGGACGAAAATGACTTAAATGTTCGTCCAATGACACAAACACACCTATTGGATGCACAAGATTGCATAAAAACCCTAATTGGACAAGAATAAGCCTAGGGAGGACGAAAATGACCAAAATGTTCATCCAATGACACAAATGAACTTATTGGATGCACAAGATTGGTTAAAAACCCTAATTGGACAAGAATAAGCCTAGGGAGGACGAAAATGACCTAAATGTTCATCCAATGACACAAATGAACTTATTGGATGCACAAGATTGGTTAAAAACCCTAATTGGACAAGAATAAGCCTAGGGAGGACGAAAATGACCTAAATGTTCTCCAATGACACAAATGAACTTATTGGATGCACAATATTGGTTGAAAACCCTAATTGGACAAAAATAAGCCTAGGGAGGATGAAAATGACCTAAATGTTCGTCCAATGACAAAAACACACCTATTGGATGCACAAGATTGCAAAAAATCCCTAATTGGACAAGAATAAGACTAGGGAGGACGAAAATGACCTAAATGTTCCTCCAATGACACAAACACACATATTGGATGCACAAGATTGCATAAAAACCCTAATTGGACAAGAATAAGCCTAGGGAGGACGAAAATGACCAAAATGTTCATCCAATGACACAAATGAACTTATTGGATGCACAAGATTGGTTAAAAACCCTAATTGGACAAGAATAAGCCTAAGGAGGACGAAAATGACCTAAATGTTCGTCCAATGACACAAACACACCTATTGGATGCACAAGATTGCATAAAAACCCTAATTGGACAAGAATAAACCTAGGGAGGACGAAAATGACCTAAATGTTAGTCCAATGACACAAACACACCTATTGGATGCACAAGATTGCATAAAAACCCTAATTGGACAAGAATAAGCCTAGGGAGGACGAAAATGACCAAAATGTTCATCCAATGACACAAATGAACTTATTGGATGCACAAGATTGGTTAAAAACCCTAATTGGACAAGAATAAGCCTAGGGAGGACGAAAATGACCTAAATGTTCATCCAATGACACAAACACACTTATTGGATGCACAAGATTGCTTAAAACCCTAATTGGACAAGAATAAGCCTATGGAGGACGAAAATGACCTAAATGTTCGTCCAATGACACAAACACACCTATTGGATGCACAAGATTGCATAAAAATCCTAATTGGACAAGAATAAGACTAGGGAGGACGAAAATGACCTAAATGTTCCTCCAATGACACAAACACACCTATTGGATGCACAAGATTGCTTAAAAACCCTAGTTGGACAAGAATAAAACTAGGGAGGACGGAAATGACCTAAATGTTCAACCAATGACACAAATGAACTTATTGGATGCACAAGGTTGGTTAAAAACCCTAATTGGACAAGAATAAGCCTAGGGAGGACGAAAATGACCTAAATGTTCGTCCATTGACACAAACTCACCTATTGAATGCAGAAGATTGCATAAAAACCCTAATTGGACAAGAATAAGCCTAGCGAGGACGAAAATGACCTAAATGTTCGTCCAATAACACAAACACACCTATTGGATGCACAAGATTGCATAAAAACCCTAATTGGACAAGAATAAGCCTAGGGAGGACGAAAATGACCAAAATGTTCATCCAATGACACAAATGAACTTATTGGATGCACAAGATTGGTTAAAAACCCTAATTGGACAAGAATAAGCCTAGGGAGGACGAAAATGACCTAAATGTTCATCCAATGAAACAAATGAACTTATTGGATGCACAAGATTGGTTAAAAACCCTAATTGGACAAGAATAAGCCTAGGGAGGACGAAAATGACCTAAATGTTCGTCCAATGACACAAACACACATATTGGATGCACAAGATTGCATAAAAACCCTAATTGGACAAGAATAAGACTAGGGAGGACGAAAATGACCTAAATGTTCATCCAATGACACAAATAAACTTATTGGATGCACAAGATTGGTTAAAAACCCTAATTGGACAAGAATAAGCATAGGGAGGACGAAAATGACCTAAATGTTCATCCAATGACACAAATGAACTTATTGGATGCACAAGATTTGTTAAAAACCCTAATTGGACAAGAATAAGCCTAGGGAGGACGAAAATGACCTAAATGTTCAACCAATGACACAAATGAACTTATTGGATGCACAAGGTTGGTTAAAAACCCTAATTGGACAAGAATAAGCCTAAGGAGGACGAAAATGACCTAAATGTTCATCCAATGACACAAATGAACTTATTGGATGCACAAGATTGGTTAAAAACCCTAATTGGACAAGAATAAGCCTAGGGATGACGAAAATGACCTAAATGTTCGTCCAATGAGGCAAACACACCTATTGGATGCACAAGATTGCATAAAAACCCTAATTGGACAAGAATAAGACTAGGGAGGACGAAAATGACCTAAATGTTCCTCCAATGACACAAACACACCTATTGGATGCACAAGATTGCATAAAAACCCTAATTGGACAAGAATAAGACTAGGGAGGACGAAAATGACCTAAATGTCCGTCCAATGACACAAACACACCTATTGGATGCACAAGGTTGGTTAAAAACCCTAATTGGACAAGAATAAGTCTAGGGAGGACGAAAATGACCTAAATGTTCCTACAATGACACAAACACACCTATTGGATGCACAAGATTGCATAAAAACCCTAATTGGACAAGAATAAGACTAGGGAGGACGAAAATGACCTAAATGTTCATCCAATGACACAAACACACATATTGGATGCACAAGATTGCTTAAAACCCTAATTGGACAAGAATAAGACTAGGGAGGACGGAAATGACCTAAATGTTCAACCAATGACACAAATGAACTTATTGGATGCACAAGGTTGCATAAAAACCCTAATTGGACAAGAATAAGCCTAGGGAGGACGAAAATGACCTAAATGTTCGTCCAATGACACAAACACACCTATTGGATGCACAAGATTGCATAAAAACCCTAATTGGACAAGAATAAGACTAGGGAGGACGAAAATGAACTAAATTATCATCGAAAGACACAAATGAACTTATTGGATGCACAAGATTTGTTAAAAACCCTAATTAGACAAGAATAAGCATAGGGAGGACGAAAATGACCTAAATGTTCGTCCAATGACACAAACACACATATTGGATGCACAAGATTGCTTAAAACCCTAATTGGACAAGAATAAGACTAGGGAGGACGAAAATGACCTAAATGTTCATCCAATGACACAAATGAACTTATTGGATGCACAAGATTGGTTAAAAACCGTAATTGGACAAGAATAAGCCTAAGGAGGACGAAAATGACCTAAATGTTCGTCCAATGACACAAACACACCTATTGGATGCACAAGATTGCATAAAAACCCTAATTGGACAAGAATAAGACTAGGGAGGATGAAAATGACCTAAATGTTCCTCCAATGACACAAACACACCTATTGGATGCACAAGATTGCATAAAAACCCTAATTGGACAAGAATAAGACTAGGGAGGACGAAAATGACCTAAATGTTCATCCAATGACACAAATGAACTTATTGGATGCACAAAATTGGTTAAAAACCCTAATTGGACAAGAATAAGACTAGGGAGGATGAAAATAACCTAAATGTTCCTCCAATGACAAAAACAAACCTATTGGATGCACAAGATTGCATAAAAACCCTAATTCGACAAGAATAAGACTAGGGAGGACGAAAATGACCTAAATGTTCATCCAATGACACAAACGAACTTATTGGATGCACAAAATTGGTTAAAAACCCTAATTGGACAAGAATAAGCCTAGGGAGGACGAAAATGACCTAAATGTTTGTCCAATGACACAAACACACCTATTGGATGCACAAGATTGCATAAAATCCCTAATTGGACATGAATAAGCCTAGGGAAGACGAAAATGACCTAAACGTTCAACCAATGACACAAATGAACTTATTGGATGCACAAGGTTGGTTAAAAACCCTAATTGGACAAGAATAAGCCTAAGGAGGACGAAAATGACCTAAATGTTCATCCAATGACACAAACACACCTATTGGATGCACAAGATTGCATAAAAACCCTAATTGGACAAGAATAAGCCTAGGGAGGACGAAAATGACTTAAATGTTCGTCCAATGACACAAACATACCTATTGGATGCACAAGATTGCATAAAAACCCTAATTGGACAAGAATAAGCCTAGGCAGGACGAAAATGACCAAAATGTTCATCCAATGACACAAATGAACTTATTGGATGCACAAGATTGGTTAAAAACCCTAATTGGACAAGAATAAGCCTAGGGAGGACGAAAATGACCTAAATGTTCATCCAATGACACAAATGAACTTATTGAATGCACAAGATTGGTTAAAAACCCTAATTGGACAAGAATAAGCCTAGGGAGGACAAAAATCACCTAAATGTTCATCCAATGACACAAATGAACTTATTGGATGCACAAGATTGGTTAAAAACCCTAATTGGACAAGAATAAGCCTAGGGAGGACGAAAATGACCTAAATGTTCATCCAATGACACAAATGAACTTATTGGATGCACAAGATTGGTTAAAAACCCTAATTGGGCAAGAATAAGCCTAGGGAGTACGAAAATGACCTAAATGTTCATCCAATGACACAAACACACCAATTGGATGCACAAGATTGCATAAAAACCCTAATTGGACAAGAATAAGCCTAGGGAGGATGAAAATGACCTAAATGTTCCTCCAATTACACAAACACACCTATTGGATGCACAAGATTGCATAAAAACCCTAATTGGACAAGAATAAGACTAGGGAAGACGAAAATGACCTAAATGTTCATCCAATGACACAAATGAACTTATTGGATGCACAAGATTGGTTAAAAACCCTAATTGGACAAGAATAAGCATATGGAGGACGAAAATGACCTAAATGTTTATCCAATGACACAAACACACATATTGGATGCACAAGATTGCATAAAAACCCTAATTGGACAAGAATAAGACTAGGGAGGACGAAAATGACCTAAATGTTCCTCCAATGACACAAACACACCTATTGGACGAACAAGATTGCATAAAAACCCTAATTGGACAAGAATAAGACTAGGGAGGATGAAAATGACCTAAATGTTCCTCCAATGACACAAACACACCTATTGGATGCACAAGATTGCATAAAAACCCTAATTGGACAAGAATAAGACTAGGGAGGACGAAAATGACCTAAATGTTCATCCAATGACACAAATGAACTTATTGGATGCACAAAATTGGTTAAAAACCCTAATTGGACAAGAATAAGCCTAGGGAGGACGAAAATGACCTAAATGTTCCTCCAATTACACAAACACACCTATTGGATGCACAAGATTGCATAAAAACCCTAATTCAACAAGAATAAGACTAGGGAGGACGAAAATGACCTAAATGTTCATCCAACGACACAAACGAACTTATTGGATGCACAAAATTGGTTAAAAACCCTAATTGGACAAGAATAAGCCTAGAGAGGACGAAAATGACCTAAATGTTCATCCAATGACACAAATGAACTTATTGGATGCACAAGATTGGTTGAAAACCCTAATTGGACAAGAATAAGCCTAGGGAGGACGAAAATGACCTAAATGTTCATCCAATGACACAACTGAACTTATTGGATACACAAGATTGGTTAAAAACCCTAATTGGACAAGAATAAGCCTAGGGAGGACGAAAATGACCTAAATGTTCATCCAATGACACAAATGAACTTATTGGATGCACAAGATTGGTTAAAAACCCTAATTGGACAAGAATAAGCCTAGGGAGGACGAAAATGACCTAAATGTTCCTCCAATGACACAAATGAACTTATTGGATGCACAAGATTGGGTAAAAACCCTAATTGGACAAGAATAAGCCTAGGGAGGACGAAAATGACCTAAATGTTCGTCCAATGACACAAACACACCTATTGGATGCACAAGATTGCATAAAAACCCTAATTGGACAAGAATAAGACTAGGGAGGACGAAAATGACCTAAATGTTTATCCAATGACACAAACACACCTATTGGATGCACATTATTGGTTAAAACCCCTAATTGGACAAGAATAAGCCTAGGGAGGACGAAAATGACCTAAATGTTCGTCCAATGACACAAACACACCTATTTGAAGCACAAGATTGGTTAAAAATCCTAATTGGACAAGAATAAGACTAGGGAGGACGAAAATGACCTAAATGTTCATCCAATGACACTTACACACCTATTGGATGCACAAGATTGCATAAAAACCCTAATTGGACAAGAATAAGACTAGGGAGGACGAAAATGACCTAAATGTTTATCCAATGACACAAACACACCTATTGGATGCACATGATTGGTTAAAACCCCTAATTGGACAAGAATAAGCCTAGGGAGGACGAAAATGACCTAAATGTTCATCCAATGACACAAACACACCTATTGGATGCACAAGATTGGTTAAAAACCCTAATTGGACAAGAATAAGCATAGGGAAGACGAAAATGACCTAAATGTTCATCCAATGACACAAACACACATATTGGATGCACAAGATTGCATAAAAACCCTAATTGGACAAGAATAAGACTAGGGAGGACGAAAATGACCTAAATGTTCCTCCAATGACACAAACACACCTATTGGATGCACAAGATTGCATAAAAACCCTAATTGGACAAGAATAAGACTAGGGAGGACGAAAATGACCTAAATGTTCATCCAATGACACAAATGAACTTATTGGATGCACAAGATTGGTTAAAAACCCTAATTGGAAAAGAATAAGCCTAGGGATGACGGAAATGACCTAAATGTGAGACAAACACACCTATTGGATGCACAAGATTGCATAAAAACCCTAATTGGACAAGAATAAGACTAGGGAGGACGAAAATGACCTAAATGTTCCTCCAATGACACAAACACACCTATTGGATGCACAAGATTGCATAAAAACCCTAATTGGACAAGAATAAGACTAGGGAGGACGAAAATGACCTAAATGTTCCTCCATTGACACAAACACACCTTTCGGATGCACAAGATTGGTTAAAAACCCTAATTGGACAAGAATAAGCCTAGGGAGAACGAAAATGACCTAAATGTTCATCCAATGACACAAATGAACTTATTGGATGCACAAGGTTGGTTAAAAACCCTAATTGGACAAGAATAAGGCTAAGGACGACGAAAATGACCAAAATGTTCGTCCAATGACACAAACACACCTATTGGATGCACAATATTGCATAAAAACCCTAATTGGACAAGAATAAGACTAGGGAGGACGAAAATGACCTAAATGTTCCTCCAATGACACAAACACACCTATTGGATGCACAAGATTGCATAAAAACCCTAATTGGACAAGAATAAGACTAGGGAGGACGAAAATGACCTAAATGTTCCTCCAATGAGAAAAACACACCTATTGGATGCACAAGATTGTATAAAAACCCTAATTCGACAAGAATAAGACTAGGGAGGACGAAAATGACCTAAATGTTCCTCCAATGACACAAACACACCTATTGGATGCACAAGATTGCATAAAAACCCTAATTGGACAAGAATAAGACTAGGGAGGACGAAAATGACCTAAATGTTCATCCAATGACACAAATGAACTTATTGGATGCACAAGATTGGTTAAAAACCCTAATTGGACAAGAATAAGCCTAGGGAGGACGAAAATGAGCTAAATGTTTGTCCAATGACACAAACACACCTATTGGATGCACAAGATTGCATAAAAACCCTAATTGGACAAGAATAAGCCTAGGGAGGACGAAAATGACCTAAATGTTCATCCAATGACACAAATGAACTTATTGGATGCACAAGATTGGTTAAAAACTCTAATTGGACAAGAATAAGCCTAGGGAGGACGTAAATGACCTAAATGTTCATCCAATGACACAAATGAACTTATTGGATGCACAGGATTGGTTAAAAACCCTAATTGGACAAGAATAAGCATAGGGAGGACGAAAATGACCTAAATGTTCATCCAATGACACAAACACACATATTGGATGCACAAGATTGCTTAAAACCGTAATTGGACAAGAATAAGACTAGGGATGACGAAAATGACCTAAATGTTCATCCAATGACACAAATGAACTTATTGGATGCACAAGATTGGTTAAAAACCCTAATTGGACAAGAATAAGCCTAGGGAGGACGAAAATGACCTAAATGTTCATCCAATGACACAAATGAACTTATTGGATGCACAAGATAGGTTAAAAACCCTAATTCGACAAGAATAAGCCTAGGGAGGACGTAAATGACCTAAATGTTCATCCAATGACACAAATGAACTTATTGGATGCACAAGATTGGTTAAAAACCCTAATTGGACAAGAATAAGAATAGGGAGGACGAAAATGACCTAAATGTTCATCCAATGACACAAATGAACTTATTGGATGCACAAGATTGGTTAAAAACCCTAATTGGACAAGAATAAGCCTAGGGATGACGAAAATGACCTAAATGTTCGTCCAATGAGGCAAACACACCTATTGGATGCACAAGATTGCATAAAAACCCTAATTGGACAAGAATAAGACTAGGGAGGACGAAAATGACCTAAATGTTCATCCAATGACACAAATGAACTTATTGGATGCACAAGATTGGTTAAAAACCCTAATTGGACAAGAATAAGCCTAGGGAGGACGAAAATGACCTAAATGTTCGTCCAATGACACAAACACACCTATTGGATGCACAAGATTGCATAAAAACCCTAATTGGACAAGAATAAGACTAGGGAGGACGAAATTGACCTAAATGTTCCTCCAATGACACAAACACACCTATTGGATGCACAAGATTGCATAAAAACCCTAATTCGACAAGAATAAGACTAGGGAGGACTTAAATGACCTAAATGTTCCACCAATGACACAAATGAACTTATTGGATACACAAGGTTGGTTAAAAACCCTAATTGGACCAGAATAAGCCTAGGGAGGACGAAATTGACCTAAATGTTCAACCAATGACACAAATGAACTTATTGGATGCACAAGGTTGGTTAAAAACCCTAATTGGACAAGAATAAGCCTAGGGAGGACGAAAATGACCTAAATGTTCGTCCAATGACACAAACACACCTATTGGATGCACAAGATTGCATAAAAACCCTAATTGGACAAGAATAAGACTAGGGAGGACGAAAATGAACTAAATTATCATCGAAAGACACAAATGAACTTATTGGATGCACAAGATTTGTTAAAAACCCTAATTAGACAAGAATAAGCATAGGGAGGACGAAAATGACCTAAATGTTCGTCCAATGACACAAACACACATATTGGATGCACAAGATTGCTTAAAACCCTAATTGGACAAGAATAAGACTAGGGAGGACGAAAATGACCTAAATGTTCATCCAATGACACAAATGAACTTATTGGATGCACAAGATTGGTTAAAAACCGTAATTGGACAAGAATAAGCCTAAGGAGGACGAAAATGACCTAAATGTTCGTCCAATGACACAAACACACCTATTGGATGCACAAGATTGCATAAAAACCCTAATTGGACAAGAATAAGACTAGGGAGGATGAAAATGACCTAAATGTTCCTCCAATGACACAAACACACCTATTGGATGCACAAGATTGCATAAAAACCCTAATTGGACAAGAATAAGACTAGGGAGGACGAAAATGACCTAAATGTTCATCCAATGACACAAATGAACTTATTGGATGCACAAAATTGGTTAAAAACCCTAATTGGACAAGAATAAGACTAGGGAGGATGAAAATAACCTAAATGTTCCTCCAATGACAAAAACAAACCTATTGGATGCACAAGATTGCATAAAAACCCTAATTCGACAAGAATAAGACTAGGGAGGACGAAAATGACCTAAATGTTCATCCAATGACACAAACGAACTTATTGGATGCACAAAATTGGTTAAAAACCCTAATTGGACAAGAATAAGCCTAGGGAGGACGAAAATGACCTAAATGTTTGTCCAATGACACAAACACACCTATTGGATGCACAAGATTGCATAAAATCCCTAATTGGACATGAATAAGCCTAGGGAAGACGAAAATGACCTAAACGTTCAACCAATGACACAAATGAACTTATTGGATGCACAAGGTTGGTTAAAAACCCTAATTGGACAAGAATAAGCCTAAGAAGGACGAAAATGACCTAAATGTTCATCCAATGACACAAACACACCTATTGGATGCACAAGATTGCATAAAAACCCTAATTGGACAAGAATAAGCCTAGGGAGGACGAAAATTACTTAAATGTTCGTCCAATGACACAAACATACCTATTGGATGCACAAGATTGCATAAAAACCCTAATTGGACAAGAATAAGCCTAGGCAGGACGAAAATGACCAAAATGTTCATCCAATGACACAAATGAACTTATTGGATGCACAAGATTGGTTAAAAACCCTAATTGGACAAGAATAAGCCTAGGGAGGACGAAAATGACCTAAATGTTCATCCAATGACACAAATGAACTTATTGGATGCACAAGATTGGTTAAAAACCCTAATTGGACAAGAATAAGCATAGGGAGGCAGAACATGACATAAATGTTCATCCAATGACACAAACACACATATTGGATGCACAAGATTGCTTAAAACCCTAATTGGACAAGAATAAGACTAGGGAGGACGAAAATGACCTAAATGATCATCCAATGACACAAATGAACTTATTGGATGCACAAGATTGGTTAAAAACCCTAATTGGACAAGAATAAGCCTAGGGAGGACGAAAATGACCTAAATGTTCATCCAATGACACAAATGAACTTATTGGATGCACAAGATTGGTTAAAAACCCTAATTGGACAAGAATAAGCCTAGGGAGGACGAAAATGACCTAAATGTTCGTCCAATGACACAAATACACCTATTGGATGCACAAGATTGGTTAAAAACCCTAATTGGACAAGAATATGCCTAGGGAGGACGAAAATGACCTAAATGTTAATCCAATGACACAAATGAACTTATTGGATGCACAAGATTGGTTAAAAACCCTAATTGGACAAGAATAAGCCTAGGGAGGACGAAAATTACCTAAATGTTAATCCAATGACACAACTCAACTTATTGGATGCACAAGATTGGTTAAAAACCCTAATTGGGCAAGGATAAGCCTAGGGAGGACGAAGATGACCTAATTGATCATCCAATGACACAAACACACCTATTGGATGCACAAGATTGGTTAAAAACCCTAATTGGACAAGAATAAGCCTAGGGAGGACGAAAATGACCTAATTGATCATCCAATGACACAAACACACCTATTGGATGCACAAGATTGGTTAAAAACCCTAATTGGACAAGAATATGCCTAGGGAGGACGAAAATGACCTAAATGTTAATCCAATGACACAACTCAACCTATTGGATGCACAAGATTGGTTAAAAACCCTAATTGGACAAGAATAAGCCTAGGGAGGACGATAAATGACCTAATTGATCATCCAATGACACAAACACACCTATTGGATGCACAAGATTGGTTAAAAACCCTAATTGGACAAGAATAAGCCTAGGGAGGACGAAAATGACCTAATTGATCATCCAATGACACAAACACACCTATTGGATGCACAAGATTGGTTAAAAACCCTAATTGGACAAGAATAAGCCTAGGGAGGACGAAAATGACCTAATTGATCATCCAATGACACAAACACACCTATTGGATGCACAAGATTGGTTAAAAACCCTAATTGGATAAGAATGTGCCTAGGGAAGACGAAAATGACCTAATTGATCATCCAATGACACAAATGAACTTATTGGTTGCACAAAATTAGTTAAAAACCCTAATTGGACAAGAATAAGTCTATGGAGGACGAAAATAACCTAATTGATCATCCAATGACCCAAACACACCTATTGGATGCACAAGTTTTGTCTAAAACTCTAATTGGACAAGAATATGCCTAGGGAGGACGAAAATGACCTAAATGTTAATCCAATGACACAAATGAACTTATTGGATGCACAAGATTGGTTAAAAACCCTAATTGGACAAGAATAAGCCTAGGGAGGACGAAAATGACCTAATTGATCATCCAATGACACAAACAAACCTATTGGGTGCACAAGATTGGATAAAAACCCTAATTGGACAAGAATATGCCTAGGGAGGAGGAAAATTACCTAAATATTAATTCAATGACACAAACAAAGTTATTGGATGCACAAGATTGGTTAAAAACCCTAATTGGACAAGAATAAGCCTAGGGAGGACGAAAATGACCTAATTGATCATCCAATGACATAAACACACCTATTGGATGCACAAGATTGGTTAAAAACCCTAATTGGACAAGAATAAGCCTAGGGAGGACGAAAATGACCTAATTGATCATCCAATGACACAAACACACCTATTGGATGCACAAGATTGGTTAAAAACCCTAATTGGACAAGAATATGCCTAGGGAGGTAGAAAATGACCTAAATATTAATTTAATGACACAAACAAAGTTATTGGATGCACAAGATTGGTTAAAAACCCTAATTGGACATGAATAAGCCTAGGGAGGACGAAAATGACCTAATTGATCATCCAATGACACAAACACACCTATTGGATGCACAAGATTGGTTAAAAACCCTATTTGGACAAGAATATGCCTAGGGAGGACGAAAATGACCTAAATATTAGTTCAATGAAACAAACAAACTTATTGGATGCACAAGATTGGTTAAAAACCCTAATTGGAGAAGAATAAGCCTAGCGAGGACGAAAAAGACCTAATTGATCATCAAATGACACAAACACACCTATTGGATGCACAAGATTGGTTAAAAACCCTAATTGGACAAGAATATGCCTAGGGAGGACGAAAATGACCTAAATATTAATTCAATGACACAAACAAAGTTATTGGATGCACAAGATTGGTTAAAAACCCTAATTGGACAAGAATAAGCCTAGGGAGGACGAAAATGACCTAATTGATCATCCAATGACACAAACACACCTATTAGATGCACAAGATTGGTTAAAAACCCTAATTGGACAAGAATAAGCCTAGGGAGGACGAAAATAACCTAATTGATCATCAACTGACACAAACACACCTATTGGATGCACAAGATTGGTTAAAAACCCTAATTGGACAAGAATAAGCCTAGGGAGGACGAAAATGACCTAATTGATCATCCAATGACACAAACACACCTATTGGATGCACAAGATTGGTTAAAAACCCTAATTGGGGAAGAATATGCCTAGGGAGGACGAAAATGACCTAAATATTAATTCAATGACACAAACAAACTTATTGGATGCACAAGATTGGTTAAAAACCCTAATTGGACAAGAATAAGCCTAGGGAGGACGAAAATGACCTAAATGTTCGTCCAATGACACAAACACACCTATTGGATGCACAAGATTGCATAAAAACCCTATTTGGACAAGAATAAGCCTAGGGAGGACGAAAATGACCTAAATGTTCATCCAATGACACAAATGAACTTATTGGATGCACAAGATTGGTTAAAAACCCTAATTGGACAAGAATAAGCCTAGGGAGGACGAAAATGACCTAAATGTTCGTCCAATGACACAAACACACCTATTGGATGCACATGATTGCATAAAAACCCTAATTGGACAAGATTAAGCCTAGGGAGGACGAAAATGACCTAAATGTGCATCCAATGACACAAATGAACTTATTGGATGCACAAGATTGGTTAAAAACCCTAATTGGACAAGAATAAGCCTAGGGAGGACGAAAATGACCTAAATGTTCGTCCAATGACACAAACACACCTATTGGATGCACAAGATTGCATAAAAACCCTAATTGGACAAGAATAAGACTAGGGATGACGAAAATGACCTAAATGTCCATCCAATGACACAAATGAACTTATTGGATGCACAAGATTGGTTAAAAACCCTAATTGGACAAGAATAAGCCTAGGGAGGACGAAAATGACCTAAATGTTCGTCCAATGACACAAACACACCTATTGGATGCACAAGATTGCATAAAAACCCTAATTGGACAAGAATAAGCCTAGGGAGGACGAAAATGACCTAATTGTTCATCCAATGACACAAATGAATTTATTGGAAGCACAAGATTGGATAAAAACCCTAATTGGACAAAAATATGCCTAGGGAGGACGAAAATGACCTAAATAATCATCCAATGACACAAATGAACTTATTGGATGCACAAGATTGGTTAAAAACCCTAATTGGACAAGAATAAGCCTAGGGAGGACGAAAATGACCTAAATGTTCGTCCAATGACACAAACACACCTATTGGATGCACAAGATTGCATAAAAACCCTAATTGGACAAGAATAAGCCTAGGGAGGATGAAAATGACCTAAATGTTCATCCAATGACACAAATGAACTTATTGGAAGCACAAGATTGGTTAAAAACCCTAATTGGACAAGAATAAGACTAGGGAGGACGAAAATGAGCTAAATGTTCATCTAATGACACAAATGAACTTATTGGATGCACAAGATTGGTTAAAAACCCTAATTGGACAAGAATAAGCCTAGGGAGGACGAAAATGACCTAAATGTTCGTCCAATGACACAAACACACCTATTGGATGCACAAGATTGCATAAAAACCCTAATTGGATAAGAATAAAACTAGGGAGGACCAAAATGACCTAAATGTTCCTCCAATGACACAAACACACCTATTGGAAGCACTAGATTGCATAAAACCCTAATTCGACAAGAATAAGACTAGGGAGGACGAAAATGACCTAAATGTTCATCCAATGACACAAATGAACTTATTGGATGCACAAGATTGGTTAAAAACCCTAATTGGACAAGAATAAGCCTAGGGAGGACGAAAATGACCTAAATGTTCATCCAATGACACAAATGAACTTATTGGATGCACAAGATTGGTTAAAAACCCTAATTGGACAAGAATAAGCCTAGGGAGGACGAAAATGACCTAAATGTTCGTCCAATTACACAAACACACCTATTGGATGCACAAGATTGCATAAAAACCCTAATTGGACATGAATAAGACTAGGGAGGACGAAAATGACCTAAATGTTCATCCAATGACACCAATGAACTTATTGTATGCACAAGATTGGTTAAAAACCCTAATTGGACAACAATAAGCATAGGGAGAACGAAAATGACCTAAATGTTCATCCAATGACACAAACACACTTATTGGATGCACAAGATTGCTTAAAATCCTAATTGGACAAGAATAAGACTAGGGAGGATGAAAATGACCTAAATGTTCCTCCAATGACACAAATGAACTTATTGGATGCACAAGATTGGTTAAAAACCCTAATTGGACAAGAATAAGCCTAGGGGGGACAAAAATGACGTAAATGTTCAACCAATGACACAAATGAACTTATTGGATGCACAAGATTGGTTAAAAACCCTAATTCGACTAGAATAAGACTAGGGATGACGAAAATGACCTAAATGTTCGTCCAATGACACAAACACACCTATTGGATGCACAAGATTGCATAAAAACCCTAATTGGACTAGAATAAGCATAGGGAGGACGAAAATGACCTAAATGTTCATCCAATGACACAAATGAACTTATTGGATGCACAAGATTGGTTAAAAACACTAATTGGACAAGAATAAGCCTAGGGAGGACGAAAATGACCTAAATGTTCATCCAATGACACAAACACACATATTGGATGCATAAGATTGCATAAAAACCCGAATTGGACAAGAATAAGACTAGGGAGGACGAAAATGACCTAAATGTTCATCCAATGACACAAATGAACTTATTGGATGCACAAGATTGGTTAAAAACCCTAATTGGACAAGAATAAGCCTAGGGAGGACGAAAATGACCTAAATGTTCATCCAATGACACAAATGAACTTATTGGATGCAAAAGATTGGTTAAAAACCCTACTTGGACAAGAATAAGCCTAGGGAGGACGAAAATGACCTAAATGTTCATCCAATGACACAAATGAACTTATTGGATGCACAAGATTGGTTAAAAACCCTAATTGGACAAGAATAAGCCTAGGGAGGACGAAAATGACCTAAATGTTCGTCCAATGACACAAACACACCTATTGGATGCACAAGATTGCATAAAAACCCTAATTGGACAAGAATAAGCCTAGGGAGGACGAAAATGTCCTAAATGTTCATCCAATGACACAAATGAACTTATTGTAAGCACAAGATTGGTTAAAAACCCTAATTGGACAAGAATAAGCATAGGGAGGACGAAAATGACCTAAATGTTCATCCAATGACACAAACACACATATTGGATGCACAAGATTGCTTAAAACCTTAATTGGACAAGAATAAGACTAGGGAGGACGAAAATGACCTAAATGTTCATCCAATGACACAAATGAACTTATTGGATGCACAAAATTGGTTAAAAACCCTAATTAGACAAGAATAAGCCTAGGGAGGAAAAAAATGACCTAAATGTTCATCCAATGACACAAATGAACTTATTGGATGCACAAGATTGGTTAAAAACCCTAATTGGACAAGAATAAGCCTAGGGAGGACGAAAATGACCTAAATGTTCGTCCAATGACACAAACACACCTATTGGATGCACAAGATTGCATAAAAACCCTAATTGGACAAGAATAAGACTAGGGAGGACGAAAATGACCTAAATGTTCCTCCAATGACACAAACACACCTATTGGATGCACAAGATTGCATAAAAACCCTAATTGGACAAGAATAAGACTAGGGAGGACGTAAATGACCTAAACGTTCCACCAATGACACAAATGAACTTATTGGATGCACAAGGTTGGTTAAAAACCCTAATTGGACAAGAATAAGACTAGGGAGGACGAAAATGACCTAAATGTTCATCCAATGACACAAATGAACTTATTGGATGCACAAGATTGGTTAAAAACCCTAATTGGACAAGAATAAGCCTAGGGAGGACGAAAATGACCTAAATGTTCGTCCAATGACACAAACACACCTATTGGATGCACAAGATTGCATAAAAACCCTAATTGGACAAGAATAAGACTAGGAAGGACGAAAATGACCTAAATGTTCGTCCAATGACACAAATGAACTTATTGGATGCACAAGATTGGTTAAAAACCCTAATTGGACAAGAATAAGCATAGAGAGGACGAAAATGACCTAAACGTTCATCCAATGACACAAACCCACATATTGGATGCACAAGATTGCTTAAAACCCTAATTGGACAAGAATAAGACTAGGGAGGACGAAAATGACCTAAATGTTCATCCAATGACACAAATGAACTTATTGGATGCACAAGATTGGTTAAAAACCCTAATTGGACAAGAATAAGCCTAGGGAGGACGAAAATGACCTAAATGTTCGTCCAATGACACAAACACACCTATTGGATGCTCAAGATTGCATAAAAACCCTAATTGGACAAGAATAAGGCTAGGGAGGACGAAAATGACCTAAATGTTCGTCCAATGACACAAACACACCTAATGGATGCTCAAGATTGCATAAAAACCCTAATTGGACAAGAATAAGCCTAGGGAGGATGAAAATGACCTAAATGTTCGTCCAATGACACAAACACACCTATTGGATGCACAAGATTGCATAAAAACCCTAATTGGACAAGAATAAGACTAGGGAGGACGTAAATTACCTAAATGTTCATCCAATGACACAAACGAACTTATTGGATGCACAAAATTGGTTAAAAACCCTAATTGGACAAGAATAAGCCTTGGGAGGACGAAAATGACCTAAATGTTCATCCAATGACACAAATGAACTTATTGGATGCACAAGATTGGTTGAAAACCCTAATTGGACAAGATTAATCCTAGGGAGGACGAAAATGACCTAAATGTTCATCCAATGACACAAATGAACTTATTAGATGCACAAGATTAGTTAAAAACCCTAATTGGAAAAGAATAAGCCTAGGGAGGAAGAAAATGACCTAAATGTTCGTCCAATGACACAAACACACCTATTGGATGCACAAGAATGCATAAAAACCCTAATTGGACAAGAATAAGATTAGGGAGGACGAAAATGACCTTAATGTTCCTCCAATGACACAAACACACCTATTGGATGCACAAGATTGCATAAAAACCCTAATTGGACAAGAATAAGACTAGGGAGGACGGAAATGACCTAAATGTTCATCCAATGACACAAATGAACTTATTGGATGCACAAGATTGGTTAAAAAACCCTAATTGGACAAGAATAAGCATAGGGAGGACGAAAATTACCTAAATGTTCATCCAATGACACAAACAAACATATTGCATGCACAAGATTGCTTAAAACCCTAATTGGACAAGAATAAGACTAGGGAGGACGAAAATGACCTAAATGTTCATCCAATGACACAAATGAACTTATTGGATGCACAAGATTGGTTAAAAACCCTAATTGCACAAGAATAAGACTAGGGAGGACGAAAATGACCTAAATGTTCATCCAATGTCACAAATGAACTTATTGGATGCACAAGATTGGTTAAAAACCCTAATTGGGCAAGAATAAGCCTAGGGAGTACGAAAATGACCTAAATGTTCATCCAATGACACAAACACACCTATTGGATGCACAAGATTGCATAAAAACCCTAATTGGACAAGAATAAGCCTAGGGAGGACGAAAATGACCTAAATGTTCCTCCAATTACACAAATGAACTTATTGGATGCACAAGATTGGTTAAAAACCCTAATTGGACAAGAATAAGGCTAGGGAGGACAAAAATGACCTAAATGTTCATCCAATGACACAAATGAACTTATTGGATGCACAAGATTGGTTAAAAACCCTAATTGGACAAGAATAAGCCTAGGGAGGACGAAAATGACCTAAATGTTCCTCCAATGACACAAACACACCAATAGGATGCACAAGATTGCATAAAAACCCTAATTGGAGAAGAATAAGCCTAGGGAGGACGAAAATGACCTAAATGTTCGTCCAATGACACAAACACACCTATTGGATGCACAAGATTGCATAAAAACCCTAATTGGACAAGAATAAGCCTAGGGAGGACGAAAATGACCTAAATGTTCATCCAATGACACAAATGAACTTATTGGATGCACAAGATTGGTTAAAAACCCTAATTGGACAAGAATAAGCCTAGGGAGGACAAAAATGACCTAAATGTTCATCCAATGACACAAATGAACTTATTGGATGCACAAGTTTGGTTAAAAACCCTAATTGGACAAGAATAAGCCTAGGGAGGACGAAAATGACATAAATGTTCGTCCAATGACACAAATGAACTTATTGGATGCACAAGATCGGTTAAAAACCCTAATTGGACAAGAATATGCCTAGGGAGGAAGAAAATGACCTAAATGTTCGTCCAATGACACAAACACACCTATTGGATGCACAAGATTGCATAAAAACCCTAATTGGACAAGAATAAGACTAGGGAGGACGTAAATGACCTAAATGTTCCACCAATGACACAAATGAACTTATTGGATGCACAAGGTTGGTTAAAAACCCTAATTGGAAAAGAATAAGCCTACGGAGGACGAAAATGACCTAAATGTTCAACCAATGACACAAATGAACTTATTGGATGCACAAGGTTGGTTAAAAACCCTAATTGAACAAGAATAAGCCTAGGGAGGACGAAAATGACCTAAATGTTCGTCCAATGACACAAACACACCTATTGGATGCTCAAGATTGCATAAAAACCCTAATTGGACAAGAATAAGCCTAGGGAGGACGAAAATGACCTAAATGTTCGTCCAATGACACAAACACACCTATTGGATGCACAAGATTGCATAAAAACCCTAATTGGACAAGAATAAGACTAGGGAGGACGTAAATGACCTAAATATTCCACCAATGACAGAAATGAACTTATTGGATGCACAAGGTTGGTTAAAAACCCTAATTGGACAAGAATAAACCTAGTGAGGACGAAAATGACCTAAATGTTCAACCAATGACACAAATGAACTTATTGGATGCACAAGGTTGGTTAAAAACCCTAATTGAACAAGAATAAGCCTAGGGAGGACGAAAATGACCTAAATGTTCGTCCAATGACACAAACACACCAATTGGATGCACAAGGTTGGTTAAAAACCCTAATTGGACAAGAATAAGCCTAGTGAGGACGAAAATGACCTAAATGTTCAACCAATGACACAAATTAACTTATTGAATGCACAAGGTTGGTTATAAACCCTAATTGAACAAGAATAAGCCTAGGGAGGACGAAAATGACCTAAATGTTCATCCAATGACACAAATGAGCTTATTGGATGCACAAGATTGGTTAAAAACCCTAATTGGACAAGAATAAGCCTAGGGAGGACGAAAATGACCTAAATGTTCATCCAATGACACAAATGAACTTATTGGATGCACAAGATTGGTTAAAAACCCTAATTGGACAAGAATAAGCCTAGGGAGGAAGAAAATGACCTAAATGTTCGTCCAATGACATAAACAGACCTATTGGATGCACAAGATTGCATAAAATCCTTAATTGGACAAGAATAAGACTAGGGAGGACGAAAATGACCTAAATGTTCCTCCAATGACACAAACACACCTATTGGATGCACAAGATTGCATAAAAACCCTAATTGGACAAGAATAAGACTAGGGAGGACGAAAATGACCTAAATGTTCATCCAATGACACAAATGAACTTATTGGATGCACAAGATTGGTTAAAAACCCTAATTGGACAAGAATAAGCCTAGGGAGGACGAAAATGACCTAAATGTTCGTCCAAATTGGACAAGAATAAGACTAGGGAGGACGAAAATGACCTAAATGTTCATCCAATGACACAAATGAACTTATTGGATGCACAAGATTGGTTAAAAACCCTAATTGGATAAGAATAAGCATAGGGAGGACGAAAATGACCTAAACGTTCATCCAATGACACAAACCCACATATTGGATGCACAAGATTGCTTAAAACCCTAATTGGACAAGAATAAGACTAGGGAGGACGAAAATGACCTAAATGTTCATCCAATGACACAAATGAACTTATTGAATGCACAAGATTGGTTAAAAACCCTAATCGGACAAGAATAAGCCTAGGGAGGACGAAAATGACCTAAATGTTCGTCCAATGACACAAACACACCTATTGGATGCACAAGATTGCATAAAAACCCTATATGGACAAGAATAAGACTAGGGAGGACGAAAATGACCTAAATGTTCATCCAATGACACAAATGAACTTATTGGATGCACAAGATTGGTTAAAAACCCTAATTGGACAAGAATAAGCCTAGGGAGGACGAAAATGACCTAAATGTTCGTCCAATGACACAAACACACCTATTGGATGCACAAGATTGCATAAAAACCCTAATTGGCCAAGAATAAGACTAGGGAGGACGAAAATGACCTAAATGTTCCTCCAATGACACAAACACACCTATTGGATGCACAAGATTGCATAAAAACCCTAATTGGACAAGAATAAGACTAGGGAGGACGAAAATGACCTAAATATTCATCCAATGACACAAATGAACTTATTGTATGCACAAGATTGGTTAAAAACCCTAATTGGACAAGAATAAGCATAGGGAGGACGAAAATGACCTAAATGTTCATCCAATGACACAAACTCACATATTGGATGCACAAGATTGCTTAAAACCCTAATTGGACAAGAATAAGACTAGGGAGGACGAAAATGACCTAAATGTTCATCCAATGACACAAATGAACTTATTGGATGCACAAGATTGGTTAAAAACCCTAATTGGACAAGAATAAGACTAGGGAGGACGAAAATGACCTAAATGTTCGTCCAACGACACAAACACACCTATTGGATGCACAAGATTGCATAAAAACCCTAATTGGACAAGAATAAGACTAGGGAGGACGAAAATGACCTAAATGTTCCTCCAGTGACACAAACACACCTATTGGATGCACAAGATTGCATAAAAACCCTAATTCGACAAGAATAAGACTAGGGAGGACGAAAATGACCTAAATGTTCCTCCAATGACACAAACACACCTATTGGATGCACAAGATTGCATAAAAACCCTAATTGGACAAGAATAAGACTAGGGAGGACGAAAATGACCTAAATGTTCATCCAATGACACAAATGAACTTATTGTATGCACAAGATTGGTTAAAAACCCTAATTGGACAAGAATAAGCATAGGGAGGTCGAAAATTACCTAAATGTTCATCCAATGACACAAACACACATATTAGATGCACAAGATTGCTTAAAACCCTAATTGGACAAGAATAAGCCTAGGGAGGACGTAAATGACCTAAATGTTCATCCAATGACACAAATGAACTTATTGGATGCACAAGATTGGATAAAAACCCTAATTGGACAAGAATAAGCATTGGGAGGACGAAAATGACCTAAATGTTCATCCAATGACACAAACACACATATTGGATGCACAAGATTGCTTAAAACCCTAATTGGACAAGAATAAGACTAGGGATGACGAAAATGACCTAAATGTTCATCCAATGACACAAATGAACTTATTGGATGCACAAGATTGGTTAAAAACCCTGATTGGACAAGAATAAGCCTAGGGAGGACGAAAATGACCTAAATGTTCGTCCAATGACACAAACACACCTATTGGATGCACAAGATTGCATAAAAACCCTAATTGGACAAGAATAAGACTAGGGAGGACGTAAATTACCTAAATGTTCCACCAATGACACAAATGAACTTATTGGATGCACAAGGTTGGTTAAAACCCTAATTGGACAAGAATAAGACTAGGGAGGACGAAAATGACCTAAATGTTCATCCAATGAAACAAATGAACTTATTGGATGCACAAGATTGGTTAAAAACCCTAATTGGACAAAAATGACACAAATGTTCATCCAATGAAACAAATGAACTTATTGGATGCACAAGATTGGTTAAAAACCCTAATTGGACAAGAATAAGCCTAGGGAGGACGAAAATGACCTAAATGTTCGTCCAATGACACAAACACACCTATTGGATGCTCAAGATTGCATAAAAACCCTAATTGGACAAGAATAAGCCTAGGGAGGACGAAAATGACCTAAATGTTCGTCCAATGACACAAACACAGCTATTGGATGCACAAGATTGGTTAAAAACCCTAATTGGACAAGAATAAGCTTAGGGAGGAAGAAAATGACCTAAATGTTCATCCAATGACAAAAATGAACTTATTGGATGCACAAGATTGGTTAAAAACCCTAATTGGACAAGAATAAGCCTAGGGAGGACGAAAATGACCTAAATGTTCATCCAATGACACAAATGAACTTATTGGATGCACCAGATTGGTTAAAAACCCTAATTGGACAAGAATAAGCCTAGGGAGGACGAAAATGACCTAAATGTTCATCCAATGAAACAAATGAACTTATTGGATGCACAAGATTGGTTAAAAACCCTAATTGGACAAAAATAAGCCTAGGGAGGACGAAAATGACCTAAATGTTCGTCCAATGACACAAACACACCTATTGGATGCTCAAGATTGCATAAAAACCCTAATTGGACAAGAATAAGGCTAGGGAGGACGAAAATGACCTAAATGTTCGTCCAATGACACAAACACACCTATTGGATGCTCAAGATTGCATAAAAACCCTAATTGGACAAGAATAAGCCTAGGGAGGACGAAAATGACCTAAATGTTCGTCCAATGACACAAACACACCTATTGGATGCACAAGATTGCATAAAAACCCTAATTGGACAAGAATAAGACTAGGGAGGACGTAAATTACCTAAATGTTCCACCAATGACACAAATGAACTTATTGGATGCACAAGGTTGGTTAAAAACCCTAATTGGAAAAGAATAACCTTAGGGAGGACGAAAATGACCTAAATGTTCATCCAATGACACAAATGAACTTATTGGATGCACAAGATTGGTTAAAAACCCTAATTGGACAAGAATAAGCCTAGGGAGGACGAAAATGACCTAAATGTTCGTCCAATGACACAAACACACCTATTGGATGCTCAAGATTGCATAAAATCCCTAATTGGACAAGAATAAGGCTAGGGAGGACGAAAATGACCTAAATGTTCGTCCAATGACACAAACACACCTATTGGATGCTCAAGATTGCATAAAAACCCTAATTGGACAAGAATAAGCCTAGGGAGGACGAAAATGACCTAAATGTTCGTCCAATGACACAAACACACCTATTGGATGCACAAGATTGCATAAAAACCCTAATCGGACAAGAATAAGACTAGGGAGGACGTAAATTACCTAAATGTTCCACCAATGACACAAACGAACTTATTGGATGCACAAGGTTGGATAAAAACCCCAATTGGAAAAGAATAACCCTAGGGAGGACGAAAATGACCTAAATGTTCATCCAATGACACAAATGAACTTATTGGATGCACAAGATTGGTTAAAAACCCTAACTGGACAAGAATAAGCCTAGGGAGGACGAAAATGACCTAAATGTTCGTCCAATGACACAAACACACCTATTGGATAAACAAGATTGCATAAAAACCCTAATTGGACAAGAATAAGACTAGGGAGGACGAAAATGACCTAAATGTTCATCCAATGACACAAATGAACTTATTGGATGCACAAGATTGGTTAAAAACCCTAATTGGACAAGAATAAGCATAGGAAGGACGAAAATGACCTAAATGTTCATCCAATGACACAAACCGACATATTGGATGCACAAGATTGCTTAAAACCCTAATTGGACAAGAATAAGACTAGGGAGGACGAAAATGACCTAAATGTTCATCCAATGAAACAAATGAACTTATTGGATGCACAAGATTGGTTAAAAACCCTAATTGGACAAGAATAAGCCTAGAGAGGACGAAAATGACCTAAATGTTCGTCCAATGACACAAACACACCTATTGGATGCTCAAGATTGCATAAAAACCCTAATTGGACAAGAATAAGGCTAGGGAGGACGAAAATGACCTAAATGTTCGTCCAATGACACAAACACACCTATTGGATGCTCAAGATTGCATAAAAACCCTAATTGGACAAGAATAAGCCTAGGGAGGACGAAAATGACCTAAATGTTCGTCCAATGACACAAACACACCTATTGGATGCACAAGATTGCATAAAAACCCTAATTGGACAAGAATAAGACTAGGGAGGACGTAAATTACCTAAATGTTCATCCAATGACACAAACGAACTTATTGGATGCACAAAATTGGTTAAAAACCCTAATTGGACAAGAATAAGCCTTGGGAGGACGAAAATGACCTAAATGTTCATCCAATGACACAAATGAACTTATTGGATGCACAAGATTGGTTGAAAACCCTAATTATACAAGATTAATCCTAGGGAGGACGAAAATGACCTAAATGTTCATCCAATGACACAAATGAACTTATTAGATGCACAAGATTAGTTAAAAACCCTAATTGGAAAAGAATAAGCCTAGGGAGGAAGAAAATGACCTAAATGTTCGTCCAATGACACAAACACACCTATTGGATGCACAAGATTGCATAAAAACCCTAATTGGACAAGAATAAGATTAGGGAGGACAAAAATGACCTTAATGTTCCTCCAATGACACAAACACACCTATTGGATGCACAAGATTGCATAAAAACCCTAATTGGACAAGAATAAGACTAGGGAGGACGGAAATGACCTAAATGTTCATCCAATGACACAAATGAACTTATTGGATGCACAAGATTGGTTAAAAACCCTAATTGGACAAGAATAAGCATAGGGAGGACGAAAATTACCTAAATGTTCATCCAATGACACAAACAAACATATTGGACGCACAAGATTGCTTAAAACCCTAATTGGACAAGAATAAGACTAGGGAGGACGAAAATGACCTAAATGTTCATCCAATGACACAAATGAACTTATTGGATGCACAAGATTGGTTAAAAACCCTAATTGGACAAGAATAAGACTAGGGAGGACGAAAATGACCTAAATGTTCATCCAATGACACAAATGAACTTATTGGATGCACAAGATTGGTTAAAAACCCTAATTGGGCAAGAATAAGCCTAGGGAGTACGAAAGTGACCTAAATGTTCATCCAATGACACAAACACACCTATTGGATGCACAAGATTGCATAAAAACCCTAATTGGACAAGAATAAGCCTAGGGAGGACGAAAATGACCTAAATGTTCCTCCAATTACACAAATGAACTTATTGGATGCACAAGATTGGTTAAAAACCCTAATTGGACAAGAATAAGGCTAGGGAGGACAAAAATGACCTAAATGTTCATCCAATGACACAAATGAACTTATTGGATGCACAAGATTGGTTAAAAACCCTAATTGGACAAGAATAAGCCTAGGGAGGACGAAAATGACCTAAATGTTCCTCCAATGCCACAAACACACCAATAGGATGCACAAGATTGCATAAAAACCCTAATTGGAGAAGAATAAGCCTAGGGAGGACGAAAATGACCTAAATGTTCGTCCAATGACACAAACACACCTATTGGATGCACAAGATTGCATAAAAACCCTAATTGGACAAGAATAAGCCTAGGGAGGACGAAAATGACCTAAATGTTCGTCCAACGACACAAACACACCTATTGGACGCACAAGATTGCATACAAAACCCTAATTGGACAAGAATAAGCCTAGGGATGAGGAAAATGACCTAAATATTCATCCAATGACACAAATGAACTTATTGGATGCACAAGATTGGTTAAAAACCCTAATTGGACAAGAATAAGCCTAGGGAGGACGAAAATGACCTAAATGTTCATCCAATGACACAAATGAACTTATTGGATGCACAAGATTGAATAAAAACCCTAATTGGACAAGAATAAGCCTAGGGAGGACGAAAATGACCTAAATGTTCGTCCAATGACACAAACACACCTATTGGATGCACAAGATTGCATAAAAACCCTAATTGGACAAGAATAAGACTAGGGAGGACGAAAATGACCTAAATGTTCCTCCAATGACACAAACACACCTATTGGATGCAAAAGATTGCATAAAAACCCTAATTCGACAAGAATAAGACTAGGGAGGACGAAAATGACCTAAATGTTTGTCCAATGACACAATCACACCTATTGGATGCACAAGATTGCATAAAAACCCTAATTGGACAAGAATAAGACTAGGGAGGACGAAAATGACCTAAATGTTCATCCAATGACACAAATGAACTTATTGTATGCACAAGATTGGTTAAAAACCCTAATTGGACAAGAATAAGCATCGGGAGAACGAAAATGACCTAAATGTTCATCCAATGACACAAACACACATATTGGATGCACAAGATTGCATAAAAACCCTAATTGGACAAGAATAAGACTAGGGAGGACAAAAATGACCTAAATGTTCATCCAATGAAGCAAATGAACTTATTGGATGCACAAGAATGGTTAAAAACCCTAATTGGACAAGAATAAGCATAGGGAGGACGAAAATGACCTAAATGTTCATCCAATGACACAAACACACCTATTGGATGCACAAGATTGCATAAAAACCCTAATTGGACAAGAATAAGACTAGGGAGGACGAAAATGACCTAAATGTTTGTCCAATGTCACAAACACACCTATTGGATGCACAAGATTGGTTAAAAACCCTAATTGGACAAGAATAAGCCTAGGGAGGACGAAAATGACCTAAATGTTCGTCCAATGACACAAACACACCAATTGGATGCACAAGATTGCATAAAAAATCCTAATTAGACAAGAATAAGACTAGGGAGGACGAAAATGACCTAAATGTTCCTCCAATGACACAAACACACCTATTGGATGCACAAGATTGCATAAAAACCCTAATTGGACAAGAATAAGACTAGGGAGGACGAAAATGACCTAAATGTTCCTCCAATGACACAAATGAACTTATTGGATTCACAAGGTTGGTTAAACACCCTAATTGGACAAGAATAAGCCTAGGGAGGACGAAAATGACCTAAATGTTCGTCCAATGACACAAACACACCTATTGGATGCACAAGATTGCATAAAAACCCTAATTGGACAAGAATAAGACTAGGGAGGACAAAAATGACCTAAATGTTCCTCCAATGACACAAATGAACTTATTGGATGCACAAGATTGGCTAAAAACCCTAATTGGACTAGAATAAGCCTAGGGAGGACGAAAATGACCTAAATGTTCATCCAATGACACAAATGAACTTATTGGATGCACAAGATTGGTTAAAAACCCTAATTGGACAAGAATAAGCCTAGGGAGGACGAAAATGACCTAAATGTTCAACCAATGACACAAACACACCTATTGGATGCACAAGATTGCATAAAAACCCTAATTGGACAAGAATAAGACTAGGGAGGACGAAAATGACCCAAATGTTCAACCAATGACACAAATGAACTTATTGGATGCACAAGATTGGTTAAAAACCCTAATTGGACAAGAACAAGCCTAGGGAGGACGAATATGACCTAAATGTTTGTCCAATGACACAAACACACCTATTGGATGCACAAGATTGCATAAAAACCCTAATTGGACAAGAATAAGACTAGGGAGGACAAAAATGACCTAAATGTTCCTCTAATGACACAAACACACCTATTGGATGCACAAGATTGCATAAAAACCCTAATTGGACAAGAATAAGACTAGGGAGGACGAAAATGACATAAATGTTCATCCAATAACACAAATGAACTTATTGGATGCACAAGATTGGTTAAAAACCCTAATTGGACAAGAATAAGCCTAGGGAGGACGAAAATGACCTAAATGTTCATCCAATGACACAAATGAACTTATTGGATGCACAAGATTGGTTAAAAACCCTAATTGGACAAGAATAAGCCTAGGGAGGACGAAAATGACCTAAATGTTCATCCAATGACACAAATGAACTTATTGGATGCACAAGATTGGTTAAAAACCCTAATTGGACAAGAATAAGCCTAGGGAGGACGAAAATGACCTAAATGTTTATTTAATGACACAAACACACCTATTGGATGCACAAGATTGGTTAAAAACCTTAATTGGACAAGAATAAGCCTAGGGAGGACGAAAATGACCTAAATGTTCATCCAATGACACAAATGAACTTATTGGATGCACAAGATTGGTTAAAAACCCTAATTGGACAAGAATAAGGCTAGGGAGGACAAAAATGACCTAAATGTTCATCCAATGACACAAATGAACTTATTGGATGCACAAGATTGGTTAAAAACCCTAATTGGACAAGAATAAGCCTAGGGAGGACGAAAATGACCTAAATGTTCCTCCAATGACACAAACACACCAATAGGATGCACAAGATTGCATAAAAACCCTAATTGGAGAAGAATAAGCCTAGGGAGGACGAAAATGACCTAAATGTTCGTCCAATGACACAAACACACCTATTGGATGCACAAGATTGCATAAAAACCCTAATTGGACAAGAATAAGCCTAGGGAGGACGAAAATGACCTAAATGTTCATCCAATGACACAAATGAACTTATTGGATGCACAAGATTGGTTAAAAACCCAAATTGGACAAGAATAAGCCTAGGGAAGACGAAAATGACCTAAATGTTCGTCCAATGACACAAACACACCTATTGGATGCACAAGATTGCTTAAAACCCTAATTCGACAAGAATAAGACTAGGGAGGACGAAAATGACCTAAATGTTCATCCAATGACACAAATGAACTTATTGGATGCACAAGATTGGTTAAAAACCCTAATTGGACAAGAATAAGCCTAGGGAGAACGAAAATGAGCTAAATGTTCATCCAATGACACAAATGAACTTATTGGATGCACAAGATTGGTTAAAAACCCTAATTGGACAAGAATAAGCCTAGGGAGGACGAAAATGACCTAAATGTTCATCCAATGACACAAATGAACTTATTGGATGCACAAGATTGGTTAAAAACCCTAATTGGACAAGAATAAGCCTAGGGAGGACGAAAATGACCTAAATGTTCGTCCAATGACACAAACACACCTATTGGATGCACAAGATTGCATAAAAACCCTAATTGGACAAGAATAAGACTAGGGAGGACGAAAATGACCTAAATGTTCATCCAATGACACAAATAAATTTATTGGATGCATAAGATTGCATAATAACCCTAATTGGACAAGAATAAGCCTAGGGAGGACGAAAATGACCTAAATGTTCATCCAATGACACAAATGAACTTTTTGGAGGCACAAGATTGGTTAAAAACCCTAATTGGACAAGAATAAGCCTAGGGAGGACGAAAATGACCTAAATGTTCGTCCAATGACACAAACACACCTATTGGATGCACAAGATTGGTTAAAAACCCTAATTGGACAAGAATATGCCTAGGGAGGACGAAAATGACCTAAATGTTCGTCCAATGACACAAATGAACTTATTGGATGCACAAGATTGGTTAAAAACCCTAATTGGACAAGAATAAGCATAGGGAGGACGAAAATGACCTAAATGTTCATCCAATTACACAAACACACATATTGGATGCACAAGATTGCTTAAAACCCTAATTGGACAGAATAAGACTAGGGATGACGAAAATGACCTAAATGTTCATCCAATGACACAAATGAACTTATTGGATGCACAAGATTGGTTAAAAACCCTAATTGGACAAGAATAAGCCTAGGGAGGACGAAAATGACCTAAATGTTCGTCCAATGACACAAACACACCTATTGGATGCACAGGATTGCCTAAAAACCCTAATTGGACAAGAATAAGCCTAGGGAGGACGAAAATGACCTAAATGTTCGTACAATGACACAAACACACCTATAGGATGCACAAGATTGCATAAAAACCCTAATTGGATAAGAACAAGCCTAGGGAGGATGAAAATGACCTAAATGTTCATCCAATGACACAAATGAACTTATTGGATGCACAAGATTGGTTAAAAACCCTAATTGGACAAGAATAAGCCTAGGGAGGACGTAAATGACCTAAATGTTCATCCAATGACACAAACACACCTATTGGATGCACAAGATTGCATAAAAACCCTAATTCGACAAGAATAAAACTAGGGAGGACGAAAATGACCTAAATGTTCATCCAATGACACAAATGAACTTATTGGATGCACAAGATTGGTTAAAAACCCTAATTGGACAAGAATAAGCCTAGGGAGGACGTAAATGACCTAAATGTTCATCCAATGACACAAATGAACTTATTGGATGCACAAGATTGGTTAAAAACCATAATTGGACAAGAATTAGCATAGGGAGGACGAAAATGACCTAAATGTTCATCCAATGACACAAACACACATATTGGATGCAGAAGATTGCTTAAAACCCAAATTGGACAAGAATAAAACTAGGGATGACGAAAATGACCTAAATGTTCATCCAATGACACAAATGAACTTATTGGATGCACAAGATTGGTTAAAAACCCTAATTGGACAAGAATAAGCCTAGGGAGGACGAAAATGACCTAAATGTTCGTCCAATGACACAAACACACCTATTGGATGCACAAGATTGCATAAAAACCCTAATTGGACAAGAATAAGACTAGGGAGGACGTAAATGACCTAAATGTTCCACCAATGACACAAATGAACTTATTGGATGCACAAGGTTGGTTAAAAACCCTAATTGGACAAGAATAAGCCTAGGGAGGACGAAAATGACCTAAATGTTCAACCGATGACACAAATGAACTTATTGGATGCACAAGATTGGTTAAAAACCCTAATTGGACAAGAATAAGCCTAGGGAGGACGAAAATGACCTAAATGTTCATCCAATGACACAAATGAACTTATTGGATGCACAAGATTGGTTAAAAACCCTAATTGGACAAGAATAAGCCTAGGGAGGACGAAAATGACCTAAATGTTCATCCAATGACACAAATGAACTTATTGGATGCACCAGATTGGTTAAAAACCCTAATTGGACAATAATAAGCCTAGGGAGGACAAAAATGACCTAAATGTTCATCCAATGACACAAATGAACTTATTGGATGCACAAGATTGGTTAAAACCCCTAATTGGACAAGAATAAGCCTAGGGAGGACGAAAATGACCTAAATGTTTCGTCCAATGACACAAACACACCTATTGGATGCTCAAGATTGCATAAAAACCCAAATTGGACAAGAATAAGCCTAGGGAGGACGAAAATGACCTAAATGTTCGTCCAATGACACAAACACACCTATTGGATGCACAAGATTGCATAAAAACCCTAATTGGACAAGAATAAGACTAGGGAGGACGTAAATTACCTAAATGTTCCACCAATGACACAAATGAACTTATTGGATGCACAAGGTTGGTTAAAAACCCTAATTGGAAAAGAATAACCCTAGGGAGGACGAAAATGACCTAAATGTTCATCCAATGACACAAATGAACTTATTGGATGCACAAGATTGGTTAAAAACCCTAATTGGACAAGAATAAGCCTAGGGAGGAC
>JBBPBR010000189.1:0-19531 GCA_037974775.1 Cicer pinnatifidum | reverse complement strand
GGTTTTTATGCAATCTTGTCCATCCAATAGGTGTGTTTGTGTCATTGGACGAACATTTAGGTCATTTTCGCCCTCCCTAGGCTTATTCTTGTCCAATTAGGGTTTTTAATCAACCTTGTGCATCCAATAAGTTCATTTGTGTCATTGGTTGAACATTTAGGTCATTTTCGTCCTCCCTAGGCTTATTCTTGTCCAATTAGGGTTTTTAATCAACCTTGTACATCCAATAAGTTCATTTGTGTTATTGGAGGAACATTTAGGTCATTTTCGTCCTCCCTAGTCTTATTCTTGTCCAATTACGGTTTTTATGCAATCTTGTCCATCCAATAGGTGTGTTTGTGTCATTGGACGAACATTTAGGTCATTTTCGCCCTCCCTAGGCTTATTCTTGTCCAATTAGGGTTTTTAACCAGTCTTGTGCATCCAATAAGTTCATTTGTGTCATTTGATGAACATTTAGGTCATTTTCGTCCTCCCTAGACTTATTCTTGTCCAATTAGGGTTTTAAGCAATCTTGTGCATCCAATATGTGTGTTTGTGTCATTGAATGAACATTTAGGTCATTTTCGTCCTCCCTATGCTTATTCTTGTCCAATTAGGGTTTTTAGCCAATCTTGTGCATCCAATAAGTTCATTTGTGTCGTTGGATGAACATTTAGGTCATTTTCGTCTTCCCTAGGATTTTTCTTGTCCAATTAGGGTTTTTGACCAATCTTGTGCATCCAATAGGTGTGTTTGTGTCATTGGATAAACATTTAGGTCATTTTCGTCCTCCCTAGTCTTATTCTTGTCCAATTAGGGTTTTTATGTAATCTTGTGCATCCAATAGGTGTGTTTGTGTCATTGGACGAACAATTAGGTCATTTTCGTCCTCCATAGGCTTATTCTTGTCCAATTAGGGTTTTTAACCAACCTTGTGCATCCAATAAGTTCATTTGTGTCATTGGTTGAACATTTAGGTCATTTTCGTCCTCCCTAGGCTTATTCTTGTCCAATTAGGGTTTTTAATCAACCTTGTACATCCAATAAGTTCATTTGTGTTATTGGAGGAACATTAAGGTCATTTTCGTCCTCCCTAGTCTTATTCTTGTCCAATTAGGGATTTAAGCAATCTTGTGCTTCAAATATCTGTGTTTGTGTCATTGGATGAACATTTAGGTCATTTTCGTCCTCCCTATGCTTATTCTTGTCCAATTAGGGTTTTTATGTAATCTTGTGCATCCAATAGGTGTGGTTGTGTCATTGGACGAACATTTAGGTCATTTTCGTCCTCCCTAGGCTTATTCTTGTCCAATAACGGTTTTTAACCAACCTTGTGCATCCAATAAGTTCATTTGTGTCATTGGTTGAACATTTAGGTCATTTTCGTCCTCCCTAGGCTTATTCTTGTCCAATTAGGGTTTTTAATCAACCTTGTACATCCAATAAGTTCATTTGTGTTATTGGAGGAACATTAAGGTCATTTTCGTCCTCCCTAGTCTTATTCTTGTCCAATTAGGGATTTTATGCAATCTTGTGCATCCAATAGGTGTGTTTGTGTCATTGGACGAACATTTAGGTCTATTTCGCCCTCCCTAGGCTTATTCTTGTCCAATTAGGGTTTTTAACGAATCTTGTGCATCCAATAAGTTCATTTGTGTCATTGGATGAACATTTAGGTGATTTTCGTCCTCCCTAGGCTTATTCTTGTCCAATTAGGGTTTTTAACCAATCTTGTGCATCCAATAAGTTCATTTGTGTCATTGGATGAACATTTAGGTCATTTTCGTCCTCCCTAGTCTTATTCTTGTCCAATTAGGGTTTTAAGCAATCTTGTGCATCCAATATGTCGGTTTGTGTCATTGGATGAACATTTAGGTCATTTTCGTCCTCCCTATGCTTATTCTTGTCCAATTAGGGTTTTTAACCAATCTTGTGCATCCAATAAGTTCATTTGTGTCATTGGATGAACATTTAGGTCATTTTCGTCCTCCCTAGTCTTATTCTTGTCCAATTAGGGTTTTTATGCAATCTTGTTTATCCAATAGGTGTGTTTGTGTCATTGGACGAACATTTAGGTCATTTTCGTCCTCCCTAGGCTTATTCTTGTCCAGTTAGGGTTTTTAACCAATCTTGTGCATCCAATAAGTTCATTTGTGTCATTGGATGAACATTTAGGTCATTTTCGTCCTCCCTAGTCTTATTCTTGTCCAATTAGGGTTTTAAGCAATCTTGTGCATCCAATATGTGTGTTTGTGTCATTGGATGAACATTTTGGTCATTTTCCTCCTCCCTATGCTTATTCTTGTCCAATTAGGGTTTTTAACCAATCTTGTGCATCCAATAAGTTCATTTGTGTCATTAGACGAACATTTATGTCATTTTCGTCCTCCCTAGGCTTATTCTTGTCCAATTAGGGTTTTTAACCAATCTTGTGCATCCAATAAGTTCATTTGTGTCATTGGATGAACATTTAGGTCATTTTCGTCCTCCCTAATCTTATTCTTGTCCAATTAGGGTTTTTAACCAACCTTGTGCATCCAATAAGTTCATTTGTGTCATTGGTGGAACATTTAGGTCATTTACGTCCTCCCTAGTCTTATTCTTGTCCAATTAGGGTTTTTATTCAATCTTGTGCATCCAATAGGTGTGTTTGTGTCATTGGAGGAACATTTAGGTCATTTTCGTCCTCCCTAGTCTTATTCTTGTCGAATTAGGGTTTTTATGCAATCTTGTGCATCCAATAGGTGTGTTTGTGTCATTGGTCGAACATTTAGGTCATTTTCGTCCTCCCTAGGCTTATTCTTGTCCAATTAGGGTTTTTAACCAATCTTGTGCATCCAATAAGTTCATTTGTGTCATTGGATGAACATTTAGGTCATTTTCGTCCTCCCTAGTCTTATTCTTGTCCAATTAGGGTTTTAAGCAATCTTGTGCATCCAATATGTGTGTTTGTGTCATTGGATGAACATTTAGGTCATTTTCGTCTTCCCTATGCTTATTCTTGTCCAATTAGGGTTTTTAACCAATCTTGTGCATCCAATAAGTTCATTTGTGTCATTGGATGAACATTTAGGTCGCTTTTGTCCTCCCTAGTCTTATTCTTGTCCAATTAGGGTTTTTATGCAATCTTGTGCATCCAATAGGTGTGTTTGTGTCATTGGAGGAACATTTAGGTCATTTTCGTCCTCCCTAGGCTTATTCTTGTCCAATTAGGGTTTTTATGCAATCTTGTGCATCCAATAGGTGTGTTTGTGTCATTGGACGAACATTTAGGTCATTTTCGTCATCCCTAGGCTTATTCTTGTCCAATTAGGGTTTTTAACCAATCTTGTGCACCCAATAAGTTCATTTGTGTCATTGGATGAACATTTTGGTCATGTTTTTCCTCCCTAGGCTTATTCTTGTCTAATTAGGGTTTTTAACCAATCTTGTGCATCCAATAAGTTCATTTGTGTCATTGGATGAACATTTAGGTCATTTTCGTCCTCCCTAGTCTTATTCTTGTCCAATTAGGGTTTTAAGCAATCTTGTGCATCCAATATGTGTGTTTGTGTCATTGGATGAACATTTAGGTCATTTTCGTCCTCCCTTAGCTTATTCTTGTTCAATTAGGGTTTTTAACCAATCTTGTGCATCCAATAAGTTCATTTGTGTCATTGGATGAACATTTAGGTCAGTTTCGTCCTCCCTAGGCTTATTCTTGTCCAATTAGGGTTTTCAACCAATCTTGTGCATCCAATAAGTTCATTTGTGTCATGGGATGAACATTTAGGTCATTTTCGTCCTCCCTAGGCTTATTCTTGTCCAATTAGGGTTTTTAACCAATCTTGTGCATCCAATAAGTTCATTTGTGTCATTGGATGAACATTTAGGTCATTTTCGTCCTCCCTAGTCTTATTCTTGTCCAATTAGCGTTTTTATGCAATCTTGTGCATCCAATAGGTGTGTTTGTGTCATTGGACGAACATTTAGGTCATTTTCGTCTTCCCTAGGCTTATTCTTGTCCAATTAGGATTTTTAACCAACCATGTGCATCCAATAAGTTCATTTGTGTCATTGGAGGAACATTTAGGTCATTTAGGTCCTCCCTAATCTTATTCTTGTCCAATTAGGGATTTTATACAATCTTGTGCATCCAATAGGTGTGTTTGTGTCATTGGACGAACATTTAGGTCATTTTGTCCTCCCTAGGCTTATTCTTGTCCAATTAGGGTTTTTAACCAATCTTGTGCATACAATAAGTTCATTTGTGTCATTGGACGAACATTTAGGTCATTTTCGTCCTCCCTAGGCTTATTCTTGTCCAATTAGGGTTTTTAACCAATCTTGTGCATCCAATAAGTTCATTTGTGTCATTGGATGAACATTTAGGTCATTTTCGTCCTCCCTAGTCTTATTCTTGTCCAATTAGGGTTTTAAGCAATCTTGTGCATCCAATATGTGCGTTTGTGTCATTGGATGAACATTTAGGTCATTTTCGTCCTCCCTATGCTTATTCTTGTCCAATTAGGGTTTTTAACCAATCTTGTGCATCCAATAAGTTCATTTGTGTCATTGGATGAACATTTAGGTCATTTTCGTCCTCCCTAGTCTTATTCTTGTCCAATTAGGGTTTTAAGCAAGCATGTGCGTCCAATATGTGTGTTTGTGTCATTGGATGAACATTTAGGTCATTTTTCGTCCTCCCTATGCTTATTCTTGTCCAATTAGGGTTTCTAACCAACCTTGTACATCCAATAAGTTCATTTGTGTCGTTGGTTGAACATTTAGGTCATTTTCGTCCTCCCTAGGCTTATTCTTGTCCAATTAGGGTTTTTAATCAACCTTGTACATCCAATAAGTTCATTTGTGTTATTGGAGGAACATTTAGGTCATTTTCGTCCTCCCTAGGCTTATTCTTGTCCAATTAGGGTTTTTAACCAACCTTGTGCATCCAATAAGTTCATTTGTGTCATTGGTTGAACATTTAGGTCATTTTCGTCCTCCCTAGGCTTATTCTTGTCCAATTAGGGTTTTTAATCAACCTTGTGCATCCAATAAGTTCATTTGTGTCATTGGTTGAACATTTAGGTCATTTTCGTCCTCCCTAGGCTTATTCTTGTCCAATTAGGGTTTTTAATCAACCTTGTACATCCAATAAGTTCATTTGTGTTATTGGAGGAACATTTAGGTCATTTTCGTCCTCCCTAGTCTTATTCTTGTCCAATTACGGTTTTTATGCAATCTTGTCCATCCAATAGGTGTGTTTGTGTCATTGGACGAACATTTAGGTCATTTTCGCCCTCCCTAGGCTTATTCTTGTCCAATTAGGGTTTTTAATCAACCTTGTGCATCCAATAAGTTCATTTGTGTCATTGGTTGAACATTTAGGTCATTTTCGTCCTCCCTAGGCTTATTCTTGTCCAATTAGGGTTTTTAATCAACCTTGTACATCCAATAAGTTCATTTGTGTTATTGGAGGAACATTTAGGTCATTTTCGTCCTCCCTAGTCTTATTCTTGTCAAATTAGGGTTTTTATGCAATCTTGTGCATCCAATAGGTGTGTTTGTGTCATTGGACGAACATTTAGCTCATTTTCGCCCTCCCTAGGCTTTTTCTTGTCCAATTACGGTTTTTAACCAATCTTGTGCATCCAATAAAGTCATTTGTGTCATTGGATGAACATTTAGGTCATTTTCGTCCTCCCTAGGCTTATTCTTGTCCAATTAGGGGTTTTAACCAGTCTTGTGCATCCAATAAGTTCATTTGTGTCATTTGATGAACATTTAGGTCATTTTCGCCCTCCCTAGGCTTATTCTTGTCCAATTAGGGTTTTTAACCAATCTTGTGCATCCAATAAGTTCATTTGTGTCATTGGATGAACATTTAGGTCATTTTCGTCCTCCCTAGGCTTATTCTTGTCCAATTAGTGTTTTTAACCAATCTTGTGCATCCAATAAGTTCATTTGTGTCGTTGGATGAACATTTAGGTCATTTTCGTCTTCCCTAGGATTTTTCTTGTCCAATTAGGGTTTTTGACCAATCTTGTGCATCCAATAGGTGTGTTTGTGTCATTGGATAAACATTTAGGTCATTTTCGTCCTCCCTAGTCTTATTCTTGTCCAATTAGGGTTTTTATGTAATCTTGTGCATCCAATAGGTGTGTTTGTGTCATTGGACGAACAATTAGGTCATTTTCGTCCTCCATAGGCTTATTCTTGTCCAATTAGGGTTTTTAACCAACCTTGTGCATCCAATAAGTTCATTTGTATCATTGGTTGAATATTTAGGTCATTTTCGTCCTCCCTAGGCTTATTCTTGTCCAATTAGGGTTTATAATCAACCTTGTACATCCAATAAGTTCATTTGTGTTATTGGAGGAACATTTAGCTCATTTTCGTCCTCCCTAGTCTTATTCTTGTCCAATTAGGGTTTTTATGCAATCTTGTGCATCCAATATGTGTGTTTGTGTCATTGGATGAACATTTAGGTCATTTTCGTCCTCCCTTGTCTTATTCTTGTCCAATTAGGGTTTTTTTGCAATCTTGTGCATCCAATAGGTGTGTTTGTGTCATTGGACGAACATTTAGGTCATTTTCGCCCTCCCTAGGCTTATTCTTGTCCAATTAGGGTTTTTAACCAATCTTGTGCATCCAATAAGTTCATTTGTGTCATTGGATGAACATTTAGGTCATTTTCGTCCTCCCTAGTCTTATTCTTGTCCAATTAGGGTTTTAAGCAAGCATGTGCGTCCAATATGTGTGTTTGTGTCATTGGATGAACATTTAGGTCATTTTTCGTCCTCCCTATGCTTATTCTTGTCCAATTAGGGTTTCTAACCAACCTTGTACATCCAATAAGTTCATTTGTGTCGTTGGTTGAACATTTAGGTCATTTTCGTCCTCCCTAGGCTTATTCTTGTCCAATTAGGGTTTTTAATCAACCTTGAACATCCAATAAGTTCATTTGTGTTATTGGAGGAACATTTAGGTCATTTTCGTCCTCCCTAGGCTTATTCTTGTCCAATTAGGGTTTTTAACCAACCTTGTGCATCCAATAAGTTCATTTGTGTCATTGGTTGAACATTTAGGTCATTTTCGTCCTCCCTAGGCTTATTCTTGTCCAATTAGGGTTTTTAATCAACCTTGTGCATCCAATAAGTTCATTTGTGTCATTGGTTGAACATTTAGGTCATTTTCGTCCTCCCTAGGCTTATTCTTGTCCAATTAGGGTTTTTAATCAACCTTGTACATCCAATAAGTTCATTTGTGTTATTGGAGGAACATTTAGCTCATTTTCGTCCTCCCTAGTCTTATTCTTGTCCAATTAGGGTTTTTATGCAATCTTGTGCATCCAATAGGTGTGTTTGTGTCATTGGACGAACATTTAGGTCATTTTCGCCCTCCCTAGGCTTATTCTTGTCCAATTAGGGTTTTTAACCAATCTTGTGCATCCAACAAGTTCATTTGTGTCATTGGATGAACATTTAGGTCATTTTCGTCCACCCTAGGCTTATTCTTGTCCAATTAGGGTTTTTAACCAATCATGTGCATCCAATAAGTTGATTTGTGTCATTGGATGAACATTTAGGACATTTTCGTCCTCCCTAAACTTATTCTTGTCCAATTAGGGTTTTTAACCAATCTTGTGCATCCAATAAGTTCATTAGTGTCATTGGAGGAACATTTAGGTCATTTGCGTCCTCTCTAGTCTTATTCTTGTCCAATTAGGGTTTTTATGCAATCTTGTGCATCCAATAGGTGTGTTTGTGTCATTGGACGAACATTTAGGTCATTTTCGCCCTCCCTAGGCTTATTCTTGTCCAATTAGGGTTTTTAACCAATCTTGTGCATCCAATAAGTTCATTTGTGTCATTGGATGAACATTTAGGTCATTTTCGTCCTCCCTAGTCTTATTCTTTTCCAATTAGGGTTTTAAGCAATCTTGTGCATCCAATATGTGTGTTTGTGTCATTGGATAAACATTTAGGTCATTTTCGTGCTCCCTAGTCTTATTCTTGTCCAATTAGGGTTTTTATGTAATCTTGTGAATTCAATAGGTGTGTTTGTGTCATTGGACGAACATTTAGGTCATTTTGGTCTTCCCTAGGCTTATTCTTGTCCAAATAGGGTTTTTAACCAATCATGTGCATCGAATAAGTTGATTTGTGTCATTGGATGAACATTTAGGTCATTTTCGTCCTCCCTAGGCTTATTCTTGTCCAATTAGTGTTTTTAGCCAATCTTGTGCATCCGATAAGTTCATTTGTGTCATTGGAGGAACATTTAGGTCATTTTCGTCCTCCCTAGTCTTATTCTTGTCCAATTAGGATTTTTAGCCAATCTTGTGCATCCAATAAGTTCATTTGGGTCATTGGAGGGGCATTTAGGTCATTTTCGTCCTCCCTAGGCTTATTCTTGTCCAATTAGGGTTTTCAACCAATCATGTGCATCCAATCAGTTGATTTGTGTCATTGGATGAACATTTAGGTCATTTTCGTCCTCCCTAGGCTTATTCTTGTCCAATTAAGGTTTTTAGCCAATCTTGTGCATCCAATATGTGTGTTTGTGTCATTGAATAAACATTTAGGTCATTTTCGTCCTCCCTAGGCTTATTCTTGTCCAATTAGGGTTTTTAACCAATCTTGTGCATCCAATAAGTTCATTTGTGTCATTGGATGAACATTTAGGTCATTTTCGTCCTCCCTAGGCTTATTCTTGTCCAATTAGGGTTTTTAACCAATCTTGTGCATCCAATAAGTTCATTTGTGTCATTGGATGAACATTTAGGTCATTTTCGTCCGCCCAAGGCTTATTCTTGTCCAATTAGGGTTTTTAACCAATCTTGTGCATCCAATGAGTTCATTTGTGTCATTGGATAAACATTTAGGTCATTTTCGTCCACCCTAGGCTTATTGTTGTCCAATTAGGGTTTTTAAGCAATCTTGTGCATCCAATAAGTTCATTTGTGTCATTGGATGAACATTTAGGTCATTTTCGTCCTCCCTAGGCTTATTCTTGTCCAATTAGGGTTTTTAACCAATCTTGTGCATCCAATAAGTTCATTTGTGTCATTGGATGAACATTTAGGTCATTTTCGTCCTTCCTAGGCTTATTCTTGTCCAATTAGGGTTTTTAAGCAATCTTGTGCATCCAATAGGTGTGTTTGTGTCATTGGATGAACATTTAGGTCATTTTCGTCCTCCCTAGGCTTATTCTTGTCCAATTAGGGTTTTTAACCAATCTTTTGCATCCAATAAGTTCATTTGTGTCATTGGATAAACATTTAGGTCATTTTCGTCCACCCTAGGCTTATTCTTGTCCAATTAGGGTTTTTAACCAATCTTGTGCATCCAATAGGTGTGTTTGTGTCATTGGATGAACGTTTAGGTCATTTTCGTCCTCCCTAAGCTTATTCTTGTCCAATTAGGGTTTCTAACCAATCTTTGTGCATCCAATAGGTGTATTTGTGTCATTGGATGAACATTTAGGTCATTTTCGTCCTCCCTAGGCTTATTCTTGTCTAATTAGGGTTTTTAAGCAATCTTGTGCATCCAATAAGTTCATTTGTGTCATTGGATGAACATTTAGGTCATTTTCGTCCTCCCTAGGCTTATTCTTGTCCAATTAGGGTTTTTAACCAATCTTGTGCATCCAATAAGTTCATTTGTGTCATTGGATGAACATTTAGGTCATTTTCTTCCTCCCTAGGCTTATTCTTGTCCAATTAGGGTTTTTAACCAATCTTGTGCATCTAATAGGTGTGTTTGTGTCATTGGACGAACATTTAGGTCATTTTCGTCCTCCCTAGGCTTATTCTTGTCCAATTAGGGTTTTTAACCAATCTTGTGCATCCAATAAGTTCATTTGTGTCATTGGATGAACATTTAGGTCATTTTCGTCCTCCCTAGTCTTATTCTTGTCGAATTAGGGTTTTTATGCAATCTTGTGCATCCAATAGGGGTGTTTGTGTCATTGGAGGAACATTTAGGTCATTTTCGTCCTCCCTAGTCTTATTCTTGTCCAATTAGGGTTTTTATGCAATCTTGTGCATCCAATAGGTGTGTTTGTGTCATTGGACGAACATTTAGGTCATTTTCGTCTCCCTAGGCTTATTCTTGTCCAATTAGGGTTTTTAACCAATCTTGTGCATCCAATAAGTTCATTTGTGTCATTGGATGAACATTTAGGTCATTTTCGTCCTCCCTAGGCTTATTCTTGTCCAATTAGGGTTTTTAACCAATCTTGTGCATCCAATAAGTTCATTTGTGTCATTGGATGAACATTTAGGTCATTTTCGTCCTCCCTAGTCTTATTCTTGTCCAATTAGGGTTTTTATGCAATATTGTGCATCCAATAGGAATGTATGTGTCATTGGAGGAACATTTAGGTCATTTTCGTCCTCCCTAGGCTTATTCTTGTCCAATTAGGGTTTTTAACCAATCTTGTGCATCCAATAAGTTCATTTGTGTCATTGGATGAACATTTAGGTCATTTTCGTCCTCCCTAGGCTTATTCTTGTCCAATGAGGGTTTTTAACCAATCTTGTGCATCCAATAAGTTCATTTGTGTCATTGGATGAACATTTAGGTCATTTTCGTCCTCCCTAGTCTTATTCTTGTCCAATTAGGGTTTTAAGCAATCTTGTGCATCCAATATGTGTGTTTGTGTCATTGGATGAACATTTAGGTCATTTTCGTCCTCCCTTAGCTTATTCTTGTTCAATTAGGGTTTTTAACCAATCTTGTGCATCCAATAAGTTCATTTGTGTCATTGGATGAACATTTAGGTCATTTTCGTCCTCCCTAGGCTTATTCTTGTCCAATTAGGGTTTTTAACCAATCTTGTGCATCCAATAAGTTCATTTGTGTCATTGGATGAACATTTAGGTCATTTTCGTCCTCCCTAGGCTTATTCTTGTCCAATTAGGGTTTTTAACCAATCTTGTGCATCCAATAAGTTCATTTGTGTCATTGTATGAACATTTAGGTCATTTTTGTCCACCCAAGGCTTATTCTTGTCCAATTAGGGTTTTTAACCAATCTTGTGCATCCAATAAGTTCATTTGTGTCATTGGATGAACATTTAGGTCATTTTCGTCCTCCCTAGGCTTATTCTTGTCCAATTAGGGTTTTTAACCAATCTTGTGCATCCAATAAGTTCATTTGTGTCATTGGATGAACATTTAGGTCATTTTCGTCCTCCCTAGGCTTATTCTTGTCCAATTAGGGTTTTTAACCAATCGTGTGCATCCAATAAGTTCATTTGTGTCATTGGATGAACATTTAGGTCATTTTCGTCCTCCCTAGTCTTATTCTTGTCCAATTAGGGTTTTAAGCAATCTTGTGCATCCAATATGTGTGTTTGTGTCATTGGATGAACATTTAGGTCATTTTCGTCCTCCCTATGCTTATTCTTGTCCAATTAGGGTTTTTAACCAATCTTGTGCATCCAATAAGTTCATTTGTGTCATTGGATGAACATTTAGGTCATTTTTGTCCTCCTTGTGCTTATTCTTGTCCAATTAGGGTTTTTATGCAATCTTGTGCATCCAATAGGTGTGTTTGTGTCATTGGACGAACATTTAGGTCATTTTCGTCCTCCCTAGGCTTATTCTTGTCCAATTAGGGTTTTTAACCAATCCTGTGCATCCAATAAGTTCATTTGTGTCATTGGATGAACATTTAGGTCATTTTCGTCATCCCTAGTCTTATTCTTGTCCAATTAGGGTTTTAAGCAATCTTGTGCATCCAATATGTGTGTTTGTGTCATTGGATGAACATTTAGGTCATTTTCATCCTCCCTAGGCTTATTCTTGTTCAATTAGGGTTTTTAACTAACCTTGTGCATCCAATAAGTTCATTTGTGTCATTGGACGAACATTTAGGTCATTTTCGTCCTCCCTAGGCTTATTCTTGTCCAATTAGGGTTTTTAACCAATCTTGTGCATCCAATAAGTTCATTTGTGTTATTGGATGAACATTTAGGTCATTTTCGTCCTCCCTAGGCTTATTCTTGTCCAATTAGGGTTTTTAACCAATCTTTTGCATCCAATAAGTTCATTTGTGTCATTCGATGAACATTTAGGTCATTTTCGTCCTCCATAGGCTTATTCTTGCCCAATTAGGGTTTTTAACCAATCTTGTGCATCCAATAAGTTCATTTGTGTCATTGGATGAACATTTAGGTCATTTTCGTCCTCCCTAGGCTTATTCTTGTCCAATTAGGGTTTTTAACCAATCTTGTGCATCCAATAAGTTCATTTGTGTCATTGGATGAACATTTAGGTCATTTTCGTCCTCCCTAGTCTTATTCTTGTCCAATTAGGGTTTTAAGCAATCTTGTGCATCCAATATCTGTGTTTGTGTCATTGGATGAACATTTAGGTCATTTTCGTCCTCCCTTGTCTTATTCTTGTCCAATTAGGGTTTTTATGCAATCTTGTGCATCCAATAGGTGTGTTTGTGTCATTGGACGAACATTTAGGTCATTTTCGCCCTCCCTAGGCTTATTCTTGTCCAATTAGGGTTTTTAACCAATCTTGTGCATCCAATAAGTTCATTTGTGTCATTGGATGAACATTTAGGTCATTTTCATCCTCCCTAGGCTTATTCTTGTCCAATTAGGGTTTTTAACCAATCTTGTGCATCCAATAATGTCATTTGTGTCATTAAATGAACATTTAGGTCATTTTTGTCCTCCCTAGTCATATTCTTGTCCAATTCGGGTTTTAAGCAATCATGTGCGTCCAATATGTGTGTTTGTGCCATTGGATGAACATTTAGGTCATTTTTCGTCCTCCCTATGCTTATTCTTGTCCAATTAGGGTTTTTAACGAATCTTGTGCATCCAATAAGTTCATTTGTGTCATTGGATGAACATTTAGGTCATTTTCGTCTTCCCTAGGATTATTCTTGTCCAATTAGGGTTTTTAACCAATCTTGTGCATCCAATAGGTGTGTTTGTGTCATTGGATAAACATTTAGGTCATTTTCGTCCTCCCTAGTCTTATTCTTGTCCAATTAGGGTTTTAATGTAATCTTGTGCATCCAATAGGTGTGTTTCTGTCATTGGACGAACATTTAGGTCATTTTTGTCCTCCCTAGGCTTATTCTTGTCCAATTAGGGTTTTTAACCAACCTTGTGCATCCAATAAGTTCATTTGTGTCATTGGATGAACATTTAGGTCATTTTCGTCCTCCCTAGTCTTATTCTTGTCCAATTAGGGTTTTAAGCAATCTTGTGCATCCAATATGTGTGTTTGTGTCATTAGATGAACATTTAGGTCATTTTCGCCCTCCCTAGGCTTATTCTTGTCCAATTAGGGTTTTTAACCAATCTTGTGCATCCAATAAGTTCATTTGTGTCATTGGATGAACATTTAGGTCATTTTCGTCCTCCCTAGGCTTATTCTTGTCCAATTAGGGTTTTTAACCAATCTTGTGCATCCAATAAGTTCATTTGTGTCATTGGATGAACATTTAGGTCATTTTCGTCCTCCCTAGTCTTATTCTTGTCCAATTCGGGTTTTAAGCAATCATGTGCGTCCAATATGTGTGTTTGTGCCATTGGATGAACATTTAGGTCATTTTTCGTCCTCCCTATGCTTATTCTTGTCCAATTAGGGTTTTTAACGAATCTTGTGCATCCAATAAGTTCATTTTTGTCATTGGATGAACATTTAGGTCATTTTCGTCTTCCCTAGGATTATTCTTGTCCAATTAGGGTTTTTAACCAATCTTGTGCATCCAATAGGTGTGTTTGTGTCATTGGATAAACATTTAGGTCATTTTCGTCCTCCCTAGTCTTATTCTTGTCCAATTAGGGTTTTAATGTAATCTTCTGCATCCAATAGGTGTGTTTCTGTCATTGGACGAACATTTAGGTCATTTTCGTCCTCCCTAGGCTTATTCTTGTCCAATTAGGGTTTTTAACCAACCTTGTGCATCCAATAAGTTCATTTGTGTCGTTGGTTGAACATTTAGGTCATTTTCGTCCTCCCTAGGCTTATTCTTGTCCAATTAGGGTTTTTAATCAACCTTGTACATCCAATAAGTTCATTTGTGTTATTGGAGGAACATTTAGGTCATTTTCGTCCTCCCTAGGCTTATTCTTGTCCAATTAGGGTTTTTAACCAACCTTGTGCATCCAATAAGTTCATTTGTGTCATTGGTTGAACATTTAGGTCATTTTCGTCCTCCCTAGGCTTATTCTTGTCCAATTAGGGTTTTTAATCAACCTTGTGCATCCAATAAGTTCATTTGTGTCATTGGTTGAACATTTAGGTCATTTTCGTCCTCCCTAGGCTTATTCTTGTCCAATTAGGGTTTTTAATCAACCTTGTACATCCAATAAGTTCATTTGTGTTATTGGAGGAACATTTAGCTCATTTTCGTCCTCCCTAGTCTTATTCTTGTCCAATTAGGGTTTTTATGCAATCTTGTGCATCCAATAGGTGTGTTTGTGTCATTGGACGAACATTTAGGTCATTTTCGCCCTCCCTAGGCTTATTCTTGTCCAATTAGGGTTTTTAACCAATCTTGTGCATCGAATAAGTTCATTTGTGTCATTGGATGAACATTTAGGTCATTTTCGTCCTCCCTAGGCTTATTCTTGTCCAATTAGGGTTTTTAACCAATCTTGTGCATCCAATAAGTTCATTTGTGTCATTTGATGAACATTTAGGTCATTTTCGTCCTCCCTAGTCTTATTCTTGTCCAATTAGGGTTTTAAGCAATCTTGTGCATCCAATATGTGTGTTTGTGTCATTGGATGAACATTTAGGTCATTTTCGTCCTCCCTAGTCTTATTCTTGTCCAATTAGGGTTTTTATGCAATCTTGTGCATCCAATAGGTGTGTTTGTGTCATTGGACGAACATTTAGGTCATTTTCGTCATCCCTAGGCTTATTCTTGTCCAAATAGCGTTTTTAACTAGTCTTTTGCATCCAATAAGTTCATTTGTGTCATTGGATGAACATTTAGGTCATGTTTTTCCTCCCTAGGCTTATTCTTGTCCAATTAGGGTTTTTAACTAATCTTGTGCATCCAATAAGTTCATTTGTGTCATTGGATGAACATTTAGGTCATTTTCGTCCTCCCTAGTCTTATTCTTGTCCAATTAGGGTTTTAAGCAATCTTGTGCATCCAATATGTGTGTTTGTGTCATTGGATGAACATTTAGGTCATTTTCGTCCTCCCTATGCTTATTCTTGTCCAATTAGGGTTTTTAACCAATCTTGTGCATACAATAAGTTTATTTGTGTCATTGGATGAACATTTAGGTCATTTTCGTCCTCCCTAGTCTTATTCTTGTCCAATTAGGGTTTTTATGCAATCTTGTGCATCCAATATGTGGGTTTGTGTCATTGTAGGAACATTTAGGTCATTTTCGTCCTCCCTATGCTTATTCTTGTCCAATTAGGATTTTTAACCAATCTTGTGCATCCAATAAGTTCATTTGTGTTATTGGATGAACATTTAGGTCATTTTCGTCCTCCCTAGGCTTATTCTTGTCCAATTAGGGTTTTTAAACAATCTTGTGTATCCAATAAGTTCATTTGTGTCATTGGACGAACATTTAGGTCATTTTCGTCCTCCCTAGGCTTATTCGTGTCCAATTAGGGTTTTTAACCAATCTTCTGCATCCAATAAGTTCATTTGTGTCATTGGATGAACATTTAGGTCATTTTCGTCCTCCCTAGGTTTATTCTTGTCCAATTAGGGTTTTCAACCAATCTTGTGCATCCAATAAGTTCATTTGTGTCATTGGATGAACATTTAGGTCATTTTCGTCCTCCCTAGGCTTATTCTTGTCCAATTAGGGTTTTTAACCAATCTTGTGCATCCAATAAGTTCATTTGTGTCATTGGATGAACATTTAGGTCATTTTCTTCCTCCCTAGGCTTATTCTTGTCCAATTAGGGTTTTTAACCAATCTTGTGCATCCAATAGGTGTGTTTGTGTCATTGGACGAACATTTAGGTCATTTTCGTCCTCCCTAGGCTAATTCTTGTCCAATTAGGGTTTTTAACCAATCTTGTGCATCCAATAAGTTCATTTGTGTCATTGGATGAACATTTAGGTCATTTTCGTCCTCCCTAGGCTTATTCTTGTCCAATTAGGGTTTTTAACCAATCTTGTGCATCCAATAAGTTCATTTGTGTCATTGGATGAACATTTAGGTCATTTTCGTCCTCCCTAGGCTTATTCTTGTCCAATTAGGGTTTTTAACCAATCTGGTGCATCCAATAAGTTCATTTGTGTCATTGGATGAACATTTAGGTCATTTTCGTCCTCCCTAGTCTTATTCTTCTCCAATTAAGGTTTTAAGCAATCTTGTGCATCCAATATGTGTGTTTGTGTCATTGGATGAACATTTAGGTCATTTTCGTCCTCCCTATTCTTATTCTGGTCCAATTAGGGTTTTTAACCAATCTTGTGCATCCAATAAGTTCATTTGTGTCATTGGATGAACATTTAGGTCATTTTCGTCCTCCCTAGGCTTATTCTTGTCCAATTAGGGTTTTTAACCAATCTTGTGCATCCAATAAGTTCATTTGTGTCATTCAATGAACATTTAGGTCATTTTCGTCCTCCCTAGGCTTATTCTTGTCCAATTAGGGTTTTTAACCAATCTTGTGCATCCAATAAGTTCATTTGTGTCATTGGATGAACATTTAGGTCATTTTCGTCCTCCCTAGTCTTATTCTTGTCCAATTAGGGTTTTAAGCAATCTTGTGCATCCAATATGTGTGTTTGTGTCATTGGATGAACATTTGGGTCATTTTCGTTCTCCCTATGCTTATTTTTGTCCAATTAGGGTTTTTAACCAATCTTATGCATACAATATGTTCATTTGTGTCATTGGATGAACATTTAGGTCATTTTTGTCCTCCCTAGTCTTATTCTTGTCCAATTAGGGTTTTTATGCAATCTTGTGCATCCAATAGGTGTGTTTGTGTCATTGGAGGAACATTTAGGTCATTTTCGTGATCCCTAGGCTTATTCTTGTCCAATTAAGGTTTTCAACCAATCTTGTGCATCCAATAAGTTCATTTGTGTCATTGGATGAACATTTAGGTCATTTTCGTCCTCCCTAGGCTTATTCTTGTCCAATTAGGGTTTTTAACCAATCTTGTGCATCCAATAAGTTCATTTGTGTCATTGGATGAACATTTAGGTCATTTTCGTCCTCCCTAGTCTTATTCTTGTCCAATTAGGGTTTTAAGCAATCTTGTGCATCCAATATGTGTGTTTGTGTCATTGGATGAACATTTAGGTCATTTTCATCCTCCCTATGCTTATTCTTGTCCAATTAGGGTTTTTAACCAATCTTGTGCATGCAATAAGTTCATTTGTGTCATTGGATGAACATTTAGGTCATTTTCGTCCTCCCTAGGCTTATTCTTGTCCAATTAGGGTTTTTAGCCAATCTTGTGCATCCAATAAGTTCATTTGTGTCATTGGAGGAACATTTAGGTCATTTTCTTCCTCCCTAGTCTTATTCTTGTCCAATTAGGGTTTTTATGCAATCTTGTGCATCCAATAGGTGTGTTTGTGTCATTGGACGAACATTTTGGTCATTTTCGCCCTCCCTAGGCTTATTCTTGTCCAATTAGGGTTTTTAACCAATCTTGTGCATCCAATAAGTTCATTTGTGTCATTGGATGAACATTTAGGTCATTTTCGTCCTCCCTAGGGTTATTCTTGTCCAATTAGGGTTTTTAACCAATCTTGTGCATCGAATAAGTTCATTTGTGTCATTGGATGAACATTTAGGTCATTTTCGTCCTCCCTAGTCTTATTCTTGTCCAATTAGGGTTTTAAGCAATCTTGTGCATCCAATATGTGTGTTTGTGTCATTGGATGAACATTTAAGTCATTTTCGTCCTCCTTGTGCTTAGTCTTGTCCAATTACGGTTTTTAACCAATCTTGTGCGTCCAATAAGTTCATTTGTGTCATTGGATGAACATTTAGGTCATTTTCGTTCTCCCTAGTCTTATTCTTGTCGAATTAGGGTTTTTATGCAATCGTGTGCATCCAATAGGTGTGTTTGTGTCATTGCTGAAACATTTCGGTCATTTTCGTCCTCCCTAGTCTTATTCTTGTCCAATTAGGGTTTTTTTGCAATCTTGTGCATCCAATAGGTGTGTTTGTGTCATTGGACAAACATTTAGGTCATTTTCGTCCTCCCTAGGCTTATTCTTGTCCAATTAGGGTTTTTAACCAATCTTGTGCATCCAATAAGTTCATTTGTGTCATTAGACGAACATTTAGGTCATTTTCGTCCTCCCTAGGCTTATTCTTTTCGAATTAGGGTTTTTAGCCAATCTTGGGCATCCAATAAGTTCATTTGTGTCATTGGATGAACATTTAGGTCATTTTCGTCCTCCCTAGTCTTATTCTTGTCCAATTAGGGTTTTAAGCAATCTTGTGCATCCAATATGTGTGTTTGTGTCATTGGATGAACATTTAGGTCATTTTCGTCCTCCCTTGTCTTATTCTTGTCCAATTAGGGTTTTTATGCAATCTTGTGCATCCAATAGGTGTGTTTGTGTCATTGGACGAACATTTAGGTCATTTTCGCCCTCCCTAGGCTTATTCTTGTCCAATTAGGGTTTTTAACCAATCTTGTGCATCCAATAAGTTCATTTGTGTCATTGGATGAACATTTAGGTCGTTTTCCTCCTCCCTAGGCTTATTCTTGTCCAATTAGGGTTTTTAACCAATCTTGTGCATCCAATAAGTTCATTTGTGTCATTGGATGAACATTTAGGTCATTTTCGTCCTCCCTAGTCTTATTCTTGTCCAATTAGGGTTTTAAGCAATCATGTGCGTCCAATATGTGTGTTTGTGTCATTGGATGAACATTTAGGTCATTTTTTGTCCTCCCTATGCTTATTCTTGTCCAATTAGGGTTTTTAACGAGTCTTGTGCATCCAATAAGTTCATTTGTGTCATTGGATGAACATTTAGGTCATTTTCGTCTTCCCTAGGATTATTCTTGTCCAATTAGGGTTTTTAACCAATCTTGTGCATCCAATAGGTGTGTTTGTGTCATTGGATAAACATTTAGGTCATTTTCGTCCTCCCTAGTCTTATTCTTGTCCAATTAGGGTTTTAATGTAATCTTGTGCATCCAATAGGTGTGTTTCTGTCATTGGACGAACATTTAGGTCATTTTCGTCCTCCCTAGGCTTATTCTTGTCCAATTAGGGTTTTTAACCAACCTTTTGCATCCAATAAGTTCATTTGTGTCGTTGGTTGAACATTAGGTCATTTTCGTCCTCCCTAGGCTTATTCTTGTCCAATTCGGGTTTTTAATCAACCTTGTACATCCAATAAGTTCATTTGTGTTATTGGAGGAACATTTAGGTCATTTTCGTCCTCCCTAGTCTTATTCTTGTCCAATTAGGGTTTTTATGCAATCTTGTGCATCCAATAGGTGTGTTTGTGTCATTGGACGAACATTTAGGTCATTTTCGCCCTCCCTAGGCTTATTCTTGTTCAATTAGGGTTTTTAACCAATCTTGTGCATCCAATAAGTTCATTTGTGTCATTGGATGAA
>JBBPBR010000188.1:0-21250 GCA_037974775.1 Cicer pinnatifidum | reverse complement strand
CCAATGACACAAATGAACTTATTGGATGCACAAGATTGGTTAAAAACCCTAATTGGACAAGAATAAGCCTAGGGAGGACGAAAATGACCTAAATGTTCGTCCAATGATACAAACACACATATTGGATGCACAAGATTGCTTAAAACCCTAATTGGACAAGAATAAGACTACGGAGGACGAAAATGACCTAAATGTTCATCCAATGACACAAATGAACTTATTGGATGCACAAGATTGGTTAAAAACCCTAATTGGACAAGAATAAGCCTAGGGAGGACGAAAATGACCTAAATGTTCATCCAATGACACAAATGAACTTATTGGATGCACAAGATTGGTTAAAAACCCTAATTGGACAAGAATTAGCCTAGAGAGGACGAAAATGACCTAAATGTTCATCCAATGACACAAATGAACTTATTGGATGCACAAGATTGGTTGAAAACCCTAATTGGACAAGAATAAGCCTAGGGAGGACGAAAATGACCTAAATGTTCATCCAATGACACAATGAAACTTATTGGATGCACAAGATTCGTTAAAAACCCTAATTGGACAAGAATAAGCCTAGGGATGACGAAAATGACCTAAATGTTCATCCAATGACACAAACACACCTATTGGATGCACAAGATTGCATAAAAACCCTAATTGGACAAGAATAAGTCTAGGGAGGACGAAAATGACCCAAATGTTCGTCCAATGACACAAACACACCTATTGGATGCACTAGATTGCATAAAAACCCTAATTCGACAACAATAAGACTAGGGAGGACGTAAATAACCTAAATGTTCCACCAATGACACAAATGAACTTATTGGATGCACAAGGTTGGTTAAAAACCCTAATTGGACAAGAATAAGCCTAGGGAGGACAAAAATGACCTAAATGTTCAACCAATGACACAAATGAACATATTGGATGCACAAGGTTGGTTAAAAACCCTAATTGGACAAGAATAAGCCTAGGGAGGACGAAAATGACCTAAATGTTCATCCAATGACACAAATGAACTTATTGGATGCACACGATTGGTTAAAAACCCTAATTGGACAAGAATAAGCCTAGGGAGGACGAAAATAACCTAAATGTTCATCCAATGACACAAATGAACTTATTGGATGCACAAGATTGGTTAAAAACCCTAATTGGACAAGAATAAGCCTAGGGAGGAAAAACATGACCTAAATGTTCATCCAATGACACAAATGAACTTATTGGATGCACAAGATTGGTTAAAAACCCTAATTGGACAAGAATAAGCCTAGGGAGGACGAAAATGACCTAAATGTTCGTCCAATGACACAAACACACCTATTGGATGCACAAGATTGCATAAAAACTCTAATTGGACAAGAATAAGACTAGGGAGGACGAAAATGACCTAAATGTTCCTCCAATGACACAAACACACCTATTGGATGTACAAGATTGCATAAAAACCCTAATTCGACAAGAATAAGACTAGGGAGGACGAAAATGACCTAAATGTTCCTCCAATGACACAAACACACCTATTGGATGCACAAGATTGCATAAAAACCCTAATTGGACAAGAATAAGACTAGGGAGGACGAAAATGACCTAAATGTTCATCCAATGACACAAATGAACTTATTGTATGCACAAGATTGGTTAAAAACCCTAATTGGACAAGAATAAGCATAGGGAGGACGAAAATTACCTAAATGTTCATCCAATGAAACAAACACACATATTGGATGCACAAGATTGCTTAAAACCCTAATTGGACAAGAATAAAACTAGGGAGGACGAAAATGACCTAAATGATCATCGAATGACACAAATGAACTTATTGGATGCACAAGATTGGTTAAAAACCCTAATTGGACAAGAATAAGCCTAGGGAGGAAAAACATGACCTAAATGTTCATCCAATGACACAAATGAACTTATTGGATGCACATGATTGGTTAAAAACCCTAATTGGACAAGAATAAGCCTAGGGATGACGAAAATGACCTAAATGTTCGTCCAATGACACAAACACACCTATTGGATGCACAAGATTGCATAAAAACCCTAATTGGACAAGAATAAGACTAGGGAGGACGAAAATGACCTAAATGTTCCTCCAATGACACAAACACACCTATTGGATGCACAAGATTGCATAAAAACCGTAATTGGACAAGAATAAGACTAGGGAGGACGAAAGTGACCTAAATGTTCCTCCAATGACACAAACACACCTATTGGATGCACAAGATTGCATAAAAACCCTAATTGGACAAGAATAAGACTAGGGAGGACGAAAATGACCTAAATGTTCGTCCAAGGACACAAACACACCTATTGGATGCACAAGATTGCATCAAAACCCTAATTGGAAAAGAATAAGCCTAGGGAGGACGAAAATGACCAAAATGTTCATCCAATGACACAAATGAACTTATTGGATGCACAAGATTGGTTAAAAACCCTAATTGGACAAGAATAAGCCTAGGGAGGACGAAAATGACCTAAATGTTCATCCAATGACACAAATGAACTTATTGGATGCACAAGATTGGTTAAAAACCCTAATTGGACAAGAATAAGCCTAGGGAGGACGAAAATGACCTAAATGTTCGTCCAATGACACAAACACACCTATTGGATGCACAAGATTGCATAAAAACCCTAATTGGACAAGAATAAGACTAGGGAGGATGAAAATGACCTAAATGTTCATCCAATGACACAAATGAACTTATTGGATGCACAATATTGGTTAAAAACCCTAATTGGACAAGAATAAGCATAGGGAGGACGAAAATGACCTAAATGGTCATCCAATGACACAAACACACATATTGGATGCACAAGTTGCTTAAAACCCTAATTAGACAAGAATAAGACTAGGGAGGACAATAATGACCTAAATGTTCATCCAATGACACAAATGAACTTATTCGATGCACAAGATTGGTTAAAAACCCTAATTGGACAAGAATAAGCCTAGGGAGGACGAAAATGACATAAATGTTCCTCCAATGACACAAATGAACTTATTGGATGCACAAGATTGGCTAAAAACCCTAATTGGACAAGAATAAGCCTAGGGAGGACGAAAATGACCTAAATGTTCATCCAATGACACAAATGAACTTATTGTATGCACAAGATTGGTTAAAAACTCTAATTGGACAAGAATAAGCATAGGGAGAACGAAAATGACCTAAATGTTCATCCAATGACACAAACACACATATTGGATGCACAAGATTGCTTAAAACCCTAATTGGACAAGAATAAGACTAGGGAGGACGAAAATGACCTAAATGTTCATCCAATGACACAAATGAACTTATTGGATGCACAAGATTGGTTGAAAACCCTAATTGGACAAGAATAAGCCTAGGGATCACGAAAATGACCTAAATGTTCCTCCAATGACACAAACACACCTATTGGATGCACAAGATTGCATAAAAACCCTAATTGGACAAGAATAAGACTAGGGAGGACGAAAATGACCTAAATGTTCATCCAATGACACAAATGAACTTATTGTATGCACAAGATTGGTTAAAAACCCTAATTGGACAAGAATAAGCATAGGGAGGTCGAAAATGACCTAAATGTTCGTCCAATGACATAAACACACCTATTGGATGCACAAGATTGCATAAAAACCCTAATTCGACAAGAATAAGACTAGGGAGGACGAAAATGACCTAAATGTTCCTCCAATGACACAAACACACCTATTGGATGCACAAGATTGCATAAAAACCCTAATTGGACAAGAATAAGACTAGGGAGGACGAAAATGACCTAAATGTTCATCCAATGACACAAATGAACTTATTGAATGCACAAGATTGGTCAAAAACCCTAATCGGACAAGAATAAGCCTAGGGAGGATAAAAATGACCTAAATGTTCTTCCAATGACACAAACACACCTATTGGATGCACAAGATTGCATAAACACCCTAATTGAACAAGAATAAGACTAGGGAGGACGAAAATGACCTAAATGTTCCTCCAATGACACAAACACACCTATTGGATGCACAAGATTGCATAAAAACCCTAATTGGACAAGAATAAGACTAGGGAGGACGAAAATGACCTAAATGTTCATCCAATGACACAAATGAACTTATTGAATGCACAAGATTGGTTAAAAATCCTAAACGGACAAGAATAAGCCTAGGGAGGACGAAAATGACCTAAATGTTCGTCCAATGACACAAACACACCTATTGGATGCACAAGATTGCATAAAAACCCTAATTGGACAAGAATAAGACTAGGGAGGACGAAAATGACCTAAATGTTCCTCCAATGACACAAACACACCTATTGGATGCACAAGATTGCATAAAAACCCTAATTGGACAAGAATAAGACTAGGGAGGACGAAAATGACCTAAATGTTCATCCAATGACACAAATGAACTTATTGGAAGCACAAGATTGGTTAAAAACCCTAATTGGACAAAAATAAGCCTAGGGAGGACGAAAATGACCTAAATAATCATCCAATGACACAAATGAACTTATTGGATGCACAAGATTGGATAAAAACCCTAATTGGACAAGAATAAGCCTAGGGAGGACGAAAATGACCTAAATGTTCGTCCAATGACACAAACACACCTATTGGATGCACAAGATTGCATAAAAACCCTAATTGGACAAGAATAAGCCTAGGGAGGCCGAAAATGACCTAAATGTTCATCCAATGACACAAATGAACTTATTGGAAGCACAAGATTGGTTAAAAACCCTAATTGGACAAGAATAAGCCTAGGGAGGACGAAAATGACCTAAATGTTCGTCCAATGACACAAACACACCTATTGGATGCACAAGATTGCATAAAAACCCTAATTGGACAAGAATAAGCCTAGGGAGGACGAAAATGACCTAAATGTTCATCCAATGACAAAAATGAATTTATTGGATGCACAAGATTGGTTAAAAACCCTAATTGGACAAGAATAAGCCTAGGGAGGACGAAAATGACCTAAATGTTCGTCCAATGACACAAACACACCTATTGGATGCACAAGATTGCATAAAAACCCTAATTGGACAAGAATAAGCCTAGGGAGGACGAAAATGACCTAAATGTTTATCCAATGATACAAATGAACTTATTGGATGCACAAGATTGGTTAAAAACCCTAATTGGACAAGAATAAGCCTAGGGAGGACGAAAATGACCTAAATGTTCATCCAATGACACAAATGAACTTATTGGATGCACAAGATTGGTTAAAAACCCTAATTGGACAAGAATAAGCCTAGGGAGGACGAAAATGACCTAAATGTTCATCCAATGACACAAATGAACTTATTGGATGCACAAGATTGGTTAAAAGTCCTAATTGGACAAGAATAAGCCTAGGGAGGACGAAAATGACCTAAATGTTCATCCAATGACACAAATGAACTTATTGGATGCACAAGATTGGTTAAAAACCCTAATTGGACAAGAATAAGCCTAGGGAGGACGAAAATGACCTAAATGTTCGTCCAATGACACAAACACACCTATTGGATGCACAAGATTGCATAAAAACCCTTATTGGACAAGAATAAGCCTAGGGAGGACGAAAATGACCTAAATGTTCGTCCAATGACACAAATGAACTTATTGGATGCACAAGATTGGTTAAAAACCCTAATTGGACAAGAATAAGCCTAGGGAGGACGAAAATGACCTAAATGTTCGTCCAATGACACAAACACACCGATTGGATGCACAAGATTGCATAAAAACCCTAATTGGACAAGAATAAGCCTAGGGAGGACGAAAATGACCTAAATGTTCGTCCAATGACACAAATGAACTTATTGGATGCACAAGATTGGTTAAAAACCCTAATTGGACAAGAATAAGCCTAGGGAGGACGAAAATCACCTAAATGTTCGTCCAATGACACAAACACACCTATTGGATGCACAAGATTGCATAAAAACCCTAATTGGACAAGAATAAGCCTAGGGAGGACGAAAATGACCTAAATGTTCATCCAATGACACAAATGAACTTATTGGATGCACAAGATTGGTTAAAAACCCTAATTGGACAAGAATAAGCCTAGGGAGGACGAAAATGACCTAAATGTTCGTCCAATGACACAAATGAACTTATTGTATGCACAAGATTGGTTAAAACCCCTAATTGGACAAGAATAAGCATAGGGAGGACGAAAATGACCTAAATGTTCATCCAATGACACAAACACACATATTGGATGCACAAGATTGCTTAAAATCCTAATTGGACAAGAATAGGACTAGGGAGGACGAAAATGACCTAAATGTTCATCCAATGACACAAATGAACTTATTGGATGCACAAGATTGGTTAAAAATCCTAATTAGACAAGAATAAGCCTAGGGAGGAAAAACATGACCTAAATGTTCATCCAATGACACAAATGAACTTATTGGATGCACAAGATTGGTTAAAAACCCTAATTGGACAAGAATAAGCCTAGGGATGACTAAAATGACCTAAATGTTCGTCCAATGACACAAACACACCTATTGGATGCACAAGATTGCATAAAAACCCTAATTGGACAAGAATAAGACTAGGGAGGACGAAAATGACCTAAATGTTCCTCCAATGACACAAACACACCTATTGGATGCACTAGATTGCATAAAAATCCTAATTGGACAAGAATAAGACTAGGGAGGACGTAAATGACCTAAATGTTCGACCAATGTCACAAATGAACTTATTGGATGCACAAGGTTAGTTAAAAACCCTATTTGGACAAGAATAAGCCTAGGGAGGACAAAAATGACCTAAATGTTCAACCAATGACACAAATGAACTTATTGGATGCACAAGGTTGGTTAAAAACCCTAATTGGACAAGAATAAGCCTAGGGAGGACGAAAATGACCTAAATGTTCGTCCAATGACACAAACACACCTATTGGATGCACAAGATTGCATAAAAACCCTAATTGGACAAGAATAAGCCTAGGGAGGACGAAAATGACCTAAATGTTCGTCCAATGACACAAACACACCTATTGGATGCACAAGATTGCATAAAAACCCTAAATGGACATGAATAAAACTAGGGAGGACGTAAATGACCTAAATGTTCCACCAATGACACAAATGAACTTATCGGATGCACAAGGTTGGTTAAAAACCCTAATTGGACAAGAATAAGCCTAGGGAGGACGAAAATGACCTAAATGTTCAACCAATGACAGAAATGAACTTATTGGATGCATAAGGTTGGTTAAAAACCCTAATTGGACAAGAATAAGCCTAGGGAGGACGAAAATGACCTAAATGTTCGTCCAATGACACAAACACACCTATTGGATGCACAAGATTGCATAAAAACCCTAATTGGACAAGAATAAGACTAGGGAGGACGAAAATGACCTAAATGTTCCTCCAATGACACAAACACACCTATTGGATTCACAAGATTGCATAAAAACCCTAATTGGACAAGAATAAGACTAGGAAGGACGTAAATGACCTAAATGTTCCACCAATGACACAAATGAACTTATTGGATGCACAAGGTTGGTTAAAAACCCTAATTGGACAAGAACATGCCTAGGGAGGTCGAAAATGACCTAAATGTTCATCCAATGACACAAATGAACTTATTGGATGCACAAGATTGGTTAAAAACCCTAATTGGACAAGAATAAGCCTAGGGAGGACGAAAATGACCTAAATGTTCGTCCAATGACACAAACACACCTATTGGATGCACAAGATTGCATAAAAACCCTAATTGGACAAGAATAAGACTAGGAAGGACGAAAATGACCTAAATGTTCCTCCAAGGACACAAATGAACTTTTTGGATGCACAAGATTGGCTAAAAACCCTAATTGGACAAGAATAAGCCTAGGGAGGACGAAAATGACCTAAATGTTCATTCAATGACATAAATGAACCTATTGGATGCACAAGATTGGTTAAAAACCCTAATTCGACAAGAATAAGCCTAGGGAGGACGAAAATGACCTAAATGTTCATCCAATGACACAAATGAACTTATTGGATGCACAAGATTGGTTAAAAACCCTAATTGGACAAGAATAAGCCTAGGGAGGACGAAAATGACCTAAATGTCCGTCCAATGACACAAACACACCTATTGGATGCACAAGATTGCATAAAAACCCTAATTGGACAAGAATAAGACTAGGGAGGACGAAAATGACCTAAATGTTCCTCCAATGACACAAATAAACTTATTGGATGCACAAGATTGGTTAAAAACCCTAATTGGACAAGAATAAGCATAGGGAGGACGAAAATGACCTAAATGTTCATCCAATGACACCAACCCACATAGTGGATGCACAAGATTGCTTAAAACCCAAATTGGACAAGAATAAGACTAGGGAGGACGAAAATGACCTAAATGTTCATCCAATGACACAAATGAACATATTGGACGCACAAGATTGGTTAAAAACCCTAATCGGACAAGAATAAGCCTAGGGAGGACGAAAATGACCTAAATGTTCGTCCAATGACACAAACACACCTATTGGATGCACAAGATTGCATAAAAACCCTAATTGGACAAGAATAAGCCTAGGGAGGACGAAAATGACCTAAATGTTCATCCAATGACACAAATGAACTTATTGGATGCACAAGATTGGTTAAAAACCCTAATTGGACAAGAATAAGCCTAGGGAGGACGAAAATGACCTAAATGTTCATCCAATGACACAAAAGAACTTATTGGAAGCACAAGATTGGTTAAAAACCCTAATTGGACAAGAATAAGCCTAGGGAGGATGAAAATGACCTAAATGTTCATCCAATGACACAAATGAACTTATTGGATGCACAAGATTGGTTAAAAACCATAATTGGACAAGAATAAGCCTAGGGAGGACAAAAATGACCTAACTGTTCATCCAATGACACAAATGAACTTATTGGATGCACAAGATTGCATAAAAACCCTAATTGGACAAGAATAAGCCTAGGGAGGACGAAAATGACCTAAATGTTCATCCAATGACACAAATGAACTTTTTGGATGCACAAGATTGGTTGAAAACCCTAATTTGACAAGAATAAGCCTAGGGAGGACGAAAATGACCTAAATGTTCATCCAATGACACAAATGAACTTATTTGATGCACAAGATTGGTTAAAAACCCTAATTGGACAAGAATAAGCCTAAGGAGGACGAAAATGACCTAAATCTTCATCCAATGACACAAATGAACTTATTGGATGCACAACATTGGTTAAAAACCCTAATTGGACAAGAATAAGCCTAGGGAGGACGAAAATGACCTAAATGTTCATCCAATGACACAAATGAACTCATTGGATGCACAAGATTGGTTTAAAACTCTAATTGGACAAGAATAAGCATATGGAGGACGAAAATGACCTAAATGTTCATCCAATGACACAAACACACATATTTGATGCACAAGATTGCATAAAAACCCTAATCTGACAAGAATAAGACTAGGGAGGACGAAAATGACCTAAATGTTCATCCACTGACACAAATGAACTTATTGGATGCACAAGGTTGGTTAAAAACCCTAATTGGACAAGAATAAGACTAGGGAGGACGAAAATGACCCAAATGTTCCTCCAATGACACAAACACACCTATTGGATGCACAAGATTGCATAAAAACCCTAATTGGACAAGAATAAGCCTAGGGAGGACGAAAATGACCTAAATGTTCGTCCAATGACACAAATGAACTTATTGGATGCACAAGATTGGTTAAAAACCCTAATTGGACAAGAATAAGCCTAGGGAGGACGAAAATGACCTAAATGTTCATCCAATGAGACAAATGAACTTATTGGATGCACAAGATTGGTTAAAAACCATAATTGGACAAGAATAAGCCTAAGGAGGACGAAAATGACCTAAATGTTCATCCAATGACACAAATGAACTTATTGGATGCACAAGATTGGTTGAAAACCCTAATTGGACAAGAATAAGCCTAGGGAGGACAAAAATGACCTAAATGTTCATCCAATGACACAAATGAACTTATTGGATGCACAAGATTGGTTAAAAACCCTAATTGGACAAGAATAAGCCTAGGGAGGACGAAAATGACCTAAATGTTCGTCCAATGACACAAACACACCTATTGGATGCACAAGATTGCATAAAAACCCTAATTCGACAAGAATAAGACTAGGGAGGACGAAAATGACCTAAATGTTCCTCCAATGACACAAACACACCTATTGGATGCACAAGATTGCATAATAACCCTAATTGGACAAGAATAAGACTAGGGAGGACGAAAATGACCTAAATGTTCATCCAATGACACAAATGAACTTATTGTATGCACAAGATTGGTTAAAAACCCTAATTGGACAAGAATAAGCATAGGGAGGACGAAAATTACCTAAATGTTCATCCAATGACACAAACACACATATTGGATGCACAAGATTGCTTAAAACCCTAATTGGACAAGAATAAGACTAGGGAGGACAAAAATGACCTAAATGTTCATCGAATGACACAAATGAACTTATTGGATGCACAAGATTGGTTAAAAACCCTAATTGGACAAGAATAAGCCTAGGGAGGACGAAAATGACCTAAAAGTTCGTCCAATGACACAAACACACCTATTGGATGCACAAGATTGCATAAAAACCCTAATTGGAGAAGAATAAGACTTGGGAGGACGAAAATGACCTAAATGTTCCTCCAATGACACAAACATACCTATTGGATGCACAAGATTGCATAAAAACCCTAATTGGACAAGAATAAGACTAGGGAGGACGAAAATGACCTAAATGTTCATCCAATGACACAAATGAACATATTGTATGCACAAGATTGGTTAAAAACCCTAATTGGACAAGAATAAGCATAGGGAGGACGAAAATGACCTAAATGTTCATCCAATGACACAAACACACATATTGGATGCACAAGATTGCTTAAAACCCTAATTGTACAAGAATAAGACTAAGGAGGACGAAAATGACCTAAATGTTCATCCAATGACACAAATGAACTTATTGGATGCACAAGATTGGTTAAAAACCCTAATTGGACAAGAATAAGACTAGGGAGGACGAAAATGACCTAAATGTTCATCCAATGACACAAATGAACATATTGGATGCACAAGGTTGGTTAAAAACCCAAATTGGACAAGAATAAGCCTAGGGAGGACGAAAATGACCTAAATGTTCGTCCAATGACACAAACACACCTATTGGATGCACAAGATTGCATAAAATCCCTAATTGGAAAAGAATAAGACTAGGGAAGACGAAAATGACCTAAATGTTCCTCCAATGACACAAACACACCTATTGGATGCACAAGATTGCATAAAAACCCTAATTGGACAAGAATAAGCCTAGGGAGGACGAAAATGACCTAAATGTTCGTCCAATGACACAAACACACCTATTGGATGCACAAGATTGCATAAAAACCCTAATTGGATAAGAATAAGACTAGGGAGGACGTAAATGATCTAAATGTTCCACCAATGACACAAATGAACTTATTGGATGCACAAGGTTGGTTAAAAACCGTAATTGGACAAGAATAAGCCTAGGGAGGACGAAAATGACCTAAATGTTCAACCAATGACACAAATGAACTTATTGGATGCACAAGGTTGGTTAAAAACCCTAATTGGACTAGAATAAGCCTAGGGAGGACGAAAATGACCTAAATGTTCGTCCAATGACACAAACACACCTATTGGATGCACAAGATTGCATAAAAACCCTAATTGGACAAGAATAAGCCTAGGGAGGACGAAAATGACCTAAATGTTCATCCAATGACACAAATGAACCTATTGGATGCACAAGATTGGTTAAAAACCCTAATTGGACAAGAATAAGCACAGGAAGGACGAAAATGACCTAAACGTTCATCCAATGACACAAACCCACATATTGGATGAACAAGATTGCTTAAAACCGTAATTGGACAAGAATAAGCCTAGGGAGGACGAAAATGACCTAAATGTTCATCCAATGACACAAATGAACTTATTTGATGCACAAGATTGGTTAAAAACCCTAATTGGACAAGAATAAGCCTAGGGAGGACGAAAATGACCTAAATGTTCGTCCAATGACACAAATGAACTTATTGGATGCACAAGATTGGTTAAAAACCCTAATTGGACAAGAATAAGCCTAGGGAGGACGAAAATGACCTAAATGTTCGTCCAATGACACAAATTAACTTATTGGATGCACAAGATTGGCTAAAAACCCTAATTGGACAAGAATAAGCCTAGGGAGGACGAAAATGACCTAAATGTTTATCCAATGACACAAATGAACTTATTGTATGCACAAGATTGGTTAAAAACCCTAATTGGACAAGAATAAGCCAAGGGAGGACGAAAATGACCTAAATGTTCATCCAATGACACAAATAAAATTATTGGATGCACATGATTGGTTAAAAACCCTAATTGGACAAGAATAAGCCTAGGGAGGACGAAAATGACCTAAATGTTCGTCCAATGACACAAATGAACTTATTGGATGCACAAGATTGGTTAAAAACCCTAATTGGACAAGAATAAGCCTAGGGAGGACGAAAATGACCTAAATGTTAATCAAATGACACATATTGGATGCACAAGATTGGTTAAAAACCCTAATTGGACAAGAATAAGCCTAGGGAGGACGAAAATGACCTAAATGTTCATCCAATGACACAAATGAACTTATTGGATGCACAAGATTGGTTAAAAACCCTAATTGGACAAGAATAAGCCTAGGGAGGACGAAAATGCCCTAAATGTTCATCAAATGACTAAACACACCTATTGGATGCACAAGATTGGTTAGAAACCCTAATTGGACAAGAATAAGCCTAGGGAGGACGAAAATGACCTAAATGTTAATCCAATGACACAAATGAACTTATTGGATGCACAAGATTGGTTAATAACCCTAATTGGACAAGAATAAGCCTAGGGAGGACGAAAATGACCTAAATGTTCATCCAATGACACAAACACACCTATTGGATGCACAAGATTGGTTAAAAACCCTAATTGGAGAAGAATAAGCCTAGGGAGGACGAAAATGACCTAAATGTTCATCCAATGACACAAATGAACTTATTGGATGCACAAGATTGGTTGAAAACTTTAATTGGACAAGAATAAGCCTAGGGAGGACGAAAATGACCTAAATGTTCATCCAATGACACAAATGAACTTATTGGATGCACAAGATTGGTTAAAAACCCTAATTGGACAAGAATAAGCCTAGGGAGGACGAAAATGACCTAAATGTTCATCCAATGACACAAATAAACTTATTGGATGCACATGATTGGGTAAAAACCCTAATTGGACAAGAATAAGCCTAGGGAGGACGAAAATGACCTAAATGTTCGTCCAATGACACAAACACACCTATTGGATGCACAAGATTGCATAAAATCCCTAATTGGACAAAAATAAGACTAGGGAGGACGAAAATGACCTAAATGTTCCTCCAATGACACAAATGAACTTATTGGAAGTACAAGATTGGCTAAAAACCCAAATTGGATAAGAATAAGCCTAGGGAGGACAAAAATGACCTAAATGTTCATCCAATGACACAAATGAACTTATTGGATGCACAAGATTGGTTAAAAACCCTAATTGGACAAGAATAAGCCTAGGGAGGACGAAAATGACCTAAATGTTCGTCCAATGACACAAATGAACTTATTGGATGCACAAGATTGGTTAAAAACCCTAATTGGACAAGAATAAGCCTAGGGAGGACGAAAATGACCTAAATGTTCATCCTATGACACAAATTAACTTATTGGATGCACAAGATTGGTTAAAAAGCTTAATTGTACAAGAATAAGCCTAGGGAGGACGAAAATGACCTAAATGTTCATCCAATGACACAAATGAACTTATTGGATGCACAAGATTGGTTAAAAACCCTAATTGGACAAGAATAAGCCTAGGGAGGACGTAAATGACCTAAATGATCAACCAATGACACAAATGAACTTATTGGATGCACAAGGTTGGTTAAAAACCCTAATTGGACAAGAATAAGCCTAGGGAGGACGAAAATGACCTAAATGTTCAACCAATGACACAAATGAACTTATTGGATGCACGAGGTTGGTTAAAAACCCTAATTGGACAAGAATAAGCCTAGGGAGGACGAAAATGACCTAAATGTTCAACCAATGACACAAATGAACTTATTGGATGCACAAGGTTGGTTAAAAACCCTAATTGGACAAGAATAAGCCTAGGGAGGACGAAAATGACCTAAATGTTCAACCAATGACACAAATGAACTTATTGGATGCACAAGGTTGGTTAAAAACCCTAATTGGACAAGAATAAGCCTAGGGAGGACGAAAATGACCTAAATGTTCGTCCAATGACACAAATGAACTTATTGGATGCACAGGATTGCATAAAAACCCTAATTGGACAAGAATAAGCCTAGGGAGGACGAAAATGACCTAAATGTTCGTCCAATGACACAAATGAACTTATTGGATGCACAAGATTGGTTGAAAACCCTAATTGCACAAGAATAAGCCTAGGGAGGACGAAAATGACCTAAATGTTCATCCAATGACACAAATGAACTTATTGGATGCACAAGATTGGTTAAAAACCCTAATTGGACAAGAATAAGCCTAGGGAGGACGAAAATGACCTAAATGTTCATCGAATGACACAAATGAACTTATTGGATGCACAAGATTGGTTAAAAACACTAATTGGACAAGAATAAGCCTAGGGAGAACGAAAATGACCTAAATGTTCATCCAATGACACAAATGAACTTATTGGATGCACAAGATTGGTTAAAAAACCTAATTGGACAAGAATAAGCCTAGGGAGGACGAAAATGACCTAAATGTTCATCCAATGACACAAATGAACTTATTGGATGCACAAGATTGGTTAAAAACCCTAATTGGACAAGAATAAGCCTAGGGAGGACGAAAATGACCTAAATGTTCATCCAATGACACAAATGAACTTATTGAAAGCACAATATTGGTTAAAAACCCTAATTGGACAAGAATAAGCATAGGGAGGACGAAAATTACCTAAATGTTCATCCAATGACACAAACACACATATTGGATGCACAATATTGCTTAAAACCCTAATTGGACAAGAATAAGACTAGGGAGGACGAAAATGACCTAAATGTTCATCCAATGACACAAATGAACTTATTGGATGCACAAGATTGGTTAAAAACCATAATTGGACAAGAATAAGCCTAGGGAGGACGAAAATGACCTAAATATTCATCCAATGACACAAATGAACTTATTGGATGCACAAGATTGGTTGAAAACCCTAATTGGACAAGAATAAGCCTAGGGAGGACGAAAATGACCTAAATGTTCATCCAATGACACAAATGAACTTATTGGATACACAAGATTGGTTAAAAACCCTAATTGGACAAGAATAAGCCTAGGGAGGACGAAAATGACCTAAATGTTCATCCAATGACACAAACACACATATTGGATTCACAAGATTGCTTAAAACCCTAATTGGACAAGAATAAGACTAGGGAGGACGAAAATGACCTAAATGTTCATCCAATGACACAAATGAACTTATTGGATGCACAAGATTGGTTAAAAACCCTAATTGGAAAAGAATAAGCCTAGGGAGGACGAAAATGACCTAAATGTTCATCCAATGACACAAATGAACTTATTGGATGCACAACATTGGTTGAAAACCCTAATTTGACAAGAATAAGCCTAGGGAGGACGAAAATGACCTAAATGTTCATCCAATGACACAAATGAACTTATTGGATACACAAGATTGGTCAAAAACCCTAATTGGACAAGAATAAGCCTAGGGAGGACGAAAATGACCTAAATGTTCGTCCAATGACACAAACACACATATTGGATGCACAAGATTGCTTAAAACCCTAATTGGACAAGAATAAGCATAGGGAGGACGAAAATTACCTAAATGTTCATCCAATGACACAAACACACATATTGGATGCACAAGATTGCTTAAAACCCTAATTGGACAAGAATAAGACTAGGGAGGACAAAAATGACCTAAATGTTCATCGAATGACACAAATGAACTTATTGGATGCACAAGATTGGTTAAAAACCCTAATTGGACAAGAATAAGCCTAGGGAGGACGAAAATGACCTAAATGTTGACCCAATGACACAAATGAACTTATTGGATGCACAAGATTGGTTAAAAACCCTAATTGGACAAGAATAAGTCTAGGGAGGACGAAAATGACCTAAATGTTCGTCCAATGACACAAACACACATATTGGATGCACAAGATTGCTTAAAACCCTAATTGGACAAGAATAAGCATAGGGAGGACGAAAATTACCTAAATGTTCATCCAATGACACAAACACACATATTGGATGCACAAGATTGCTTAAAACCCTAATTGGACAAGAATAAGACTAGGGAGGACAAAAATGACCTAAATGTTCATCGAATGACACAAATGAACTTATTGGATGCACAAGATTGGTTAAAAACCCTAATTGGACAAGAATAAGCCTAGGGAGGACGAAAATGACCTAAATGTTCGTCCAATGACACAAACACACCTATTGGATGCACAAGATTTAATAAACACCCTAATTGGACAAGAATAAGACTAGGGAGGACGAAAATGACCTAAATGTTCCTCCAATGACACAAACACACCTATTGGATGCACAAGATTGCATAAAAACCCAAATAGGACAAGAATAAGACTAGGGAGGATGAAAATGACCTAAATGTTCCTCTAATGACACAAATGAACTTATTGGATGCACAAGATTGGCTAAAAACCCTAATTGGACAAGAATAAGCCTAGGGGGGACGAAAATGACCTAAATGTTTGTCTAATGACACAAATGAACTTATTGGATGCACAAGATTGGTTAAAAACCCTAATTGGACAAGAATAAGCCTAGGGAGGACGAAAATGACCTAAATGTTCGTCCAATGACACAAACACACCTATTGGATGCACAAGATTGCATAAAAACCCTAATTGGACAAGAATAAGCCTAGGGAGGACGAAAATTACCTAAATGTTCGTCCAATGACACAAACACACCTATTGGATGCACAAGATTGCATAAAAACCCTAATTGGACAAGAATAAGCCTAGGGAGGACGAAAATGACCTAAATGTTCATCCAATGACACTACTGAACTTATTGGATACACAAGATTGGTTAAAAACCCTAATTGGACAAGAATAAGCCTAGGGAGGACGAAAATGACCTAAATGTTCATCCAATGACACAAATGAACTTATTGGATGCACAAGATTGGTTAAAAACCCTAATTGGACAAGAATAAGCCTAGGGAGGACGAAAATGACCTAAATGTTCGTCCAATGACACAAACACACCTAATGGATGTACAAGATTGCATAAAAACCCGAATTGGACAAGAATAAGACTAGGGAGGACGAAAAATGACCTAAATGTTCCTCCAATGACACAAATGAACTTATTGGATGCACAAGGTTGGTTAAAAACCCTAACTGGACAAGAATAAGCCTAGGGAGGACGAAAATGACCTAAATGTTCATCCAATGACACAAATGAACTTATTGGATGCACAAGATTGGTTAAAAACCCTAATTGGACAAGAATAAGCCTAGGGAGGACGAAAATGACCTAAATGTTCATCCAATGACACAAATGAACTTATTGGATGCACAAGATGGGTTGAAAACCCTAATTGGACAAGAATAAGCCTAGGGAGGACGAAAATGACCTAAATGTTCATCCAATGACACAAATGAACTTATTGGATGCACAAGATTGGTTAAAAACCCTAATTGGACAAGAATAAGCCTAGGGAGGACGAAAATGACCTAAATGTTCGTCCAATGACACAAACACACCTATTGGATGCACAAGATTGCATAAAAACCCTTATTGGACAAGAATAAGCCTAGGGAGGACGAAAATGACCTAAATGTTCGTCCAATGACACAAATGAACTTATTGGATGCACAAGATTGGTTAAAAACCCTAATTGGACAAGAATAAGCCTAGGGAGGACGAAAATGACCTAAATGTTCGTCCAATGACACAAACACACCGATTGGATGCACAAGATTGCATAAAAACCCTAATTGGACAAGAATAAGCCTAGGGAGGACGAAAATGACCTAAATGTTCGTCCAATGACACAAATGAACTTATTGGATGCACAAGATTGGTTAAAAACCCTAATTGGACAAGAATAAGCCTAGGGAGGACGAAAATGACCTAAATGTTCTTCCAATGACACAAACACACCTATTGGATGCACAAGATTGCATAAAATCCCTAATTGGACAAGAATAAGACTAGGGAGGACGAAAATGACCTAAATGTTCATCCAATGACACAAATGAACTTATTGGATGCACAAGATTGGTTAAAAACCCTAATTGGACAAGAATAAGCGTAGGGAGGACGAAAATGACCTAAATGTTCGTCCAATGACACAAATGAACTTATTGGATGCACAAGATTGGTTAAAAACCCTAATTGGACAAGAATAAGCCTAGGGAGGACGAAAATGACCTAAATGTTCATCCAATGACACAAATGAACTTATTGGATGCACAAGATTGGTTAAAAACCCTAATTGGACAAGAATAAGCCTAGGGAGGAAGAAAATGACCTAAATGTTCGTCCAATGACACAAACACACCTATTGGATGCACTAGATTGCATAAAAACCCTAATTGGACAAGAATAAGACTAGGGAGGACAAAAATGAACTAAATGTTCGTCCAATGACACAAACACACCTATTGGATGCACAAGATTGCATAAAAACCCTAATTGGACAAGAATAAGCCTAGGGAGGACAAAAATGACCTAAATGTTCATCCAATGACACAAATGAACTTATTGGATGCAAAAGATTGGTTAAAAACCCTAATTGGACAAGAATAAGCCTAGGGAGGACGAAAATGACCTAAATGTTCATCCAATGACACAAACACACATATTGGATGCACAAGATTGCATAAAAACCCTAATTGGACAAGAATAAGACTAGGGAGGACGAAAATGACCTAAATGTTCATCCAATGACACAAATGAACTTATTGGATGCACAAGAAGGGTTAAAAACCCTAATTGGACAAGAATAAGCCTAGGAAAGACGAAAATGACCTAAATGTTCATCCAATGACACAAATGAACTTATTGGATGCACAAGATTGGTTGAAAACCCTAATTCGACAAGAATAAGCCTAGGGAGGACGAAAATGACCTAAATGTTCATCCAATGACACAAATGAACTTATTGGATGCACAAGATTGGTTAAAAACCCTAATTGGACAAGAATAAGCCTAGGGAGGACGAAAATGACCTAAATGTTCTTCCAATGACACAAACACACCTATTGGATGCACAAGATCGCATAAAATCCCTAATTGGACAAGAATAAGACTAGGGAGGACGAAAATGACCTAAATGTTCCTCCAATGACACAAACACACCTATTGGATGCACAAGATTGCATAAAAACCCTAATTGGACAAGAATAAGACTAGGGAGGACGAAAATGACCTAAATGTTCATCCAATGACACAAATGAACTTATTGGATGCACAAGATTGGTTAAAAACCCTAATTGGACAAGAATAAGCCTAGGGAGGACGAAAATGAGCTAAATGTTTGTCCAATGACACAAACACACCTATTGGATGCACAAGATTGCATAAAAACCCTAATTGGACAAGAATAAGCCTAGGGAGGACGAAAATGACCTAAATGTTCATCCAATGACACAAATGAACTTATTGGATACACAAGATTGGTTAAAAACCCTAATTGGACAAGAATAAGCCTAGGGAGGACGAAAATGACCTAAATGTTCATCCAATGACACAAACACACATATTGGATTCACAAGATTGCTTAAAACCCTAATTGGACAAGAATAAGACTAGGGAGGACGAAAATGACCTAAATGTTCATCCAATGACACAAATGAACTTATTGGATGCACAAGATTGGTTAAAAACCCTAATTGGAAAAGAATAAGCCTAGGGAGGACGAAAATGACCTAAATGTTCATCCAATGACACAAATGAACTTATTGGATGCACAACATTGGTTGAAAACCCTAATTTGACAAGAATAAGCCTAGGGAGGACGAAAATGACCTAAATGTTCATCCAATGACACAAATGAACTTATTGGATACACAAGATTGGTTAAAAACCCTAATTGGACAAGAATAAGCCTAGGGAGGACGAAAATGACCTAAATGTTCGTCCAATGACACAAACACACATATTGGATGCACAAGATTGCTTAAAACCCTAATTGGACAAGAATAAGCATAGGGAGGACGAAAATTACCTAAATGTTCATCCAATGACACAAACACACATATTGGATGCACAAGATTGCTTAAAACCCTAATTCGACAAGAATAAGACTAGGGAGGACAAAAATGACCTAAATGTTCATCGAATGACACAAATGAACTTATTGGATGCACAAGATTGGTTAAAAACCCTAATTGGACAAGAATAAGCCTAGGGAGGACGAAAATGACCTAAAAGTTCGTCCAATGACACAAACACACCTATTGGATGCACAAGATTGCATAAAAACACTAATTGGACAAGAATAAGACTAGGGAGGACGAAAATGACCTAAATGTTCCTCCAATGACACAAACATACCTATTGGATGCACAAGATTGCATAAAAACCCTAATTGGACAAGAATAAGACTAGGGAGGACGAAAATGACCTAAATATTCATCCAATGACACAAATGAACTTATTGTATGCACAAGATTGGTTAAAAACCTTAATGGGACAAGAATAAGCATAGGGAGGACGAAAATGACCTAAATGTTCATCCAATGACACAAACACACATATTGGATGCACAAGATTGCTTAAAACCCTAATTGTACAAGAATAAGACTAAGGAGGACGAAAATGACCTAAATGTTCATCCAATGACACAAATGAACTTATTGGATGCACAAGATTGGTTAAAAACCCTAATTGGACAAGAATAAGACTAGGGAGGACGAAAATGACCTAAATGTTCATCCAATGACACAAATGAACATATTGGATGCACAAGGTTGGTTAAAAACCCAAATTGGACAAGAATAAGCCTAGGGAGGACGAAAATGACCTAAATGTTCGTCCAATGACACAAACACACCTATTGGATGCACAAGATTGCATAAAATCCCTAATTGGAAAAGAATAAGACTAGGGAAGA
>JBBPBR010000187.1:61996-123602 GCA_037974775.1 Cicer pinnatifidum | reverse complement strand
GTCCTCCCTAGTCTTATTCTTGTCCAATTAGGGTTTTTATGCAATCTTGTGCATCCAATAGGTGTGTTTGTGTCATTGGACGAAATTTTAGGTCATTTTCGTCCTCCCTAGGCTTATTCTTGTCCAATTAGGGTTTTTAACCAATCTTGTGCATCCATTAAGTTCATTTGTGTCATTCGATGAACATTTAGGTCATTTTCGTCCTCCCTAGTCTTATTCTTGTCCAATTAGGGTTTTAAGCAATCTTGTGCATCCAATATGTGTGTTTGTGTCATTGGAAGAACATTTAGGTAATTTTCGTCCTCCCTAGTCTTATTCTTGTCCAATTAGGGTTTTTATGCAATCTTGTGCATCCAATATGTGTGTTTGTGTCATTGGATGAACATTTAGGTCATTTTCGTCCTCCCTAGACTTATTCTTGTCCAATTAGGGTTTTCAACCAATCTTGTGCATCCAATAAGTTCATTTGTGTCATTGGATGAACATTTAGGTCATTTTCGTCCTCCCTTGGCTTATTCTTGTCCAATTAGGGTTTTTAACCAATTTTGTGCATCCAATAAGTTCGTTTGTGTCATTGGATGAACATTTAGGTCATTTTCGTCCTCCCTAGTCTTATTCTTGTCGAATTAGGGTTTTTATGCAATCTTGTGCATCCAATAGGTGTGTTTGTGTAATTGGAGGAACATTTAGGTCATTTTCGTCCTCCCTAGGCTTATTCTTGTCCAATTAGGGTTTTTAACCAATTTTGTGCATCCAATAAGTTCATTTGTGTCATTGGATGAACATTTAGATCATTTTCGTCCTCCCTAGGCTTATTCTTGTCCAACTAGGGTTTTTAACCAATCTTGTGCATCCAATAGGTGTGTTTGTGTCATTGGAGGAACATTTAGGTCATTTTCGTCCTCCCTAGGCTTATTCTTGTCCAATTAGGGTTTTTATGCAATCTTGTGCATCCAATAGGTGTGTTTGTGTCATTGGATGAACATTTAGGTCATTTTCGTACTCCCTAGGCTTATTCTTGCCCAATTAGAGTTTTTATGCAATCTTGTGCATCCAATAGGTGTGTTTGTGTCATTGGAGGAACATTTAGGTCATTTTTGTCCTCCCTAGGCTTATTCTTGTCCAATTAGGGATTTTATGCAATCTTGTGCATCCAACAGGTGTGTTTGTGTCATTGGACAAACATTTAGGTCATTTTCGTCCTCCCTAGGCTTATTCTTGTCCAATTAGGGTTTTTAACCAATCTTGTGCATCCAATAGGTGTGTTTGTGTCATTGGAGGAACATTTAGGTCATTTTCGTCCTCCCTAGGCTTATTCTTGTCCAATTAGGGTTTTTATGCAATCTTGTGCATCCAATAGGTGTGTTTCTGTCATTGGACGAACATTTAGGTCATTTTCGTCGTCCCTAGGCTTATTCTTGTCCAATTAGGGTTTTTAACCAACCTTGTGCATCCAATAAGTTCATTTGTGTCATTGGATGAACATTTAGGTCATTTTCGTCCTCACTAGGCTTATTCTTGTCCAATTAGGGTTTTTAACCAATCTTGTGCATCCAATAAGTTCATTTGTGTCATTGGACGAACATTTAGGTCATTTTCGTCCTCCCTAGGCTTATTCTTGTCCAATTAGGGTTTTTAACCAATCTTGTGCATCCAATAAGTTCATTTGTGTCATTGGATGAAAATTTAGGTCATTTTCGACATCCCTAGTCTTATTCTTATCCAATTAGGGTTTTAGGCAATCTTGTGCATCCAATATGTGTGTTTGTGTCATTGGATGAACATTTAGGTCATTTTCGTCCTCCCTATGCTTATTCTTGTCCAATTAGGGTTTTTAACCAATCTTGTGCATCCAATAAGTTCATTTGTGTCATTGGATGAACATTTAGGTCATTTTCGTCCTCCCTAGTCTTATTCTTGTCCAATTAGGGTTTTTATGCAATCTTGTGCATCCAATAGGTTTGTTTGTGTCATTGGAGGAACATTTCGGTCATTTTCGTCCTCCCTAGTCTTATTCTTGTCCAATTATGGTTTTTAACCAATCTTGTGCATCCAATAAGTTCATTTGTGTCATTGGATGAACATTTAGGTCATTTTCGTCCTCCCTAGTCTTATTCTTGTCCCATTAGGGTTTTTAACCAATCTTGTGCATCGAATAAGTTCATTTGTGTCATTGGATGAACATTTAGGTCATTTTCGTCCTCCCTAGGCTTATTCTTGTCCAATTAGGGTTTTAAACCAATCTTGTGCATCCAATAGGTGTGTTTGTGTCATTGGACGAACATTTAGGTCATTTTCGCCTTCCCTAGGCTTATTCTTGTCCAATTAGGGTTTTTATCCAATCTTGTGCATCCAATAAGTTCATTTGTGTCATTGGATAAACATTTATGTCATTTTCGTCCTCCCTAGGCTTATTCTTGTCCAATTAGGGTTTTTAACCAATCTTGTGCATCGAATAAGTTCATTTGTGTCATTGGATGAACATTTAGGTCATTTTCGTCCTCCCTAGGCTTATTCTTCTCCAATTAGGGTTTTTAGCCAATCTTGTGCATTCAATAAGTTCCTTTGTTTCATTGGAGGAACATTTAGGTCATGTTCGTCCTCCCTAGTCTTATTCTTGTCCAATTAGGGTTTTTATGCAATCTTGTGCATCCAATAGGTGTGTTTGTGATATTGGACGAACATTTAGGTCATTTTCGTCCTCCCTAGGCTTATTCTTGTCCAATTAGGGTTTTTAACCAATCTTGTGCATCCAATAGGTGTGTTTGTGTCATTGGAGGAACATTTAGGTCATTTTCGTCCTCCCTAGGCTTATTCTGGTCCAATTAGGGTTTTTAACCAATCTTGTGCATCCAATAGGTGTTTTTTGTGTCATTGGATAAACATTTAGGTCATTTTCGTCCTCCCTAGTCTTATTCTTGTCCAATTAGGGTTTTTATGCAATCTTGTGCATCCAATTGGTGTGTTTGTGTCATTGGATGAACATTTAGGTCATTTTCGTCCTCCCTAGTCTTATTCTTGTCCAATTAGGGTTTTTATGCAATCTTGTGCATCCAATAGGTGTGTTTGTGTCATTGGAGGAACATTTAGGTCATTTTCGTCCTCCCTAAGCTTATTCTTGTCTAATTAGGGTTTTTGACCAATCTTGTGCATCCAATAAGTTCATTTGTGTCATTGGATGAACATTTAGGTCATTTTCGTCCTCCCTAGTCTTATTCTTGTCCAATTAGGGTTTTTATGCAATCTTGTGCATCCAATAGGTGTGTTTGTGTCATTGGAGGAACATTTAGGTCATTTTCGTCCTCCCTAGTCTTATTCTTGTCCAATTAGGGTTTTTATGCAATCTTGTGCATCCAATAGGTGTGTTTGTGTCATTGGACGAACATTTTGCTCATTTTCGTCCTCCCTAGGCTTATTCATGTCCAATTAGGGTTTTTAACCAATCTTGTGCATCCAATAAGTTCATTTGTGTCATTGGACGAACATTTAGGTCATTTTCGTCATCCATAGGCTTATTCTTGTCCAATTAGGGTTTTTAACCAATCTTGTGCATCCAATAAGTACATTTGTGTCATTGGATGAACATTTAGGTCATTTTCGTCCTCCCTAGTCTTATTCTTGTCCAATTAGGGTTTTTATGCAATCTTGTGCATCCAATAGGTGTGTTTGTGTCATTGGAGGAACATTTAGGTCATTTTCGTCCTCCCTAGTCTTATTCTTGTCCAATTAGGGATTTTATGCAATCTTGTGCATCCAATAGGTGTGTTTGTGTCATTGGACAAACATTTAGGTCATTTTCATCCTCCCTAGGCTTATTCTTGTCCAATTAGGGTTTTTATGCAATCTTGTGCATCCAATAGGTGTGTTTGTGTCATTGGAGGAACATTTAGGTCATTTTCGTCCTCCCTAGTCTTATTCTTGTCCAATTAGGGTTTTTATGCAATCTTGTGCATCCAATAGGTGTGTTTGTGTCATTGGACGAACATTTAGGTCATTTTCGTCCTCCCTAGGCTTATTCTTGTCTAATTAGGGTTTTTAACCAACCTTGTGCATCCAATAAGTTCATTTGTGTCATTGGTTGAACATTTAGGTCATTTCCGTCCTCCCTAGTCTTATTCTTGTCCAATTAGGGTTTTAAGCAATCTTGTGCATCCAATATGTGTGTTTGTGTCATTGGATGAACATTTAGGTCATTTTCGTCCTCCCTAGGCTTATTCTTGTCCAATTAGGGTTTTTATGCAATCTTGTGCATCCAATAGGTGTGTTTGTGTCATTGTAGGAACATTTAGGTCATTTTCGTCCTCCCTAGTCTTATTCTTGTCCAATTAGGGTTTTTATGCAATCTTGTGCATCCAATAGGTATGTTTGTGTCATTGGACGAACATTTAGGTCATTTTCGTCCTCCCTAGGTTTATTCTTGTCCAATTAGGGTTTTTAACCAATCTTGTGCATCCAATAAGTTCATTTGTGTCATTGGATGAACATTTAGGTCATTTTCGTCCTCCCTAGTCTTATTCTTGTCCAATTAGGGTTTTTATGCAATCTTGTGCATCCAATAGGTGTGTTTGTGTCATTGGAGGAACATTTAGGTCATTTTCGTCCTCATAGTCTTATTCTTGTCCAATTAGGGTTTTTATGCAATCTTGTGCATCCAATAGGTGTGTTTGTGTCATTGGACGAACATTTAGGTCATTTTCGTCCTCCCTAGGCTTATTCTTGTCCAATTAGGGTTTTTAACCAATCTTGTGCATCCAATAAGTTCATTTGTGTCATTGGATGAACATTTAGGTCATTTTCGTCCTCCCTAGTCTTATTCTTGTCCAATTAGGGTTTTTTTTCCAATCTTGTGCATCCAATAGGTGTGTTTGTGTCATTGGACGAACATTTAGGTCATTTTCGTCCTCCCTAGGCTTATTCTTGTCCAATTAGGGTTTTTAACCAATCTTGTGCATCCAATAAGTTCATTTGTGTCATTGGATGAACATTTAGGTCATTTTCGTCCTCCCTAGTCTTATTCTTGTCCAATTAGGGTTTTTATGCAATCTTGTGCATCCAATAGGTATGTTTGTGTCATTGAAGGAACATTTAGGTCATTTTCGTCCTCCCTAGTCTTATTCTTGTCCAATTAGGGTTTTTATGCAATCTTGTGCATCCAATAGGTGTGTTTGTGTCATTGGACGAACATTTAGGTCATTTTCGTCCTCCCTAGGCTTATTCTTGTCCGATTAGGGTTTTTAACCAATGTTGTGCATTCAATAAATTCATTTGTGTCATTGGATGAACATTTAGGTCATTTTCGTCCTCCCTAGTCTTATTCTTGTCCAATTAGGGTTTTAAGCAATCTTGAGCATCCAATATGTGGGTTTGTGTCATTGGATGAACATTTAGGTCATTTTCGTCCTCCCTATGCTTATTCTTGTCCAATTAGGGTTTTTAACCAATCTTGTGCATCCAATAAGTTCATTTGTGTCATTGGATGAACATTTAGGTCATTTTCGTCCTCCCTAGTCTTATTCTTGTCCAATTAGGGTTTTTATGCAATCTTGTGCATCCAATAGGTGTGTTTGTGTCATTGGACGAACATTTCGGTCATTTTCGTCCTCCCTAGGCTTATTCTTGTCCGATTAGGGTTTTAAACCAATCTTGTGCATTCAATAAGTTCATTTGTGTCATTGGATGAACATTTAGGTCATTTTCGTCCTCCCTAGTCTTATTCTTGTCCAATTAGGGTTTTTATGCAATCTTGTGCATCCAATAGGTGTGTTTGTGTCATTGGAGGAACATTTAGGTCATTTTCGTCCTCCCTAGTCTTATTCTTGTTCAATTAGGGTGTTTATGCAATCTTGTGCATCCAATAGGTGTGTTTGTGTCATTGGAAGAACATTTAGGTCATTTTTATCCTCCCTAGGCTTATTCTTGTCCGATTAGGGTTTTTGACCAATCTTGTGCATTCAATAAGTTCATTTGTGTCATTGGATGAACATTTAGGTCATTTTCGTCCTCCCTAGTCTTATTCTTGTCCAATTAGGGTTTTTATGCAATCTTGTGCATCCAATAGGTGTGTTTGTGTCATTGGAGGAACATTTAGGTCATTTTCGTCCTCCCTAGTCTTATTCTTGTCCAATTAGGGTTTTTATGCAATCTTGTGCATTCAATAAGTTCATTTGTGTCATTGGATGAACATTTAGGTCATTTTCGTCCTCCCTAGTCTTATTCTTGTCCAATTAGGGTTTTTATGCAATCTTGTGCATCCAATAGGTGTGTTTGTGTCATTCGAGGAACATTTAGGTCATTTTCGTCCTCCCTAGTCTTATTCTTGTCCAATTAGGGTTTTTATGCAATCTTGTGCATCCAATATGTGTGTTTGTGTCATTGGATGAACATTTAGGTCATTTTCGTCCTCCATATGCTTATTCTTGTCCAATTAGGGTTTTTAACCTATGTTGTGCATCCAATAAGTTCATTTGTGTCATTGGATGAACATTTAGGTCATTTTCGTCCTCCCTAGTCTTATTCTTGTCCAATTAGGGTTTTTATGCAATCTTGTGCATCCAATATGTGTGTTTGTGTCATTGGAGGAACATTTAGGTCATTTTCGTCCTCCCTAGTCTTATTCTTGTCCAATTAGGGATTTTATGCAATCTTGTGCATCCAATAGGTGTGTTTTTGTCATTGGACGAACATTTAGGTCATTTTCATCCTCCCTAGGCTTATTTTTGCCCAATTAGGGTTTTCAACCAATATTATTCATCCAATAAGTTCATTTGTGTCATTGGATGAACATTTAGGTCATTTTCGTCCTCCCTAGGCTTATTCTTGTCCAATTAGGGTTTTTAACCAATCTTGTGCATCCAATAAGTTCATTTGTGTCATTGGATGAACATTTAGGTGATTTTCGTCCTCCCTAGGCTTATTCTTGTCCAATTAGGGTTTTTAACCAATCTTGTGCATCCAATAAGTTCATTTGTGTCATTGGATGAACATTTTGGTCATTTTCGTCCTCCCTAGGCTTATTCTTGTCCAATTAGGGTTTTTATGCAATCTTGTGCATCCAATAGGTGTGTTTGTGTCATTGGACTAACATTTAGGTCATTTTCGTCCTCCCTAGGTTTATTCTTGTCCAATTAGGGTTTTTATGCAATCTTGTGCATCCAATAGGTGTGTTTGTGTCATTGGACGAACATTTAGGTCATTTTCGTCCTCCTTAGGCTTATTCTTGTCCAATTAGGGTTTTTAACCAATCTTGTGCATCCAATAAGTTCATTTGTGTCATTGGATGAACATTTTGGTCATTTTCGTCCTCCCTAGGCTTATTCTTGTCCAATTAGGGTTTTTATGCAATCTTGTGCATCCAATATGTGTGTTTGTGTCATTGGAGGAACATTTAGGTCATTTTCGTCCTCCCTAGTCTTATTCTTGTCCAATTAGGGATTTTTTGCAATCTTGTGCATCCAATAGGTGTGTTTTTGTCATTGGACGAACATTTAGGTCATTTTCATCCTCCCTAGGCTTATTTTTGTCCAATTAGGGTTTTCAACCAATATTGTGCATCCAATAAGTTCATTTGTGTCATTGGAGAACATTTAGGTCATTTTCGTCCTCCCTAGGCTTATTCTTGTCCAATTAGGGTTTTTAACCAATCTTGTGCATCCAATAAGTTCATTTGTGTCATTGGAAGAACATTTAGATCATTTTCGTCCTCCCTAGTCTTATTCTTGTCCAATTAGGATTTTTATGCAATCTTGTGCATCCAATAGGTGTGTTTGTGTAATTGGAGGAACATTTAGGTCATTTTCGTCCTCCCTAGGCTTATTCTTGTCCAATTACGGTTTTTAACCAATCTTGTGCATCCAATAAGTTCATTTGTGTCATTGGATGAACATTTAGGTCATTTTCGTCCTCCCTAGTCTTATTCTTGTCCAATTAGGGTTTTTATGCAATCTTGTGCATCCAATAGGTGTGTTTCTGTCATTGGAGGAACATTTAGGTCATTTTCGTCCTCCCTAGTCTTATTCTTGTCGAATTAGGGTTTTTATGCAATCTTGTGCATCCAATAGGCGTGTTTGTGTCATTGGAGGAACATTTAGGTCATTTTCGTCCTCCCTAGTCTTATTCTTGTCCAATTAGGGTTTTAAACCAATCTTGTGCATCCAATAAGTTCATTTGTGTCATTGGATGAACATTTAGGTCATTTTCGTCCTCCCTAGTCTTATTCTTGCCCAATTAGGGTTTTAAGCAATCTTGTGCATCCAATATGTGTGTTTGTTTCATTGGATAAACATTTAGGTAATTTTCGTCCTCCCTATGCTTATTCTTGTCCAATTAGGGTTTTTAACCAATCTTGTGCATTCAATAAGTTCATTTGTGTCATTGGATGAACATTTAAGTCATTTTCGTCCTCCCTAGTCTTATTCTTGTCCAATTAGGGTTTTTAGGCAATCTTGTGCATCCAATAGGTGTGTTTGTGTCATTGGAGGAACATTAAGGTCATTTTCGTCCTCCCTAATCTTATTCTTGTCGAATTAGGGTTTTTATGCAATCTTAAGCATCCAATAGGTGTGTTTGTGTAATTGGAGGAACATTTAGGTCATTTTCGTCCTCCCTAGGCTTATTCTTGTCCAATTAGGGTTTTTAACCAATTTTGGGCATCCAATAAGTTCATTTGTGTCATTGGATGAACATTTAGATCATTTTCGTCCTCCCTAGGCTTATTCTTGTCCAATTAGGGTTTTTAACCAATCTTGTGCATCCAATAGGTGTGTTTGAGTCATTGGAGGAACATTTAGGTCATTTTCGGCCTCCCTAGGCTTATTCTTGTCCAATTAGGGTTTTTATGCAATCTTGTGCATCCAATAGGTGTGTTTGTGTCATTGGATGAACATTTAGGTCATTTTCGTACTCCCTAGGCTTATTCTTGCCCAATTAGAGTTTTTATGCAATCTTGTGCATCTAATAGGTGTGTTTGTGTCATTGTAGGAACATTTAGGTCATTTTTGTCCTCCCTAGGCTTATTCTTGTCCAATTAGGGATTTTATGCAATCTTGTGCATCCAACAGGTATGTTTGTGTCATTGGACAAACATTTAGGTCATTTTCGTCCTCCCTAGGCTTATTCTTGTCCAATTAGGGTTTTTAACCAATCTTGTGCATCCAATTAGTTCATTTATGTCATTGGATGAACATTTAGGTCATTTTCGTCCTCCCTAGTCTTATTCTTGTCCAATTAGGGTTTTTATGCAATCTTGTGCATCCAATAGGTGTGTTTGTGTCATTGGAGGAACATTTAGGTCATTTTCGTCCTCCCTAGTCTTATTCTTGTCGAATTAGGGTTTTTATGCAATCTTGTTCATCCAATAGGCGTGTTTGTGTCATTGGAGGAACATTTAAGTCATTTTCGTCCTCCCTAGTCTTATTCTTGTCCAATTAGGGTTTCTAACCAATTTTGTGCATCCAATAAGTTCATTTGTGTCATTGGATGAACATTTAGGTCATTTTCGTCCTCCCTAGTCTTATTCTTGCCCAATTAGGGTTTTAAGCAATCTTGTGCATCCAATATGTGTGTTTGTGTAATTGGATAAACATTTAGGTAATTTTCGTCCTCCCTATGCTTATTCTTGTCCAATTAGGGTTTTTAACCAATCTTGTGCATTCAATAAGTTCATTTGTGTCATTGGATGAACATTTAGGTCATTTTCGTCCTCCCTAATCTTATTCTTGTCCAATTAGGGTTTTTATGCAATCTTGTGCATCCAATAGGTTTGTTTGTGTCATTGGACGAACATTTAGGTCATTTTCTTCCTCCGTAGGCTTATTCTTTTCCAATTAGGGTTTTTAACCAATCTTGTGCATCTAATAAGTTCATTTGTGTCATTGGATGAACATTTAGGTCATTTTCGTCCTCCCTAGACTTATTCTTGTCCAATTAGGGTTTTCAACCAATCTTGTGCATCCAATAAGTTCATTTGTGTCATTGGATGAACATTTAGGTCATTTTCGTCCTCCCTAGGCTTATTCTTGTCCAATTAGGGTTTTTAACCAATTTTGTGCATAAAATAAGTTCGTTTGTGTCATTGGATGAACATTTAGGTCATTTTCGTCCTCCCTAGTCTTATTCTTGTCGAATTAGGGTTTTTATGCAATCTTGTGCATCCAATAGGTGTGTTTGTGTAATTGGAGGAACATTTAGGTCATTTTCGTCCTCCCTAGGCTTATTCTTGTCCAATTAGGGTTTTTAACCAATTTTGTGCATCCAATAAGTTCATTTGTGTCATTGGATGAACATTTAGGTCATTTTCGTCCTCCCTAGGCTTATTCTTGTCCAATTAGGGTTTTTAACCAATCTTGTGCATGCAATAGGTGTGTTTGTGTCATTGGAGGAACATTTAGGTCATTTTCGTCCTCCCTAGGCTTATTCTTGTCCAATTAGGGTTTTTATGCATTCTTGTGCATCCAATAGGTGTGTTTGTGTCATTGGATGAACATTTAGGTCATTTTCGTACTCCCTAGGCTTATTCTTCCCCAATTAGCTTTTTTAACCAATCTTGTGCATCCAATAAGTTCATTTGTGTCATTGGATGAACATTTAGGTCATTTTCGTCCTCCCTAGTCTTATTCTTGTCCAATTAGGGTTTTTATGCAATCTTGTGCATCCAATAGGTGTGTTTGTGTCATTGGAGTAACATTTAAGTCATTTTCGTCCTCCCTAGTCTTATTCTTGTCCAATTAGGGATTTTATGCAATCTTGTGCATCCAACAGGTGTGTTTGCGTCATTGGACAAACATTTAGGTCATTTTCGTCCTCCCTAGGCTTATTCTTGTCCAATTAGGGTTTTTAACCAATCTTGTGCATCCAATAAGTTCATTTGTGTCATTGGATGAACATTTAGGTCATTTTCGTCCTCCCTAGTCTTATTCTTGTCCAATTAGGGTTTTTATGCAATCTTGTGCATCCAATAGGTGTGTTTGTGTCATTGGAGGAACATTTAGGTCATTTTCGTCCTCCCTAGTCTTATTCTTCTCCAATTAGGGTTTTAAGCAATCTTGTGCATCCAATATGTGGGTTTGTGTCATTGGATAAACATTTAGGTCATTTTCGTCCTCCTTATGCTTATTCTTGTCCAATTAGGGTTTTTAACCAATCTTTTGCATCCAATAAGTTCATTTGTGTCATTGGATGAACATTTAGGTCATTTTCGTCCTCCCTAGGCTTATTCTTGTCCAATTAGGGTTTTTAACCAATCTTGTGCATCCAATAAGTTCATTTGTGTCATTGGATGAACATTTAGGTCATTTTCGTCCTCCCTAGTCTTATTCTTGTCCAATTCGGGTTTTTATGCAATCTTATGCATCCAATATGTGTGTTTGTGTCATTGGATGAACATTTAGGTCATTTTCGTCCTCCCTAGGCTTATTCTTGTCCAATTAGTGTTTTTAACCAATCTTGTGCATCCAATAAGTTCATTTGTGTCATTGGATGAACATTTAGGTCATTTTCGTCCTCCCTATGCTTATTCTAGTCCAATTAGGGTTTTTATGCAATCTTGTGCATCCAATAGGTGTGTTTGTGTCATTGGACGAACATTTAGGTCATTTTCGTCATCCCTAGTCTTATTCTAGTCGAATTAGGGTTTTTAACCAATCTTGTGCATCCAATAAGTTCATTTGTGTCATTGGTTGAACATTTACGTCATTTTTGTCCCCCCTAGGCTTATTCTTGTCCAATTAGGGTTTTTAACCAATCTTGTGCATCCAATAAGTTCATTTGTGTCATTGGAGGAACATTTAGGTCATTTTCATCCTCCCTAGTCTTATTCTTGTCCAATTAGGATTTTAAGCAATCTTGTGCATCCAATAAGTGTGTTTGTGTCATTGGATGAACATTTAGGTCATTTTAGTTCTCCCTATGCTTATTGTTGTCCAATTAGGGTTTTTAACCAATCTTGTGCATACAATAAGTTCATTGGTGTCATTGGATGAACATTTAGGTCATTTTCGTCCTCCCTAGTCTTATTCTTGTCCAATTAGGGTTTTTATGCAATCTTGTGCATCCAATAGGTGTGTTTGTGTCATTGGACGAACATTTAGGTCATTTTCGTCCTCCCTAGGCTTATTCTTGTCCAATTAGGGTTTTTAACCAATCTTGTGCATCCAATAAATTCATTTGTGTCATTGGATGAACATTTAGGTCATTTTCGTCCTCCCTAGTCTTATTCTTGTCCAATTAGGGTTTTTATGCAATCTTGTGCATCCAATAGGTGTGTTTGTGTCATTGGAGGAACATTTAGGTCATTTTCGTCCCCCTAGTCTTATTCTTCTCCAATTAGGGTTTTTATGCAATGTTGTGCATCCAATAGGTGTGTTTGTGTCATTGGACGAACATTTAGGTCATTTTCGTCCTCCCTAGGCTTATTCTTGTCCAATTAGGGTTTTTAACCAATCTTGTGCATCCAATAAGTTCATTTGTGTCATTGGATGAACATTTAGGTCATTTTCGTCCTCCCTAGTCTTATTCTTGTCCAATTAGGGTTTTAAGCAATCTTGTGCATCCAATATGTGGGTTTGTGTCATTGGATGAACATTTAGGTCATTTTCGTCCTCCCGAGGCTTATTCTTTTCCAATTAGGGTTTTTAACCAACCTTGTGCATCCAATAAGTTCATTTGTGTCATTGGTGGAACATTTAGGTCATTTACGTCCTCCCTAGTCTTATTCTTGTCCAATTAGGGTTTTTATGCAATCTTGTGCATCCAATAGGTGTGTTTGTGTCATTGGACGAACATTTAGGTCATTTTCGTCCTCCCTAGGCTTATTCTTGTCCAATTAGGGTTTTTAACCAATCTTATGCATCAAATAAGTTCATTTGTGTCATTGGATGAACATTTAGGTCATTTTCGTCCTCCCTAGGCTTATTCTTGTCAAATTAGGGTTTTCAACCAATCTTGTGCATCCAATAAGTTCATTTGTGACATTGGACGAACATTTAGGTCATTTTCGTCCTCCCTAGTCTTATTCTTGTCCAATTAGGGTTTTTAACCAATCTTGTGCATCCAATAAGTTCATTTGTGTCATTGGTGGAACATTTAGGTCATTTTCGTCCTCCCTAGTCTTATTCTTGTCCAATTAGGGTTTTTATGCAATCTTGTGCATCCAATAGGTGTGTTTGTGTCGTTGGACGAACATTTAGGTCATTTTCGTCCTCCCTAGGCTTATTCTTGTCCAATTAGGGTTTTTAACCAATCTTATGCATCAAATAAGTTCATTTGTGTCATTGGATGAACATTTAGGTCATTTTCGTCCTCCCTAGGCTTATTCTTGTCAAATTAGGGTTTTCAACCAATCTTGTGCATCCAATAAGTTCATTTGTGTCATTGGATGAACATTTAGGTCATTTTCGTCCTCCCTAGGCTTATTCTTGTCCAATTATGGTTTTTAACCAATCTTGTGCATCCAATAAGTTCATTTGTGTCATTGGATTAACATTTAGGTCATTTTCGTCTTTCCTAGGCTTATTCTTGTCCAATTAGGGTTTCTAACCAATCTTGTGCATCCAATAGGTGTGTTTGTGTCATTGGATGAACATTTAGGTCATTTTCGTCCTCCCTAGGCTTATTCTTGTCCAATTAGGGTTTTTAACCAATCTTGTGCATCCAATAAGTTCATTTGTGTCATTGGATTAACATTTAGGTCATTTTCGTCCTTCCTAGGGTTATTCTTGTCCAATTAGGGTATCTAACCAATCTTGTGCATCCAATAGGTGTGTTTGTGTCATTGGATGAACATTTAGGTCATTTTCGTCCTCCCTAGGCTTATTCTTGTCCAATTAGGGTTTTTAACCAATCTTGTGCATCCAATAAGTTCATTTGTGTCATTGGATGAATAGTTAGGTCATTTTCGTCCTCCCTAGGCTTATTCTTGTCCAATTACGGTTTCTAACCAATCTTGTGCATCCAATAGGTGTGTTTAGTCATTTGATGAACATTTAGGTTATTTTCGTCCTCCCTAGGCTTATTCTTGTCCAATTAGGGTTTTTAACCAATCTTGTGCATCCAATAAGTTCATTTGTGTCATTGGATTTACATTTAGGTCATTTTCGTCCTCCCTAGGCTTATTCTTGTCCAATTAGGGTTTCTAACCAATCTTGTGCATCCAATAGGTGTGTTTAGTCATTTGATGAACATTTAGGTTATTTTCGTCCTCCCTAGGCTTATTCTTGTCCAATTAGGGTTTTTATCCAATCTTGTGCATCCAATAAGTTCATTTGTGTCATTGGATTAACATTTAGGTCATTTTCGTCCTCCCTTATCTTATTCTTGTCCAATTAGGGTTTCTAACCAATCTTGTGCATCCAATAGGTGTGTTTGTGTCATTGGATGAACATTTAGGTCATTTTCGTCCTCCCTAGGCTTATTCTTGTCCAATTAGGGTTTTTAACCAATCTTGTGCATCCAATAAGTTCATTTGTGTCATTGGATGAACATTTAGGTCATTTTCGTCCTCCCTAGGCTTATTCTTGTCCAATTAGGGTTTTTATGCAATCTTGTGCATCCAATAGGTGTGTTTGTGTCATTGGACGAACATTTAGGTCATTTTCGTCCTCCCTAGGCTTATTCTTGTCCGATTAGGGTTTTTAACCAATCTTGTGCGTCCAATATGTTCATTTGTGTCATTGGATGAACATTTAGGTCATTTTCGTCCTCCCTAGTCTTATTCTTGTCCAATTTGGGTTTTAAGCAATCTTGTGCATCCACTATGTGGGTTGGTGTCATTGGATGAACATTTAGGTCATTTTCGTCCTCCCTATGCTTATTCTTGTCCAATTAGGGTTTTTAACCAATCTTGTGCATCCAATAAGTTTATTTGTGTCATTGGAGGAACATTTAGGTCATTTTCGTCCTCCCTAGTCTTATTCTTGTCCAATTAGGGTTTTTATGCAATCTTGTGCATCCAATAGGTGTGTTTGTGTCATTGGAGGAACATTTAGGTCATTTTCGTCCTCCCTAGTCTTATTCTTCTCCAATTAGGGATATTATTGAATCTTGTGCATCCAATAGGTGTGTTTGTTTCATTGGACGAATATTTAGGTCATTTTTCGTCCTCTCTAGGCTTATTCTTTTGCAATTAGGGTTTTTAACCAACCTTGTGCATCCAATAAGTTCATTTGTGTCATTGGTTGAACATTTAGGTCATTTTCGTACTCCCTAGGCTTATTCTTGTCCAATTAGGGTTTTTAACCAACCTTGTGCATCCAATAAGTTCATTTGTGTCATTGGAGGAACATTTAGGTCATTTTCGTCCTCCCTAGTCTTATTCTTGTCCAATTAGGGTTTTTATGCAATCTTGTGCATCTAATAGGTGTGTTTGTGTCATTGGACGAACATTTAGGTCATTTTCGTCCTCCCTAGGCTTATTCTTGTCCAATTAGGGTTTTTAACCAATCTTGCGCATCCAATAAGTTCATTTGTGTCATTTGATGAACATTTAGGTCATTTTCGTCCTCCCTAGTCTTATTCTTGTCCAATTAGGGTTTTAAGCAATCTTGTGCATCCAATATGTGTGTTTGTGTCATTGGTTGAACATTCAGGTCATTTTCGTCCTCCCTAGGCTTATTCTTGTCCAATTAGGGTTTTTAACCAACCTTGTGCATCCAATAAGTTCATTTGTGTCATTGGAGGAACATTTAGGTCATTTTCGTCCTCCCTAGTCTTATTCTTGTCCAATTAGGGTTTTTATGCAATCTTGTACATCCAATAGGTGTGTTTGTGTCATTGGACGAACATTTAGGTCATTTTCGTCCACCGTAGGCTTATTCTTGTCCAATTAGGGTTTTTAATCAACCTTGTGCATCCAATAAGTTCATTTGTGTCATTGGTTGAACATTTAGGTCATTTTCGTCCTCCATAGGCTTATTCTTTTCCAATTAGGGTTTTTAACCAATCTTGTGCATCCAATAAGTTCATTTGTGTCATTGGATGAACATTTAGGTCATTTTCGTCCTCCCTAGTCTTATTCTTGTCCAATTAGGGTTTTTATGCAATCTTGTGCATCCAATAGGTGTGTTTGTGTCATTGGAGGAACATTTAGGTCTTTTTCGTCCTCCATAGTCTTATTCTTGTCCAATTAGGGTTTTAACCAATCTTGTGCATCCAATATGTGGGTTTGTGTCATTGGATGAACATTTAGGTCATTTTCGTCCTCCCTATGCTTATTCTTGTCCAATTAGGGTTTTTAACCAATCTTGTGCATCCAATAAGTTCATTTGTGTCATTGGATGAACATTTAGGTCATTTTCGTCCTCCCTAGGCTTATTCTTGTCCAATTAGGGTTTTTAACCAATCTTGTGCATCCAATAAGTTCATTTGTGTCATTGGATGAACATTTAGGTCATTTTCGTCCTCCCTAGTCTTATTCTTGTCCAATTAGGGTTTTTATGCAATCTTGTGCATCCAATAGGTTCGTTTGTGTCATTGGAGGAACATTTAGGTCATTTTCGTCCTCCCTAGTCTTATTCTTGTCCAATTAGGGTTTTTATGCAATCTTGTGCATCCAATAGGTGTGTTTGTGTCATTGGATGAACATTTAGGTCATTTTCGTCCTCCCTAGTCTTATTCTTGTCCAATTAGGGTTTTTAACCAATCTTGTGCATCCAATAAGTTCATTTGGGTCATTGGATGAATATTTAGGTCATTTTCGTCCTCCCTATGCTTATTCTTGTCCAATTAGGGTTTTTAACCAATCTTGTGCATCCAATAGGTGTGTTTGTGTCATTGGATGAACATTTAGGTCATTTTCGTCCTCCCTAGTCTTATTCTTGTCCAATTTGGGTTTTTATGCAATCTTGTGCATCCAATAGGTGTGTTTGTGTCGTTGGACGAACATTTAGGTCATTTTCGTCCTCCCTAGGCTTATTCTTGTCCAATTAGGGTTTTTAACCAATCTTGTGCATCCAATAAGTTCATTTGTGTCATTGGATGAACATTTAGGTCATTTTCGTCCTCCCTAGTCTTATTCTTGTCCAATTAGGGTTTTAAGCAATCTTGTGCATCCAATATGTGTGTTTGTGTCATTGGATGAACATTTAGGTCATTTTCGTTCTCCCTATGCTTATTCTTGTCCAATTAGGGTTTTTAACCAATCTTGTGCATCCAATAAGTTCATTTGTGTCATTGGATGAACATTTAAGTCATTTTCGTCCTCCCTAGTCTTATTCTTGTCCAATTAGGGTTTTTATGCAATCTTGTGCATCCAATAGGTGTGTTTGTGTCGTTGGACGAACATTTAGGTCATTTTCGTCCTCCCTAGGCTTATTCTTGTCCAATTAGGGTTTTTAACCAATCTTGTGCATCCAATAAGTTCATTTGTGTCATTGGATGAACATTTAGGTCATTTTCGTCCTCCCTAGGCTTATTCTTGTCGAATTAGGGTTTTTAGCCAATCTGGTGCATCCAATAAGTTCATTTGTGTCATTGGAGGATCATTTAGGTCATTTTCGTCCTCCCTAGGCTTATTCTTGTCCAATTAGGGTTTTTAACCAATCTTGTGCATCCAATAAGTTCATTTGTGGCATTGGATGAACATTTAGGTCATTTTCGTCCTCCCTAGGCTTATTCTTGTCCAATTAGGGTTTTTAGCCAATCTTGTGCATTCAATAAGTTCATTTGTGTCATTGGAGGAACATTTAGGTCATTTTCGTCCTCCCTAGTCTTATTCTTGTCCAATTAAGGTTTTTATGCAATCTTGTGCATCCAATAGGTGTGTTTGTGTCATTGGACGAACATTTAGGTCATTTTAGTCCTCCCTAGGCTTATTCTTGTCCAATTAGGGTTTTTAACCAATCTTGTGCATCCAATAAGTTCATTTGTGTCATTGGATGAACATTTAGGTCATTTTCGTCCTCCCTAGTCTTATTCTTGTCCAATTAGGGTTTTTAACCAACATTGTGCATCCAATAAGTTCATTTGTGTCATTGGTGGAACGTTTAGGTCATTTACGTCCTCCCTAGTCTTATTCTTGTCCAATTAGGGTTTTTATGCAATCTTGTGCATCCAATAGGTGTGTTTGTGTCATTGGAGGAACATTTAGGTCATTTTCGTCCTCCCTAGTCTTATTCTTGTCCAATTAGGGTTTTTATGCAATCTTGTGCATCCAATAGGTGTGTTTGTGTCATTGGACGAACATTTAGGTCATTTTCGTCCTCCCTAGGCTTATTCTTGTCCAATTAGGGTTTTTAACCAATCTTGTGCATCCAATAAGTTCATTTGTGTCATTGGATGAACATTTAGGTCATTTTCGTCCTCCCTAGTCTTATTCTTGTCCAATTAGGGTTTTTATGCAATCTTGTGCATCCAATAGGTGTGTTTGTGTGTCATTGGACGAACATTTAGGTCATTTTCGTCCTCCCTAGGCTTATTCTTGTCCAATTAGGGTTTTTAACCAATCTTGTGCATCCAATAAGTTCATTTGTGTCATTGGAGGAACATTTAGGTCATTTTCGTCCTCCCTAGTCTTATTCTTGTCCAATTAGGGTTTTTATGCAATCTTGTGCATCCAATAGGTGTGTTTGTGTCATTGGACGAACATTTAGGTCATTTTCGTCCATCGTAGGCTTATTCTTGTCCAATTAGGGTTTTTAACCAAACTTGTGCATCCAATAAGTTCATTTGTGTCATTGGATGAACATTTAGGTCATTTTCGTCCTCCCTAGGCTTATTCTTGTCCAATTAGGGTTTTAAGCAATCTTGTGCATCCAATATGTGTGTTTGTGTCATTGGATGAACATTCAGGTCATTTTCATCCTCCCTATGCTTATTCTTGTCCAATTAGGGTTTTTAACCAATCTTGTGCATCCAATAAGTTCATTTGTGTCATTGGATGAACATTTAGGTCATTTTCGTCCTCCCTAGTCTTATTCTTGTCCAATTAGGGTTTTTATGCAATCTTGTGCATCCAATAGGTGTGTTTGTGTCATTGGACGGACATTTAGGTCATTTTCGTCCTCCCTAGGCTTATTCTTGTCCAATTAGGGTTTTTAGCCAATCTTGTGCATTCAATAAGTTCATTTGTGTCATTGGAGGAACATTTAGGTCATTTTCGTCCTCCCTAGTCTTATTCTTGTCAAATTAGGGTTTTTATGCAATCTTGTGCATCCAATAGGTGTGTTTGTGTCATTGGACGAACATTTAGGTCATTTTCGTCCTCCCTAGGCTTATTCTTGTCTAATTAGGGTTTTTAACCAATCTAGTGCATCCAATAAGTTGATTTGTGTCATTGGATGAACATTTAGGTCATTTTCGTCCTCCCTAGGCTTATTCTTGTCCAATTAGGGTTTTTAGCCAATCTTGTGCATCCAATAAGTTGATTTGTGTCATTGGAGGAACATTTAGGTCTTTTTCGTCCTCCCTAGTCTTATTCTTGTCCAATTAGGGTTTTTATGCAATCTAGTGCATCCAATAAGTTCATTTGTGGCATTGGATGAATATTTAGGTCATTTTCGTCCTCCCTAGGCTTATTCTTTTCCAATTAGGGTTTTTAGCCAATCTTGTGCATTCAATAAGTTCATGTGTGTCATTGGAGGAACATTTAGGTCATTTTCGTCCTCCCTAGTCTTATTCTTGTCCAATTAGGGTTTTTATGCAATCTTGTGCATCCAATAGGTGTGTTTGTGTCATTGGACGAACATTTAGGTCATTTTCGTCCTCCCTAGGCTTATTCTTGTCCAATTAGGTTTTTTAACCAATCTTGTGCATCCAATAGGTGTGTTTGTGTCATTGGATGAACATTTAAGTCATTTTCGTCCTCCCTAGGCTTATTCTTGTCCAATTAAGGTTTTTAGCCAATCTGGTGCATCCAACAAGTTCATTTGTGTCATTGGAGGAACATTTAGGTCATTTTCGTCCTCCCTAGGCTTATTCTTGTCCAATTAGGGTTTTTAACCAATCTTGTGCATCCAATAAGTTCATTTGTGTCATTGGAGGAACATTTAGGTCATTTTCGTCCTCCCTAGTCTTATTCTTGACCAATTAGGGCTTTTTATGCAATCTTGTGCATCCAATAGGTGTGTTGTGTCATTGGACGAACATTTAGGTCATTTTCGTTCTCCCTAGGCTTATTCTTGTCCAATTAGGGTTTTTAACCAATCTATTGCATCCAATAGGTGTGTTTGTGTCGTTGGACGAACATTTAGGTCATTTTCGTCCTCCCTAGGCTTATTCTTGTCCAATTAGGGTTTTTAACCAATCTTGTGCATCCAATAAGTTCATTTGTGTCATTGGATGAACATTTAGGTCATTTTTGTCCTCCCTAGGCTTTTTCTTGTCCAATTAGGGTTTTTAACCAATCTTGTGCATCCAATAAGTTCATTTGTGTCATTGGATGAACATTTAGGTCATTTTCGTCTTCCCTAGGCTTATTCTTTTACAATTAGGGTTTTTAACCAATCTTGTGCATCCAATAAGTTCATTTGTGTCATTGGATGAACATTTAGGTCATTTTCGTCCTCCCTAGGCTTATTCTTGTCCAATTAGGGTTTTTATGCAATCTTGTGCATCCAATAGGTGTGTGTGTGTCATTGGACGAACATTTAGGTCATTTTCGTCCTCCCTAGGCTTATTCTTGTCCAATTAGGGTTTTTATGCAATCTTGTGCATCCAATAGGTGTGTTTGTGTCATTGGACGAACATTTAGGTCATTTTCGTCCTCCCTAGTCTTATTCTTGTCCAATTAGGATTTTTATGCAATCTAGTGCATCCAATAGGTGTGTTTGTGTCATTGGACGAACATTTAGGTCATTTTCGTCCTCCCTAGGCTTATTCTTGTCCAATTAGGGTTTTTAACCAATCTTGTGCATCCAATAAGTTCATTTGTGTCATTGGATGAACATTTAGGTCATTTTTGTCCTCCCTAGTCTTTTTCTTGTCCAATTAGGGTTTTTAACCAATCTTGTGCATCCAATAAGTTCATTTGTGTCATTGGATGAACATTTAGGTCATTTTCGTCTTCCCTAGGCTTATTCTTTTACAATTAGGGTTTTTAACCAATCTTGTGCATCCAATAAGTTCATTTGTGTCATTGGATGAACATTTAGGTCATTTTCGTCCTCCCTAGGCTTATTCTTGTCCAATTAGGGTTTTTATGCAATCTTGTGCATCCAATAGGTGTGTTTGTGTCATTGGACGAACATTTAGGTCATTTTCGTCCTCCCTAGTCTTATTCTTGTCCAATTAGGGTTTTTATGCAATCTAGTGCATCCAATAGGTGTGTTTGTGTCATTGGACGAACATTTAGGTCATTTTCGTCATCCCTAGGCATATTCTTGTCCAATTAGGGTTTTTAACCAATCTTGTGCATCCAATAAGTTCATTTGTGTCATTGGATGAACATTTAGGTCATTTTTTCCTCCCTAGGCTTATTCTTATCCAATTAGGGTTTTTAACCAATCTTGTGCATCCAATAAGTTCATTTGTGTCATTGGACGAACATTTTGGTCATTTTCGTCATCCCTAGGCTTATTTTTGTCCAATTAGGGTTTTTAACCAATCTTGTGCATCCAATAAATTCATTTGTGTCATTGGATGAACATTTAGGTCATTTTTTTCCTCCCTAGGCTTATTCTTGTCCAATTAGGGTTTTTAACAAATCTTGTGCATCCAATAAGTTCATTTGTGTCATTGGATGAACATTTAGGTCATTTTCGTCCTCCTTAGGCTTATTCTTGTCAAATTAGGGTTTTTATGCAATCTTGTGCATCCAATAGGTGTGTTTGTGTCATTGGACGAACATTTAGGTCATTTTCGTCCTCCCTAGTCTTATTCTTGTCCAATTAGGGTTTTTATGCAATCTTGTGCATCCAATAGGTGTGTTTGTGTCATTGGACGAACATTTAGGTCATTTTCGTCCTCCCTAGGCTTATTCTTGTCCAATTAGGGTTTTTAACCAATCTTGTGCATCCAATAAGCTCATTTGTGTCATTGGATGAACATTTAGGTCATTTTCGTCCTCCCAAGTCTTATTCTTGTCCTATTAGGGTTTTTATGCAATCTTGTGCATCCAATAGGTGTGTTTGTGTCATTGGAGGAACATTTAGGTCATTTTCGTCCTCCCTAGTCTTATTCTTGTCCAATTAGGGTTTTTATGCAATCTTGTGCATCCAATAGGTGTGTTTGTGTAATTGGACGAACATTTAGGTCATTTTCGTCCTCACTAGGCTTATTCTTGTCCGATTAGGGTTTTTAACCAATCTTGTGCATCCAAAAAGTTCATTTGTGTCATTGGATGAACATTTAGGTCATTTTCGTCCTCCCTAGTCTTATTCTTGTCCAATTAGGGTTTTAAGCAATCTTGTGCATCCAATATGTGGGTTTGTGTCATTGGACGAACATTTAGGTCATTTTCGTACTCCCTATGCTTATTCTTGTCCAATTAGGGTTTTTAACCAATCTTGTGCATCCAATAAGTTCATTTGTGTCATTGGATGAACATTTAGGTCATTTTCGTCCTCCCTAGTCTTATTCTTGTCCAATTAGGGTTTTTATGCAATCTTGTGCATCCAATAGGTGTGTTTGTGTCATTGGAGGAACATTTAGGTCATTTTCGTCCTCCCTAGTCTTATTCTTGTCCAATTAGGGTTTTTATGCAATCTTGTGCATCCAATAGGTGTGTTTGTGTCATTGGACGAACATTTAGGTCATTTTCGTCCTCCCTAGGCTTATTTTTGTCCAATTAGAGTTTTTAACCAATCTTGTGCTTCCAATAAGTTCATTTGTGTCATTGGATGAACATTTAGGTCATTTTCGTCCTCCCTAGGCTTATTCTTGTCCAATTAGGGTTTTTATGCAATCTTGTGCATCCAATAGGTGTGTTTGTGTCATTGGACAAACATTTAGCTCATTTTCGTCCTCCCTAGGCTTATTCTTGTCCAATTAGGGTTTTTAACCAATCTTGTGCATCCAATAAGTTCATTTGTGTCATTGGATGAACATTTAGGTCATTTTCGTCCTCCCTAGTCTTATTCTTGTCCAATTAGGGTTTTTATGCAATCTTGTGCATCCAATAGGTGTGTTTGTGTCATTGGAGGAACATTTAGGTCATTTTCGTCCTCCCTAGGCTTCTTCTTGTCAGATTAGGGTTTTTAACGAATCTTGTGCATTAAATAAGTTCATTTGTGTCATTGGATGAACATTTAGGTCATTTTCGTCCTCCCTAGGCTTATTCTTGTCCAATTAGGGTTTTTAACCAAACTTGTGCATCCAATAAATTCATTTGTGTCATTGGATGAACATTTAGGTCATTTTCGTCCTCCCTAGGCTTATTCTTGTCCAATTAGGGTGTTTAACCAATCTTGTGCATCCAATAAGTTCATTTGTGTCATTGGATGAACATTTAGGTCATTTACGTCATCCCTAGTCTTATTCTTGTCCAATTAGGGTTTTAAGCAATCTTGTGCATCCAATAAGTGTGTTTGTGTCATTGGATGAACATTTAGGTCATTTTCGTCCTCCCTATGCTTATTCTTGTCCAATTAGGGTTTTTAACCAATCTTGTGCATCCAATAAGTTCATTTGTGTCATTGGATGAACATTTGGGTCATTTACGTCCTCCCTAGGCTTATTCTTGTCCAATTAGGGTTTTTAACCAATCTTGTGCATCCAATAAGTTCATTTGTGTCATTGGATGAACATTTAGGTCATTTTCGTCCTCCCTAGTCTTATTCTTGTCCAATTAGGGTTTTTAACCAACCTTGTGCATCCAATAAGTTCATTTGTGTCATTGGTGGAACATTTAGGTCATTTACGTCCTCCGTAGTCTTATTCTTGTCCAATTAGGGTTTTTATGCAATCTTGTGCATCCAATAGGTGTGTTTGTGTCATTGGAGGAACATTTAGGTCATTTTCGTCCTCCCTAGTCTTATTCATGTCGAATTAGGGTTTTTATACAATCTTGTGCATCCAATAGGTGTGTTTGTGTCATTGGAGGAACATTTAGGTTATTTTCGTCCGCCCTAGTCTTATTCTTGTCCAATTAGGGTTTTTATGCAATCTTGTGCATCCAATAGGTGTGTTTGTGTCGTTGGACGAACATTTAGGTCATTTTCGTCCTCCCTAGGCTTATTCTTGTCCAATTAGGGTTTTTAACCAATCTTGTGCATCCAATAAGTTCATTTGTGTCATTGGATGAACATTTAGGTCATTTTCGTCCTCCCTAGTCTTATTCTTGGCCAATTAGGGTTTTTATGCAATCTTGTGCATCCAATAGGTGTGTTTGTGTCATTGGAGGAACATTTAGGTCATTTTCGTCCTCCCTAGTCTTATTCTTGTCTAATTAGGGTATTTATGCAATCTTGTGCATTCAATAGGTGTGTTTGTGTCATTGGACGAACATTTAGGTCATTTTCGTCCTCCCTAGGCTTATTCTTGTCCATTTAGGGTTTTTATGCAATCTTGTGCATCCAATAAGTTCGTTTGTGTCATTGGTTAAACATTTAGGTCATTTTTGTCCTCCCTAGGCTTATTCTTGTCCAATTAGGGTTTTTAACCAACCTTGTGCATCCAATAAGTTCATTTGTGTCATTGGTGGAACATTTAGGTCATTTACGTCCTCCCTAGTCTTATTCTTGTCCAATTAGGGTATTTATGCAATCTGGTGCATCCAATAGGTGTGTTTGTGTCATTGGATGAACATTTAGGTCATTTTCGTCCTCCCTATGCTTATTCTTGTCCAATTAGGGTTTTTAACCAATCTTGTGCATCAAATAAGTTCATTTGTGTCATTGGATGAACATTTAGGTCATTTTCGTCCTCCCTAGGCTTATTCTTGTCCAATTATGGTTTTTATCCAATCTTGTGCATCCAATAAGTTCATTTGTGTCATTCGATGAACATTTAGGTCATTTTTGTCCTCCCTAGGCTTATTCTTGTCCAATTAGGGTTTTTATGCAATCTTGTGCATCCAATAGGTGTGTTTGTGTCATTGGACGAACATTTAGGTCATTTTCGTCCTCCCTAGGCTTATTCTTGTCCAATTAGGGTTTTTATGCAATCTTGTGCATCCAATAGGTGTGTTTGTGTCATTTGACGAACATTTAGGTCATTTTCGTCCTCCCTAGGCTTATTCTGGTCCAATTAGGGTTTTTAACCAACCTTGTGCATCCAATTAGTTCATTTGTGTCATTGGTGGAACATTTAGGTCATTTACGTCCTCCCTAGTCTTATTCTTATCCAATTAGGGTTTTTATGCAATCTTGTGCATCCAATAGGTGTGTTTGTGTCATTGGAGGAACATTTAGGTCATTTTCGTCCTCCCTAGTCTTATTCTTTTCCAATTAGGGATTTTATGCAATCTTGTGCATCCAAGAGGTGTGTTTGTGTCATTGGACGAACATTTAGGTCATTTTCGTCCTCCCTAGGCTTATTCTTGTCCAATTTGAGTTTTTAACCAACCTTGTGCATCCAATATGTTCATTTGTGTCATTGGATGAACATTTAGGTCATTTTCGTCCTCCCTAGTCTTATTCTTGTCCAATTAGGGTTTTTAACCAATCTTGTGCATCCAATAAGTTCATTTGTGTCATTGGATGAACATTTAGGTCATTTTCGTCCTCCCTAGTCTTATTCTTGTCCAATTAGGGTTTTAAGCAATCTTGTGCACCCAATATGTGAGTTTGTGTCATTGGATGAACATTTAGGTCATTTTCGTCCTCCCTATGCTTATTCTTGTCCAATTAGGGTTTTTAACCAATCTTGTGCATACAATAAGTTCATTTGTGTCATTGGTGGAACATTTAGGTCATTTACGTCCTCCCTAGTCTTATTCTTGTCCAATTAGGGTATTTATGCAATCTGGTGCATGCAATAGGTGTGTTTGTGTCATTGGATGAACATTTAGGTCATTTTCGTCCTCCCTATGCTTATTCTTGTCCAATTAGGGTTTTTAACCAATCTTGTGCATACAATAAGTTCATTTGTGTCATTGGAGGAACATTTAGGTCATTTTCGTCCTCCCTAGTCTTATTCTTGTCGAATTAGGGTTTTTATGCAATCTTGTGCATCCAATAGGTGTGTCTGTGTCATTGGAGGAACATTTAGGTCATTTTCGTCCTCCCTAGTCTTATTCTTGTCCAATTAGGGTTTTTATGCAATCTTGTGCATCCAATAGGTGTGTTTGTGTTATTGGACGAACATTTAGGTCATTTTCCTCCTCCATAGGCTTATTCTTGTCCAATTAGGGTTTTTAACCAATCTTGTGCATCCAATAAGTTCATTTGTGTCATTGGATGAACATTTAGGTCATTTTCGTCCTCCCTAGTCTTATTCTTGTCCAATTAGGGTTTTTATGCAATCTTGTGCATCCAATAGGTGTGTTTGTGTCATTGGAGGAACATTTAGGTCATTTTCGTCCTCCCTAGTCTTATTCTTTTCCAATTAGGAATTTTATGCAATCTTGTGCATCCAATAGGTGTGTTTTTGTCATTGGACGAACATTTAGGTCATTTTCGTCCTCCCTAGGCTTATTCTTGTCTAATTAGGGTTTTTAACCAATCTTGTGCATCCAATAAGTTCATTTGTGTCATTGGACGAACATTTAGGTCATTTTCGTCCTCCCTAGGCTTATTTTTGTCCAATTAGGGTTTTCAACCAATATTGTGCATCCAATAAGTTCATTTGTGTCATTGGATGAACATTTAGGTCATTTTCGTCCTCCCTAGGCTTATTCTTGTCCAATTAGGGTTTTTAACCAATCTTGTGCATCCAATGAGTTCATTTGTGTCATTGGATGAACATTTAGGTGATTTTCGTCTTCCCTAGGCTTATTCTTGTCCAATTAGGGTTTTTAACCAATCTTGTGCATCCAATAAGTTCATTTGTGTCATTGGATGAACATTTAGGTCATTTTCGTCCTCCCTAGTTTTATTCTTGTCCAATTAGGGTTTTTAACCAATCTTGTGCATCCAATATGTGTGTTTGTGTCATTGGATGAACATTTAGGTCATTTTCATCCTCCCTAGTCTTATTCTTGTCCAATTAGGGTTTTTATGCAATCTTGTGCATCCAATAGGTGTGTTTGTGTCATTGGACGAACATTTAGGTCATTTTCGTCCTCCCTAGGCTTATTCTTGTCCAATTAGGGTTTTTAACCAATCTTGTGCATCCAATAAGTTCATTTGTGTCATTGGATGAACATTTAGGTCATTTTCGTCCTCTCTAGGCTTATTCTTGTCCAATTAGGGTTTTTAACCAATCTTGTGCATCCAATAAGTTCATTTGTGTCATTTGATGAACATTTAGGTCATTTTCGTCCTCCCAAGGCTTATTCTTGTCCAATTAGGGTTTTATGCAATCTTGTGCATCCAATAGGTGTGTTTGTGTCATTGGACGAACATTTAGGTCATTTTCGTCCTCCCTAGGCTTATTCTTGTCCAATTAGGGTTTTTAACCAATCTTGTGCATCCAATAAGTTCATTTGTGTCATTGGATGAACATTTAGGTCATTTTCGTCCTCCCTAGTCTTATTCTTGGCCAATTAGGGTTTTTATGCAATCTTGTGCATCCAATAGGTGTGTTTGTGTCATTGGAGGAACATTTAGGTCATTTTCGTCCTCCCTAGTCTTATTCTTGTCTAATTAGGGTATTTATGCAATCTTGTGCATCCAATAGGTGTGTTTGTGTCATTGGACGAACATTTAGGTCATTTTCGTCCTCCCTAGGCTTATTCTTGTCCAATTAGGGTTTTTAACCAATCTTGTGCATCCAATAAGTTCATTTGTGTCATTAGACAAACATTTAGGTCATTTTCGTCCCCCCTAGGCTTATTCTTGTCCAATTAGGGTTTTTAGCCAATCTTGTGCATCCAATAAGTTCATTTGTGTCATTAGAGGAACATTTAGGTCATTTTCATCCTCCCTAGTCTTATTCTTGTCCTATTTGGGTTTTTATGCAATCTTGTGCATCCAATAGGTGTGTTTGTGTCATTGGAGGAACATTTAGGTCATTTTCGTCCTCCCTAGTCTTATTCTTGTCCAATTAGGGTGTTTATTAAATCTTGTGCATCCAATAGGTGTGTTTGTGTCATTGGACGAACATTTAGGTCATTTTCGTCCTCCCTAGGCTTATTCTTGTCCAATTAGGGTTTTTAACCAATCTTGTGCATCCAATAAGTTCATTTGTGTCATTCGATGAACATTTAGGTCATTTTTGTCCTCCCTAGTCTTATTCTTGTCCAATTAGGGTTTTAAGCAATCTTGTGCATCCAATATGTGTGTTTGTGTCATTGGATGAACATTTAGGTAATTTTCGTCCTCCCTATGCTTATTCTTGTCCAATTAGGGTTTTTAACCAATCTTGTGCATACAATAAGTTCATTTGTGTCATTGGATGAACATTTAGGTCATTTTCGTCCTCCCTAGTCTTATTCTTGTCCAATTAGGGTTATTATGCAATCTTGTGCATCCAATAGGTGTGTTTGTGTCATTGGACGAACATTTAGGTCATTTTCGTCCTCCCTAGGCTTATTCTTGGCCAATTAGGGTTTTTAACCAATCTTGTGCATCCAATAAGTTCATTTGTGTCATTGGAGGAACATTTAGGTCATTTTCGTCCTCCCTAGTCTTATTCTTGTCCAATTAGGGTTTTTATGCAATCTTGTGCATCCAATTGGTGTGTTTGTGTCATTGGACGAACATTTAGGTCATTTTCGTCCTCCCTAGTCTTATTATTGTCCAATTAGGGTTTTTATGTAATCTTGGGCATCCAATAGGTGTGTTTGTGTCATTGGATGAACATTTAGGTCATTTTCGTCCTCCCTAGGCTTATTCTTGTCCAATTAGGGTTTTTAACCAATCTTGTGCATCCAATAAGTTCATTTGTGTCATTGGATGAACATTTAGGTCATTTTCGTCCTCCCTAGTCTTATTCTTGTCCAATTAGGGTTTTAAGCAATCTTGTGCATCCAATATGTGTGTTTGTGTCATTGGACGAACATTTAGGTCATTTACGTCCTCCCTAGGCTTATTCTTGTCCAATTAGGGTTTTTAACCAATCTTATGCATCAAATAAGTTCATTTGTGTCATTGGATGAACATTTAGGTCATTTTCGTCCTCCCTAGGCTTATTCTTGTCCAATTATGGTTTTTAACCAATCTTGTGCATCCAATAAGTTCATTTGTGTCATTGGATGAACATTTAGGTCATTTTCGTCCTCCCTAGGCTTATTCTTGTCCAATTAGGGTTTTTAACCAATCTTGTGCATCCAATAAGTTCATTTGTGTCATTGGATGAACATTTAGGTCATTTTCGTCCTCCCTATGCTTATTTTTGTCCAATTAGGGTTTTTAACCAATCTTGTGCATCCAATAAGTTCATTTGTGTCATTGGAGGAACATTTAGGTCATTTTCGTCCTCCCTAGTCTTATTCTTGTCCAATTAGGGTTTTTATGCAATCTTGTGCATCCAATAGGTGTGTTTGTGTCATTGGACGAACATTTCGGTCATTTTCGTCCTCCCTAGGCTTATTCTTGTCCGATTAGGGTTTTAAACCAATCTTGTGCATTCAATAAGTTCATTTGTGTCATTGGATGAACATTTAGGTCATTTTCGTCCTCCCTAGTCTTATTCTTGTCCAATTAGGGTTTTTATGCAATCTTGTGCATCCAATAGGTGTGTTTGTGTCATTGGACGAACATTTAGGTCATTTTCGTCCTCCCTAGGCTTATTCTGGTCCAATTAGGGTTTTTAACCAATCTTGTGCATCCAATAAGTTCATTTGTGTCATTGGAGGAACATTTAGGTCATTTTCGTCCTCCCTAGTCTTATTCTTGTCCAATTAGGGTTTTTATGCAATCTTGTGCATCCAATAGGTGTGTTTGTGTCATTGGACGAACATTTAGGTCATTTTCGTCCTCCCTAGGCTTATTCTTGTCCAATTAGGGTTTTAAGCAATCTTGTGCATCCAATATGTTCATTTGTGTCATTGGATGAACATTTAGGTCATTTTCGTCCTCCCTAGTCTTATTCTTGTCCAATTAGGGTTTTTAACCAATCTTGTGCATCCAATAAGTTCATTTGTGTCATTGGATGAACATTTAGGTCATTTTCGTCCTCCCTAGTCTTATTCTTGTCCAATTAGGGTTTTAAGCAATCTTGTGCACCCAATATGTGTGTTTTGTCATTGGATGAACATTTAGGTCATTTTCGTCCTCCCTATGCTTATTCTTGTCCAATTAGGGTTTTTAACCAATCTTGTGCATACAATAAGTTCATTTGTGTCATTGGACGAACATTTTGGTCATTTTCGTCCTCCCTAGTCTTATTCTTGTCCAATTAGGGTTTTTATGCAATCTTGTGCATCCAATAGGTATGTTTGTGTCATTGGAGGAACATTTAGGTCATTTTCGTCCTCCCTAGTCTTATTCTTGTCCAATTAGGGTTTTTAAGCAATCTTGTGCATCCAATAGGTGTGTTTGTGTCATTGGACGAACTTTTAGGTCATTTTCGTCCTCCTTAGGCTTATTCTTGAACAATTAGGGTTTTTAACCAATCTAGTGCATCCAATAAGTTCATTTGTGTCATTCGATGAACATTTAGGTCATTTTTGTCCTCCCTAGTCTTATTCTTGTCCAATTAGGGTTTTAAGCAATCTTGTGCATCCAATATGTGTGTTTGTGTCATTGGATGAACATTTAGGTAATTTTCGTCCTCCCTATGCTTATTCTTGTCCAATTAGGGTTTTAACCAATCTTGTGCATCCAATAAGTTCATTTGTGTCATTGGACGAACATTTAGGTCATTTTCGTCCTCCCTAGACTTATTCTTGTCCAATTAGGGTTTTTATGCAATCTTGTGCATCCAATTGGTGTGTTTGTGTCATTGGACGAACATTTAGGTCATTTTCGTCCTCCCTAGGCTTATTCTTGTCCAATTAGGGTTTTTAACCAATCTTGTGCATCCAATAAATTCATTTGTGTCATTGGATGAACATTTAGGTCATTTTCGTCATCCCTAGTCTTATTCTTGTCCAATTAGGGTTTTAAGCAATCTTGTGCATCCAATATGTGTGTTTGTGTCATTGGATGAACATTTAGGTCATTTTCGTCCTCCCTATGCTTATTCTTGTCAAATTAGGGTTTTTAACCAATCTTATGCATCCAATAAGTTCATTTGTGTCATTGGTGGAACATTTAGGTCATTTACGTCCTCCCTAGTCTTATTCTTGTCCAATTAGGGTTTTTATGCAATCTTGTGCATCCAATAGGTGTGTTTGTGTCATTGGACGAACATTTAGATCATTTTCGTCCTCCCTAGGCTTATTCTTGTCCAATTAGGGTTTTTATGCAATCTTGTGCATCCAATAGGTGTGTTTGTGTCATTGGACGAACATTTAGGTCATTTTCGTCCTCCCTAGGCTTATTCTTGTCCAATTAGGGTTTTTAACTAACCTTGTGCATCCAATAAGTTCATTTGTGTCATTGGTTGAACATTTAGGTCATTTTCATCCTCCCTAGGCTTATTCTTGTCCAATTAGGGTTTTTAACCAACCTTGTGCATCCAATAAGTTCATTTGTGTCATTGGATGAACATTTAGGTCATTTTCGTCCTCCCTAGGCTTATTCTTGTCCAATTATGGTTTTTAACCAATCTTGTGCATCCAATAGGTTCATTTGTGTCATTGGATGAACATTTAGGTCATTTTCATCCTCCCTAGGCTTATTCTTGTCCAATTAGGGTTTTTAACCAATCTTGTGCATCCAATAAGTTCATTTGAGTCATTGGATGAACATTTAGGTCATTTTCGTCCTCCCTAGGCTTATTCTTGTCCAATTATGGTTTTTAACCAATCTTGTGCATCCAATAAGTTCATTTGTGTCATTGGATGAACATTTAGGTCATTTTCGTCCTCCCTAGGCTTATTCTTGTCCAATTATGGTTTTTAACCAATCTTGTGCATCCAATAAGTTCATTTGTGTCATTGGATGAACATTTAGGTCATTTTTGTCCTCCCTAGGCTTATTCTTGTCCAATTAGGGTTTTTAACCAATCTTGTGCATCCAATAAGTTTATTTGTGTCATTGGATGAACATTTAGGTCATTTTCGTCCTCCCTAGGCTTATTCTTGTCCAATTAGGGTTTTTAACCAATATTGTGCATCCAATAAGTTCATTTGTGTCATTGGATGAACATTTAGGTCATTTTCGTCCTCCCTAGTCTTATTCTTGTCCAATTAGGGTTTTTATGCAATCTTGTGCATCCAATAGGTGTGTTTGTGTCATTGGAGGAACATTTAGGTCATTTTCGTCCTCCCTAGTCTTATTCTTGTCCAATTAGGGTTTTTATGCAATCTTGTGCATCCAATAGGTGTGTTTGTGTCATTGGACGAATATTTAGGTCATTTTCGTTCTCCCTTGGCTTATTCTTGTCCAATTAGGGTTTTTAACCAATCTTGTGCATCCAATAAGTTCATTTGTGTCATTGGATGATTATTTAGGTCATTTTCGTCCTCCCTAGGTTTATTTTTGTCCAAATAGGGTTTTTAACCAATCTTGTGCTTCCAATAAGTTCATTTGTGTCATTGGATGAACATTTAGGTCATTTTCGTCCTCCCTAGGCTTATTCTTGTCCAATTAGGGTTTTTATGCAATCTTGTGCATCCAATAGGTGTGTTTGTGTCATTGGACAAACATTTAGCTCATTTTCGTCCTCCCTAGGCTTATTCTTGTCCAATTAGGGTTTTTAACCAATCTTGTGCATCCAATAAGTTCATTTGTGTCATTGGATGAACATTTAGGTCATTTTCGTCCTCCCTAGTCTTATTCTTGTCCAATTAGGGTTTTTATGCAATCTTGTGCATCCAATAGGTGTGTTTGTGTCATTGGAGGAACATTTAGGTCATTTTCGTCCTCCCTAGTCTTATTCTTGTCCAATTAGGGTTTTTATGCAATCTTGTGCATCCAATAGGTGTGTTTGTGTCATTGGACGAACATTTAGGTCATTTTCGTCCTCCCTAGGCTTATTCTTGTCCAATTAGGGTTTTTAACCAATCTTGTGCATCCAATAAGTTCATTTGTGTCATTGGATGAACATTTAGGTTATTTTCGTCATTCCTAGTCTTATTCTTGTCCAATTAGGGTTTTAAGCAATCTTGTGCATCCAATATGTGTGTTTGTGTCATTGGATGAACATTTAGGTCATTTTCGTCCTCCCTATGCTTATTCTTGTCCAATTAGGGTTTTTATCCAATCTTGTGCATACAATAAGTTCATTTGTGTCATTGGATGAACATTTATGTCATTTTCGTCCTCCCTAGTCTTATTCTTGTCCAATTAGGGTTTTTATGCAATCTTGTGCATCCAATAGGTGTGTTTGTGTCATTGGAGGAACATTTAGGTCATTTTCGTCCTCCCTAGTCTTATTCTTGTCCAATTAGGGTTTTTATGCAATCTTGTGCATCCAATAGGTGTGTTTGTGTCATTGGACGAACATTTAGGTCATTTTCGTCCTCCCTAGGCTTATTCTTGTCCAATTAGGGTTTTTAACCAATCTTGTGCATCCAATAAGTTCATTTGTGTCATTGGATGAACATTTAGGTCATTTTCGTCATCCCTAGTCTTATTCTTGTCCAATTCGGGTTTTAAGCAATCTAGTGCATCCAATATGTGTGTTTGTGTCATTGGATGAACATTTAGGTCATTTTCGTCCTCCCTATGCTTATTCTTGTCCAATTAGGGTTTTTAACCAATCTTGTGCATCCAATAAGTTCATTTGTGTCATTGGATGAACATTTAGGTCATTTTCGTCCTCCCTAGGCTTGTTCTTGTCCAATTAGGGTTTTTAACCAACCTTGTGCATCCAATAAGTTCATTTGTGTCATTGGTGGAACATTTAAGTCATTTATGTCCTCCCTAGTCTTATTCTTGTCCAATTAGGGTTTTTATGCAATCTTGTGCATCCAATAGGTGTGTTTGTGTCATTGGACGAACATTTAGGTCATTTTCGTCCTCCCTACTCTTATTCTTGTCCAATTAGGGTTTTTATACAATCTTGTGCATCCAATAGGTGTGTTTGTGTCATTGGACGAACATTTAGGTCATTTTCGTCCTCCCTAGGCTTATTCTTGTCCAATTAGGGTTTTTAACCAATCTTGTGCATCCAATAAGTTCATTTGTGTCATTGGATGAACATTTAGGTCATTTTCGTCCTCCCTAGGCTTATTCTTGTCCAATTAGGGTTTTTAACCAATCTTGTGCATCCAATATGTTCATTTGTGTCATTGGATGAACATTTAGGTCCTTTTTGTCCTCCCTAGTCTTATTCTTGTCCAATTAGGGTTTTTATGCAATCTTGTGCATCCAATAGGTGTGTTTGTGTCATTGGATGAACATTTAGGTCATTTTCGTTCTCCCTATGCTTATTCTTGTCCAATTAGGGTTTTTAACCAATCTTGTGCATACAATAAGTTCATTTGTGTCATTGGATGAACATTTAGGTCATTTTCGTCCTCCCTAGTCTTATTCTTGTCCAATTAGGGTTTTTATGCAATCTTGTGCATCCAATAGGTGTGTTTGTGTCATTGGAGGAACATTTAGGTCATTTTCGTCCTCCCTAGGCTTATTCTTGTCTAATTAGGGTTTTTGACCAATCTTGTGCATCCAATAAGTTCATTTGTGTCATTGGATGAACATTTAGGTCATTTTCGTCCTCCCTAGTCTTATTCTTGTCCAATTAGGGTTTTTATGCAATCTTGTGCATCCAATAGGTGTGTTTGTGTCATTGGAGGAACATTTAGGTCATTTTCGTCCTCCCTATTCTTATTCTTGTCCGATTAGGGTTTTTATGCAATCTTGTGCATCCAATAGGTGTGTTTGTGTCATTGGAAGAACATTTAGGCCATTTTTGTCCTCCCTAGTCTTATTCTTGTCCAATTAGGGTTTTTATGCAATCTTGTGCATCCAATAGGTGTGTTTGTGTCATTGGACGAACATTTAGGTCATTTTCGTCCTCCCTAGGCTTATTCTTGTCCAATTAGGGTTTTTAACCAATCTTGTGCATCCAATAAGTTCATTTGTCTCATTGGATGAACATTTAGGTCATTTTCGTCTTCCCTAGTCTTATTCTTGTCCAATTAGGGTTTTTATGCAATCTTGTGCATCCAATAGGTGTGTTTGTGTCATTGGACGAACATTTAGGTCATTTTCATCCTCCCTAGGCTTATTCTTGTCCGATTAGGGTTTTTAACCAATCTTGTGCATTCAATAAGTTCATTTGTGTCATTGGATGAACATTTAGGTCATTTTCGTCCTCCCTAGTCTTATTCTTGTCCAATTAGGGTTTTTATGCGATCTTGTGCATCCAATAGGTGTGTTTGTGTCATTGGAGGAACATTTAGGTCTTTTTCGTCCTCCCTAGTCTTATTCTTGTCCAATTAGGGTTTTTATGCAATCTTGTGCATCCAATAGGTGTGTTTGTGTCATTGGACGAACATTTAGGTCATTTTCGTCCTCCCTAGGCTTATTCTTGTCCAATTAGGGTTTTTAACCAATCTTGTGCATCCAATAAGTTCATTTGTGTCATTGGATGAACTTTTAGGTCATTTTCGTCCTCCCTAGTCTTATTCTTGTCCAATTTAGGGTTTTAAGCAAACTTGTGCATCCAATATGTGGGTTTGTGTCATTGGATGAACGTTTAGGTCATTTTCGTCCTCCCTATGCTTATTCTTGTCCAATTAGGGTTTTTAACCAATCTTGTGCATCCAATAAGTTCATTTGTGTCATTGGATGAACATTTAGGTCATTTTCGTCCTCCCTAGTCTTATTCTTGTCCAATTAGGGTTTTTATGCAATCTTGTGCATCCAATAGGTGTGTTTGTGTCATTGGACGAACATTTAGGTCATTTTCGTCCTCCCTAGACTTATTTTTGTCCAATTAGGGTTTTTAACCAATCTTGTGCATCCAATAATTTCATTTGTGTCATTGGATGAACATTTAGGTCATTTTCGTCCTCCCTAGTCTTATTCTTGTCCAATTAGGGTTTTTATGCAATCTTGTGCATCCAATAGGTGTGTTTGTGTCATTGGAGGAACATTTAGGTCATTTTCGTCCTCCCTAGTCTTATTCTTGTCCAATTAGGGTTTTTATGCAATCTTGTGCATCCAATAGGTGTGTTTGTGTCATTGGACGAACATTTAGGTCATTTTCGTCCTCCCTAGGCTTAATCTTGTCCAATTAGGGTTTTTAACCAATCTTGTGCATCCAATAAATTCATTTGTGTCATTGGATGAACATTTAGGTCATTTTCGTCCTCCCTAGTCTTATTCTTGTCCAATTAGGGTTTTTATGCAATCTTGTGCATCCAATAGGTGTGTTTGTGTCATTGGAGGAACATTTAGGTCATTTTCGTCCTCCCTAGTCTTATTCTTGTCTAATTAGGGTATTTATGCAATCTTGTGCATCCAATAGGTGTGTTTGTGTCATTGGACGAAAATTTAGGTCATTTTCGTCCTCCCTAGGCTTATTCTTGTCCAATTAGGGTTTTTAACCAATCTTGTGCATCCAATAAGTTCATTTGTGTCATTCGATGAACATTTAGGTCATTTTCGTCCTCCCTAGTCTTATTCTTGTCCAATTAGGGTTTTAAGCAATCTTGTGCATCCAATATGTGTGTTTGTGTCATTGGATGAACATTTAGGTAATTTTCGTCCTCCCTATGCTTATTCTTGTCCAATTAGGGTTTCTAACCAATCTTGTGCATACAATAAGTTCATTTGTGTCATTGGATGAACATTTAGGTCATTTTCGTCCTCCCTAGTCTTATTCTTGTCCAATTAGGGTTTTTATGCAATCTTGTGCATCCAATAGGTGTGTTTGTGTCATTGGAGGAACATTTAGGTCATTTTCGTCCTCCCTAGTCTTATTCTTGTCGAATTAGGGTTTTTATGCAAACTTGTGCATCCAATAGGTGTGTTTGTGTCATTGGACGAACATTTAGGTCATTTTCGTCCTCCCTAGGCTTATTCTTGTCCAATTAGGGTTTTTAACCAATCTTGTGCATCCAATAAGTTCATTTGTGTCATTGGATGAACATTTAGGTCATTTTCGTCCTCCCTAGGCTTATTCTTTTCCAATTAGGGTTTTAAGCAATCTTGTGCATCCAATATTTGGGTTTGTGTCATTGGACGAACATTTAGGTCATTTTCGTTCTCCCTATGCTTATTCTTGTCCAATTAGGGTTTTTAACCAATCTTGTGCATCCAATAAGTTCATTTATGTCATTGGATGAACATTTAGGACATTTTCGTCCTCCCTAGTCTTATTCTTGTCCAATTAGGGTTTTTACGCAATCTTGTGCATCCAATAGGTGTGTTTGTGTCATTGGACGAACATTTAGGTCATTTTCGTCCTCCCTAGGCTTATTCTTGTCCAATTAGGGTTTTTAACCAATCTTGTGCATCCAATAAGTTCATTTGTGTCATTGGATGAACATTTAGGTCATTTTCGTCCTCCCTAGGCTTATTCTTGTCCAATTAGGGTTTTCAACCCATCTTGTGCATCCAATAAGTTCATTTGTGTCATTGGATGAACATTTAGGTCATTTTCGTCCTCCCTAGGCTTATTCTTGTCCAATTAGGGTTTTTAACCAATCTTGTGCATCCAATAAGTTCATTTGTGTCATTGGATGAACATTTAGGTCATTTTCGTCCTCCCTAGGCTTATTCTTGTCCAATTAGGGTTTTCAACCAATCTTGTGCATCCAATAAGTTCATTTGTGTCATTGGAGGAACATTTAGGTCAATTTCGTCCTCCCTAGGATTATTCTTGTCCAATTAGTGTTTTTAACCAATCTTGTGCATCCAATAAGTTCATTTATGTCATTGGACGAACATTTAGGTCATTTTCGTCATCCCTAGGCTTATTCTTGTCCAATTAGGGTTTTAACCAATCTTGTGCATCCAATAAGTTCATTTGTGTCATTGGATGAACATTTATGTCTTTTTCGTCCTCCCTAGTCTTATTCTTGTCCAATTAGGGTTTTTATGCAATCTTGTGCATCCAATAGGTGTGTTTGTGTCATTGGATGAACATTTAGGTCATTTTCGTCCTCCCTAGGCTTATTGTTGTCCAATTAGGGTTTTCAACCAATCTTGTGCATCCAATAAGTTCATTTGTGTCATTGGATGAACATTTAGGTCATTTTCGTCCTCCCTAGGCTTATTCTTGTCCAATTAGGGTTTTTAAACAATCTTGTGCATCCAATAAGTTCATTTGTGTCATTGGACGAACATTTAGGTCATTTTCGTCCTCCCTAGGCTTATTTTTGTCCAATTAGGGTTTTTAACCAATCTTGTGCATCCAATAAGTTCATTTGTGTCATTGGATGAACATTTAGGTCATTTTCGTCATCCCTAGTCTTATTCTTGTCCAATTAGGGTTTTTATGCAATCTTGTGCATCCAATAGGTGTGTTTGTGTCATTGGACGAACATTTAGGTCATTTTCGTCCTCCCTAGGCTTATTCTTGTCCAATTAGGGTTTTAACCAATCTTGTGCATCCAATAAGTTCATTTGTGTCATTGGATGGACATTTAGGTCATTTTCGTCCTCCCTAGGCTTATTCTTGTCCAATTAGGGTTTTCAACCAATCTTGTGCATCCAATAAGTTCATTTGTGTCATTGGATGAACATTTAGGTCATTTTCGTCCTCCCTAGGCTTATTCTTGTCCAATTAGGGTTTTTATGCCATCTTGTGCATCCAATAGGTGTGTTTGTGTCATTGGACGAACATTTAGGTCATTTTCGTCCTCCCTAGGCTTATTCTTGTCCAATTAGGGTTTTAAATTAATCTTGTGCATCCAATAAGTTCATTTGTGTCATTGGTGGAACATTTAGGTCATTTACGTCCTCCCTAGGCTTATTCTTGTCCAATTAGGGTTTTCAACCAATCTTGTGCATCCAATAAGTTCATTTGTGTCATTGGATGAACATTTAGGTCATTTTCGTCCTCCCTAGGCTTATTCTTGTCCAATTAGGGTTTTTATCCAATCTTGTGTATCCAATAAGTTCAGTTGTGTCATTGGATGAACATTTAGGTCATTTTCGTCCTCCCTAGGCTTATTCTTGTCCAATTAGGGTTTTTATGCAATCTTGTGCATCCAATAGGTGTGTTTGTGTCATTGGACGAACATTTAGGTCATTTTCATCCTCCCTAGCCTTCTTCTTGTCCAATTAGGGTTTCTATGCAATCTTGTGCATCCAATTGGTGTGTTTGTGTCATTGGACGAACATTTAGGTCATTTTCGTCCTCCCTATGCTTATTCTTGTCCGATTAGGGTTTTTAACCAATCTTGTGCATCCAATAAGTTCATTTGTGTCATTGGACGAACATTTAGGTCATTTTCGTCCTCCCTAGGCTTATTCTTGTCCGATTAAGGTTTTTAACCAATCTTGTGCATCCAATAAGTTCATTTGTGTCATTGGATGAACATTTAGGTCATTTTCGTACTCCCTAGGCTTATTCTTGTGCAATTAGGGTTTTTAACCAATCTTGTGCATCCAATAAGTTCATTTGTGTCATTGGATGAACATTTGTGTCATTTTCTTCCTCCCTAGGCTTATTCTTGTCCAATTAGGGTTTTTAACCAATCTTGGGCATCCAATAGGTGTGTTTGTGTCATTGGACGAACATTTAGGTCATTTTTTTCCTCCCTAGGCTTATTCTTGTCCAATTAGGGTTTTTATGCAATCTTGTGCATCCAATAGGTGTGTTTGTGTCATTGGACAAACATTTAGGTCATTTTCGTCCTCCCTAGGCTTATTCTTGTCCGATTAGGGTTTTTAACAAATCTTGTGCATCCAATAAGTTCATTTGTGTCATTGGATGAACATTTAGGTCATTTTCGTCCTCTCTAGGCTTATTCTTGTCCAATTAGGGTTTTTAACCAATCTTGTGCATCCAATAAGTTCATTTGTGTCATTGGATGAACATTAAGGTCATTTTCGTCCTCCCTAGGCTTATTCTTGTCCAATTAGGGTTTTTAACCAATCTTGTGCATCCAATAAGTTCATTTGTGTCATTGGATGAACATTTAGGTCATTTTCGTCCTCCCTAGGCTTATTCTTGTCCAATTAGGGTTTTTATGCAATCTTGTGCTTCCAATAGGTGTGTTTGTGTCATTGGACGAACATTTAGGTCATTTTCGTCCTCCCTAGCCTTCTTCTTGTCCAATTAGGGTTTTTATGCAATCTTGTGCATCCAATTGGTGTGTTTGTGTCATTGGACGAACATTTAGGTCATTTTCGTCCTCCCTAGGCTTATTCTTGTCCGATTAGGGTTTTTAACCAATCTTGTGCATCCAATAAGTTCATTTGTGTCATTGGATGATCATTTAGGTCATTTTCGTCCTCCCTAGGCTTATTCTTGTCCAATTAGGGTTTTTAACCAATCTTGTGCATCCAATAAGTTCATTTGTGTCATTGGATGAACATTTAGGTCATTTTCTTCCTGCCTAGGCTTATTCTTGTCCAATTAGGGTTTTTAACCAATCTTGTGCATCCAATAGGTGTGTTTGTGTCATTGGACGAACATTTAGGTCATTTTCGTCCTCCCTAGGCTTATTCTTGTCCAATTAGGGTTTTTATGCAATCTTGTGCATACAATAGGTGTGTTTGTGTCATTGGACGAACATTTAGGTCATTTTCGTCCTCCTAAGGCTTATTCTTGTTTCATTAGGGTTTTTAACCAATCTTGTGCATCCAATAAGTTCATTTGTGTCATTGGATGAACATTTCGGTCATTTTCGTCCTCCCTAGGCTTATTCTTGTCCAATTAGGGTTTTTAACCAATCTTGTGCATCCAATAAGTTCATTTGTGTCATTGGATGAACATTTAGGTCATTTTCGTCCTCCCTAGGCTTATTCTTGTCCAATTAGGGTTTTTAACCAATCTTGTGCATCCAATAAGTTCATTTGTGTCATTGGACGAACATTTAGGTCATTTTTGTCCTCCCTAGGCTTATTCTTGTCCAATTAGGGTTTTTATGCAATCTTGTGCATCCAATAGGTGTGTTTGTGTCATTGGACGAACATTTAGGTCATTTTCGTCCTCCCTAGGCTTATTCTTGTCCAATTAGGGTTTTTAACCAATCTTGTGCATCCAATAAGTTCATTTGTGTCATTGGATGAACATTTAGGTCATTTTCGTCCTCCCTAGTCTTATTCTTGTCCAATTAGGGTTTTAAGCAATCTTGTGCATCCAATATGTGGGTTTGTGTCATTGGATGAACGTTTAGGTCATTTTCGTCCTCCCTATGCTTATTCTTGTCCAATTAGGGTTTTTAACCAATCTTTTGGATCCAATAAGTTCATTTGTGTTATTGGATGAACATTAAGGTCATTTTCGTCCTCCCTAGTCTTATTCTTGTCGAATTAGGGTTTTTATGCAATCTTGTGCATCCAATAGGTGTGTTTGTGTCATTGGAGGAACATTTAGGTCATTTTCTTCCTCCCTAGTCTTATTCTTGTCTAATTAGGGTTTTTATGCAATCTTGTGCATCCAATAGGTGTGTTTGTGTCATTGGACGAACATTTAGGTCATTTTCGTCCTCCCTAGGCTTATTCTTGTCCAATTAGGGTTTTTAACCAATCTTGTGCATCCAATAAGTTCATTTGTGTCATTGGATGAACATTTAGGTCATTTTTGTCCTCCCGAGTCTTATTCTTGTCCAATTAGGGTTTTTATGCAATCTTGTGCATCCAATAGGTGTGTTTGTGTCATTGGACGAACATTTAAGCCATTTTCAACCTCCCTAGGCTTATTCTTGTCCGATTATGGTTTTTAACCAATCTTGTGCATTCAATAAGTTCATTTGTGTCATTGGATGAACATTTAGGTCATTTTCGTCCTCCCTAGTCTTATTCTTGTCCAATTAGGGTTTTTATGCAATCTTGTGCATCCAATAGGTGTGTTTGTGTCATTGGAGGAACATTTAGGTCATTTTCGTCCTCCCTAGTCTTATTCTTGTTCAATTAGGGTGTTTATGCAATCTTGTGCATCCAATAGGTGTGTTTGTGTCATTGGAAGAACATTTAGGTCATTTTTATCCTCCCTAGGCTTATTCTTGTCCGATTAGGGTTTTTGACCAATCTTGTGCATTCAATAAGTTCATTTGTGTCATTGGATGAACATTTAGGTCATTTTCGTCCTCCCTAGTCTTATTCTTGTCCAATTAGGGTTTTTATGCAATCTTGTGCATCCAATAGGTGTGTTTGTGTCATTGGAGGAACATTTAGGTCATTTTCGTCCTCCCTAAGCTTATTCTTGTCTAATTAGGGTTTTTGACCAATCTTGTGCATCCAATAAGTTCATTTGTGTCATTGGATGAACATTTAGGTCATTTTCGTCCTCCCTAGTCTTATTCTTGTCCAATTAGGGTTTTTATGCAATCTTGTGCATCCAATAGGTGTGTTTGTGTCATTGGAGGAACATTTAGGTCATTTTCGTCCTCCCTAGTCTTATTCTTGTCCAATTAGGGTTTTTATGCAATTTTGTGCATCCAATAGGTGTGTTTGTGTCATTGGAGGAACATTTAGGTCATTTTCGTCCTCCCTAGTCTTATTCTTGTCCAATTAGGGTATTTATGCAATCTTGTGCATCCAATAGGTGTGTTTGTGTCATTGGACGAACATTTATGTCATTTTCGTCCTCTCTAGGCTTATTCTTGTCCAATTAGGGTTTTTAACCAATCTTGTGCATCCAATAAGTTCATTTGTGTCATTGGATGAACATTTAGGTCATTTTCGTCCTCCCTAGGCTTATTCTTGTCCAATTAGGGTTTTCATGCAATCTTGTGCATCCAATAAGTTCATTTGTGTCATTGGATGAACATTTAGGTCATTTTCGTCCTCCCTAGGCTTATTCTTGTCCAATTAGGGTTTTTAACCAATCTTGTGCATCAAATAAGTTCATTTGTGTCATTGGATGAACATTTAGGTCATTTTCGTCCTCCCTAGTCTTATTCTTGTCCAATTAGGGTTTTTAACCAATCTTGTGCATCCAATAAGTTCATTTGTGTCATTGGATGAACATTTAGGTCATTTTCGTCCTCCCTAGTCTTATTCTTGTCCAATTAGGGTTTTAAGCAATCTTGTGCACCCAATATGTGTGTTTGTGTCATTGGATGAACATTTAGGTCATTTTCGTCCTCCCTATGCTTATTCTTGTCCAATTAGGGTTTTTAACCAATCTTGTGCATACAATAAGTTCATTTGTGTCATTGGATGAATATTTAGGTCATTTTCGTCCTCCCTAGTCTTATTCTTGTCCAATTAGGGTTTTTATGCAATCTTGTGCATCCAATAGGTGTGTTTGTGTCATTGGACGAACATTTAGGTCATTTTCGTCCTCCCTAGGCTTATTCTTGTCCAATTAGGGTTTTTAACCAATCTTGTGCATCCAATAAGTTCATTTGTGTCATTGGATGAATATTTAGGTTATTTTCGTCCTCCCTAGTCTTATTCTTGTCCAATTAGGGTTTTTATGCAATCTTGTGCATCCAATTGGTGTGTTTGTGTCATTGGACGAACATTTAGGTCATTTTCGTCCTCTCTAGGCTTATTCTTGTCCAATTAGGGTTTTTAACCAATCTTGTGCATCCAATAAGTTCATTTGTGTCATTGGATGAACATTTAGGTCATTTTCGTCCTCCCTAGGCATATTCTTGTCCAATTAGGGTTTTTAATCAATCTTGTGCATCCAATAGGTGTCTTTGTGTCATTGGATGAACATTTAGGTCATTTTCGTCCTCCCTAGGCTTATTCTTGTCCAATTAGGGTTTTTAAGCAATCTTGTGCATCCAATAAGTTCATTTGTGTCATTGGATGAACATTTAGGTCATTTTCGTCCTCCCTAGGCTTATTCTTGTCCAATTAGGGTTTTTAACCAATCTTGTGCATCCAATAAGTTCATTTGTGTCATTGGATGAACATTTAGGTCATTTTCGTCCTCCCTAGGCTTATTCTTGTCCAATTAGCGTTTTTAACCAATCTTGTGCATCCAATAGGTGTGTTTGTGTCATTGGATGCACATTTAGGTCAGTTTCGTCCTCCCTAGGCTTATTCTTGTCCAATTAGGGTTTCTAACGAATCTTGTGCATCCAATAGGTGTATTTGTGTCATTGGATGGACATTTAGGTCATTTTCGTCCTCCCTAGGCTTATTCTTGTCCAATTAGGGTTTTTAAGCAATCTTGTGCATCCAATAAGTTCATTTGTGTCATTGGATGAACATTTAGGTCATTTTCGTCCTCCCTAGGCATATTCTTGTCCAATTAGGATTTTTAACCAATCTTGTGCATCCAATAGGTGTATTTGTGTCATTGGATGAACATTTAGGTCATTTTCGTCCTCCCTAGGCTTATTCTTGTCCAATTAGGGTTTTTAAGCAATCTTGTGCATCCAATAAGTTCATTTGTGTCATTGGATGAACATTTAGGTCATTTTCGTCCTCCCTAGGCTTATGCTTGTCCAATTAGGGTTTTTAACCAATCTTGTGCGTCCAATAAGTTCATTTGTGTCATTGGATGAACATTTAGGTCATTTTCGTCCTCCGTAGGCTTATACTTGTCCAATTAGGGTTTTTAACCAATCTTGTGCATCCAATAAGTTCATTTGTGTTATTGGATAAACATTTAGGTCATTTTCGTCTACCCTAGGCTTATTCTTGTCCAATTAGGGTTTTTAACCAATCTTGTGCATCCAATAGGTGTGTTTGTGTCATTGGATGAACATTTAGGTCATTTTCCTCCTCCCTAGGCTTATTGTTGTCCAATTAGGGTTTTTAACCAATCTTGTGCATCCAATGGTGTGTTTGTGTCATTGGATGAACATTTAGGTCATTTTCGTCCTCCCTAAGCTTATGCTTGTCCAATTAGGGTTTTTAACCAATTTTGTGCATCCAATAAGTTCATTTGTGTCATTGGATGAACATTTAGGTTATTTTCGTCCTCACTAGGCTTAGTTTTGTGCAATTACGGTTTTTAACCAATCTTGTGCATCCAATAGGTGTGTTTGTGTCATTAGATGAACATTTAGGTCATTTTCATCCTCCCTAGGCTTATTGTTGTCCAATTAGGGTTTTTAACCAATCTTGTGCATCCAATAGGTGTATTTGTGTCATTGGATGAACATTTAGGTCATTTTCGTCCTCCCTAGGCTTATTCTTGTCCAATTAGGGTTTTTAACCAATCTTGTGCATCCAATAAGTTCATTTGTGTCATTGGATGAACATTTAGGTCATTTTCGTCCTCCTTAGGCTTATTCTTGTCCAATTAGCGTTTTTAACCAATCTTGTGCATCCAATAAGTTCATTTGTGTCATTGGATGAACATTTAGGTCATTTTCGTCCTCCCTAGTCTTATTCTTGTCCAATTAGGGTTTTTATGCAATCTTGTGCATCCAATAGGTGTGTTTGTGTCATTGGACGAACATTTAGGTCATATTCGTCCTCCCTAGGCTTATTCTTGTCCAATTAGGGTTTTTAACCAATCTTGTGCATCCAGTAGGTGTGTTTGTGTCATTGGATGAACATTTAGGTCATTTTCGTCCTCCCTAGGCTTATTCTTGTCCAATTAGGGTTTTTAACCAATCTTGTGCATCCAATAAGTTCATTTGTGTCATTGGATGAACATTTAGGTCATTTTCGTCCTCCCTCGGCTTATTCTTGTCCAATTAGGGTTTTCAACCAATCTTGTGCATCCAATAAGTTCATTTGTGTCATTGGATGAACATTTAGGTCATTTTCGTCCTCCCTAGGCTTATTCTTGTCCAATTAGGGTTTTTACCCATTCTTGTGCATCCAATAAGTTCATTTGTGTCATTGGATGAACATTTAGGTCATTTTCGTCATCCCTAGTCTTATTCTTGTCCAATTAGGGTTTTAAGCAATCTTGTGCATCCAATATGTGTGTTTGTGTCATTGGATGAACATTTAGGTCATTTTCGTCCTCCCTATGCTTATTCTAGTCCAATTAGGGTTTTTAACCAATCTTGTGCATCCAATAAGTTCATTTGTGTCATTGGACGAACATTTAGGTCATTTTCGTCCTCCCTAGGCTTATTCTTGTCCAATTAGGGTTTTTAACCAATCTTGTGCATCCAATAAGTTCATTTGTGTCATTGGAGGAACATTTAGGTCATTTTAGTCCTCCCTAGTCTTGTTCTTGTCCAATTAGGGTTTTTATGCAATCTTGTGCGTCCTATAGGTGTGTTTGTGTCATTGGACGAACATTTAGGTCATTTTCGTCCTCCCTAGTCTTATTCTTGTCCAATTAGGGTTTTTATGCAATCCTGTGCATCCAATAGGTGTGTTTGTGTCATTGGACGAACAATTTGGTTATTTTCGTCCTCCCTAGGCTTATTCTTGTCCAATTAGGGTTTTTATGCAATCTTGTGCATCCAATAGGTGTGTTTGTGTCATTGGTTGAACATTTAGGTCATTTTCGTCCTCCCTAGGCTTATTCTTGTCCAATTAGGGTTTTTAACCAACCTTATGCATCCAATAAGTTCATTTGTGTCATTGGTGGAACATTTAGGTCATTTACGTCCTCCCTAGTCTTATTCTTGTCCAATTAGGGTTTTTATGCAATCTTGTGCATCCAATAGGTGTGTTTGTGTCATTGGACGAACGTTTAGGTCATTTTCGTCCTCCCTAGGCTTATTCTTGTCCAATTAGGGTTTTTAAACAATCTTGTGCATCCAATAAGTTCATTTGTGTCATTGGATGAACATTTAGGTCATTTTCGTCATCCCTAGTCTTATTCTTGTCCAATTAGGGTTTTAAGCAATCTTGTGCATCCAATATGTGTGTTTGTGTCATTGGATGAACATTTAGGTCATTTTCGTCCTCCCTATGCTTATTCTTGTCCAATTAGGGTTTTTAACCAATCTTGTGCATCCAATAAGTTCATTTGTGTCATTGGATGAACATTTAGGTCATTTACGTTCTCCCTAGGCCTATTCTTGTCCAATTAGGGTTTCAAGCAATCCTGTGCATCCAATAGGTGTGTTTGTGTCATTGGACGAACATTTAGGTCATTTTCGACCACCCTATGCTTATTCTTGTCCAATTAGGGTTTTTAGCCAATCTTGTGCATACAATAAGTTCATTTGTGTCATTGGATGAACATTTAGGTCATTTTCGTCCTCCCTAGTCTTATTCTTGTCCAATTAGGGTTTTTATGCAATCTTGTGCATCCAATAGGTGTGTTTGTGTCATTGGAGGAACATTTAGGTCATTTTCGTCCTCCCTAGTCTTATTCTTGTCCAATTAGAGTTTTTATGCAATCTTGTGCATCCAATAGGTGTGTTTGTGTCATTGGACGAACATTTAGGTCATTTTCGTCCTCCTTAGGCTTATTCTTGTCCAATTAGGGTTTTAAGCAATCTTGTGCGTCCAATATGTGTGTTTGTGTAATTGGATGAACATTTAGGTAATTTTCGTCCTCCCTATGCTTATTCTTGTCCAATTAGGGTTTTTTAACCAATCTTGTGCATACAATAAGTTCATTTGTGACATTGGATGAACATTTAGGTCATTTTCGTCCTCCCTAGTCTTATTCTTGTCCAATTAGGGTTTTTATGCAATCTTGTGCATCCAATAGGTGTGTTTGTGTCATTGGAGGAACATTTAGGTCATTTTCGTCCTCCCTAGTCTTATTCTTGTCCAATTAGGGATTTTATGCAATCTTGTGCATCCAATAGGTGTGTTTGTGTCATTGGACGAACATTTAGGTCATTTTCGTCCTCCCTAACCTTATTCTTGTCCAATTAGGGTTTTTAACCAATCTTGTGCATCCAATAAGTTCATTTGTGTCATTGGATGAACATTTTAGTCATTTTCGTCCTCCCTAGGCTTATTCTTGTCCGATTAGGGTTTTTAACCAATCTTGTGTATCCAATAAGTTCATTTGTGTCATTGGATGAACATTTAGGTCATTTTCGTCCTCCCTAGTCTTATTCTTGTCCAATTAGGGTTTTAAGCAATCTAGTGCATCCAATATGTGGGTTTGTGTCATTGGATGAACATTTAGGTCATTTTCGTCCTCCCTAGTCTTATTCTTGTCCAATTAGGGTTTTTATGCAATCTTGTGCATCCAATAGGTGTGTTTGTGTCATTGGAGGAACATTTAGGTCATTTTCGTCCTCCCTAGTCTTATTCTTGTCCAATTAGGGTTTTTATGCAATCTTGTGCATCCAATAGGTGTGTTTGTGTCATTGGAAGAACATTTAGGTCATTTTCATCCTCCCTAGGCTTATTCTTGTCCGATTAGGGTTTTTATCCAATCTTGTGCATTCAATAAGTTCATTTGTGTCATTGGATGAACTTTTAGGTCATTTTCGTCCTCCCTAGTCTTATTCTTGTCCAATTTAGGGTTTTAAGCAATCTTGTGCATCCAATATGTGGGTTTGTGTCATTGGATGAACGTTTAGGTCATTTTCGTCCTCCCTAGTCTTATTCTTGTCCAATTAGGGTTTTTATGCAATCTTGTGCATCCAATAGGTGTGTTTGTGTCATTGGAAGAACATTTAGGTCATTTTCATCCTCCCTAGGCTTATTCTTGTCCGATTAGGGTTTTTAACCAATCTTGTGCATTCAATAGGTTCATTTGTGTCATTGGATGAACATTTAGGTCATTTTCGTCCTCCCTAGTCTTATTCTTGTCCAATTAGGGTTTTAAGCAATCTTGTGCATCCAATATGTGGGTTTGTGTCATTGGATGAACGTTTAGGTCATTTTCGTCCTCCCTATGCTTATTCTTGTCCAATTAGGGTTTTTGACCAATCTTGTGCATCCAATAAGTTCATTTGTGTCATTGGATGAACATTTAGGTCATTTTCGTCCTCCCTAGTCTTATTCTTGTCCAATTAGGGTTTTTATGCAATCTTGTGCATCCAATAGGTGTGTTTGTGTCATTGGAGGAACATTTAGGTCATTTTCGTCCTCCCTAGTCTTATTCTTGTCCAATTAGGGATTTTATGCAATCTTGTGCATCCAATAGGTGTATTTGTGTCATTGGACAAACATTTAGGTCATTTTCGTCCTCCCTAGGCTTATTCTTGTCCAATTAGGGTTTTTAACCAATCTTGTGCATCCAATAAGTTCATTTGTGTCATTGGATGAACATTTAGGTCATTTTCGTCCTCCCTAGTCTTATTCTTGTCCAATTAAGGTTTTAAGCAATCTTGTGAATCCAATATGTGTGTTTGTGTCATTGGATGAACATTTAGGTCATTTTCGTCCTCCCTATGCTTATTCTTGTCCAATTAGGGTTTTTAACCAATCTTGTGCATACAATAAGTTCATTTGTGTCATTTGATGAACATTTAGGTCATTTTCGTCCTCCCTAGTCTTATTCTTGTCCAATTAGGGTTTTTATGCAATCTTGTGCATCCAATAGGTGTGTTTGTGTCATTGGAGGAACATTTAGGTCATTTTCGTCCTCCCTAGTCTTATTCTTGTCGAATTAGGGTTTTTATGTAATCTTGTGCATCCAATAGGTGTCTTTGTGTCATTGGAGGAATATTTAGGTTATTTTCGTCCTCCCTAGTCTTATTCTTGTCCAAGTAGGGTTTTTAACCAACCTTGTGCATCCAATAAGTTCATTTGTGTCATTGGATGAACATTTATGTCATTTTCGTCCTCCCTATGCTTGTTCTTGTCCAATTAGGGTTTTTATGCAATCTTGTGCATCCTATAGGTGTGTTTGTGTCATTGGACGAACATTTAGGTCATTTTCGTCCTCCCTAGTCTTATTCTTGTCCAATTAGGGTTTTTATGCAATCTTGTGCATCCAATAGGTGTGTTTGTGTCATTGGACGAACATTTAGGTCATTTTCGTCCTCCCTAGTCTTATTCTTGTCCAATTAGGGTTTTAAGCAATCTTGTGCATCCAATATGTGTGTTTGTTTCATTGGATGAACATTTAGGTAATTTTCGTCCTCCCTATGCTTATTCTTGTCCAATTAGGGTTTTTAACCAATCTTGTGCATACAATAAGTTCATTTGTGTCATTGGATGAACATTTAGGTCATTTTCGTCCTCCCTAGTCTTATTCTTGTCCAATTAGGGTTTTTATGCAATCTTGTGCATCCAATAGGTGTGTTTGTGTCATTGGAGGAACATTTAGGTCATTTTCGTCCTCCCTAGTCTTATTCTTGTCGAATTAGGGTTTTTATGCAATCTTGTACATCCAATAGGTGTGTTTGTGTCATTGGAGGAACATTTAGGTCATTTTCGTCCTCCCTAGTCTTATTCTTGTCCAATTAGAGTTTTTATGCAATCTTGTGCATCCAATAGGTGTGTTTGTGTCATTGGACGAACATTTAGGTCATTTTCGTCCTCCCTAGGCTTATTCTTGTCCAATTAGGGTTTTTAACCAATCTTGTGCATCCAATAAGTTCATTTGTGTCATTGGATGAACATTTAGGTCATTTTCGTCATCCCTAATTTTATTCTTGTGCATATAGGGTTTTAAGCAATCTTGTGCATCCAATATGTGTGTTTGTGTCATTGGATGAACATTTAGGTCATTTTCGTCCTCCCTATGCTTATTCTTGTCCAATTAGGGTTTTTAACCATTCTTGTGCATCCAATAAGTTCATTTGTGTCATTGGATGAACATTTAGGTCATTTTCGTCCTCCCTAGTCTTATTCTTGTCCAATTAGGGTTTTTATGCAATCTTGTGCATCCAATAGGTGTGTTTGTGTCATTGGAGGAACATTTAGGTCATTTTCGTCCTCCCTACTCTTATTCTTGTCCAATTAGGGTTTTTATGCAATCTTGTGCATCCAATAGGTGTGTTTGTGTCATTGGACGAACATTTAGGTCATTTTTGTCCTCCCTAGGCTTATTCTTGTCCAATTAGGGTTTTTAACCAATCTTGTGCATCCAATAAGTTCATTTGTGTCATTGGTGGAACATTTAGGTCATTTACGTCCTCCCTAGGCTTATTCTTGTCCAATTAGGGTTTTTAACCAATCTTGTGCATCCAATAAGTTCATTTGTGTCATTGGATGAACATTTAGGTCATTTTCGTCCTCCCTAGGCTTATTCTTGTCCAATTAGGGTTTTTAACCAATCTTGTGCATCCAATAAGTTCATTTGTGTCATTGGATGAACATTTAGGTCATTTTCGTCCTTCCTAGGCTTATTCTTGTCCAATTAAGGTTTTTAACCAATCTTGTGCATCCAATAAGTTCATTTGTGTCATTGGATGAACATTTAGGTCATTTTCGTCCTCCCAAGGCTTATGCTTGTCTAATTAGGGTTTTTAACCAATCTTGTGCATCCAATATGTTTATTTGTGTCATTGGATGAACATTTAGGTCATTTTCGTCCTCCCTAGGCTTATTCTTGTCCAATTAGGGTTTTTATGCAATCTTGTGCATCCAATAGGTGTGTTTGTGTCATTGGAGGAACATTTAGGTCATTTTCGTCCTCCCTAGACTTATTCTTGTCCAATTAGGGTTTTTAACCAACCTTGTGCATCCAATAAGTTCATTTGTGTCATTGGTGGAACATTTAGGTCATTTACGTCCTCCCTAGTCTTATTCTTGTCCAATTAGAGTTTTTATGCAATCTAGTGCATCCAATAGGTGTGTTTGTGTCATTGGACGAACATTTAGGTCATTTTCGTCATCCCTAGGCTATTCTTGTCCAATTCGGGTTTTTAACGAATCTTGTGCATCCAATAAGTTCATTAGTGTCATTGGATGAACATTTAGGTCATGTTTTTCCTCCCTAGGCTTATTCTTGTCTAATTAGGATTTTTAACCAATCTTGTGCATCCAATAAGTTCATTTGTGTCATTGGATGAACATTTAGGTCATTTTCGTCCTCCCTAGTCTTATTCTTGTCCAATTAGGGTTTTTATGCAATCTTGTGCATCCAATAGGTATGTTTGTGTCATTGGAGGAACATTTAGGTCATTTTCGTCCTCCCTAGTCTTATTCTTGTCCAATTAGGGTTTTTATGCAATCTTGTGCATCCAATAGGTGTGTTTGTGTCATTGGACGAACTTTTAGGTCATTTTCGTCCTCCCTACGCTTATTCTTGTCCAATTAGGGTTTTTAACCAATCTTGTGCATCCAATAAGTTCATTTGTGTCATTCGATGAACATTTAGGTCATTTTCGTCCTCCCTAGTCTTATTCTTGTCCAATTAGGGTTTGTAACCAATCTTGTGCATCCAATATGTGTGTTTGTGTCATTGGATGAACATTTAGGTAATTTTCGTCCTCCCTATGCTTATTCTTGTCCAATTAGGGTTTTTTAACCAATCTTGTGCATACAATAAGTTCATTTGTGTCATTGGATGAACATTTAGGTCATTTTCGTCCTCCCTAGTCTTATTCTTGTCCAATTAGGGTTTTTATGCAATCTTGTGCATCCAATAGGTGTGTTTGTGTCATTGGAGGAACATTTAGGTCATTTTCGTGCTCCCTAGTCTTATTCTTGTCGAATTAGGGTTTTTATGCAATCTTGTGCATCCAATAGGTGTGTTTGTGTCATTGGACGAACATTTAGGTCATTTTCGTCCTCCCTAGGCTTGTTCTTGTCCAATTAGGGTTTTTAACCAATCTTGTGCATCCAATAAGTTCATTTGTGTCATTGGATGAACATTTAGGTCATTTTCTTCCTCCCTAGGCTTATTCTTGTTCAATTAGGGTTTTTAACCAACCTTGTGCATCCAATAAGTTCATTTGTGTCATTGGTTGAACATTTAGGTCATTTTCGTCCTCCCTAGGCTTATTCTTGTCCAATTAGGGTTTTTAACCAACCTTGTGCATCCAATAAGTTCATTTGTGTCATTGGTTGAACATTTAGGTCATTTTCGTCCTCCCTAGGCTTATTCTTGTCCAATTAGGGTTTTTAACCAACCTCGTGCATCCAATAAGTTCATTTGTGTCATTGGTTGAACATTTAGGTCATTTTCGTCCTCCCTAGGCTTATTCTTGTCCAATTAGGGTTTTTAACCAACCTTGTGCATCCAATAAGTTCATTTGTGTCATTGGTGGATCATTTAGGTCATTTACGTCCTCCCTAGGCTTATTCTTGTCCAATTAGGGTTTTTAACCAATCTTGTGCATCCAATAAGTATATTTGTGTCATTGGATGAACATTTAGGTCATTTTCGTCCTCCCTAGGCTTATTCTTGTCCAATTAGGGTTTTTAACCAATCTTGTGCATCCAATAAGTTCATTTGTGTCATTGGATGAACATTTAGGTCATTTTCGTCCTCCCTAGGCTTATTCTTGTCCAATTAGGGTTTTTAACCAATCTTGTGCATCCAATAAGTTCATTTGTGTCATTGGATGAACATTTAGGTCATTTTCGTCCTCCCTAGGCTTATTCTTGTACAATTAGGGTTTTTAACCAATCTTGTGCATCCAATAAGTTCATTTGTGTCATCGGATGAACATTTAGGTCATTTTCGTCCTCCCTAGGCTTATTCTTGTCCAATTAGGGGTTTTAGCCAATCTTGTGCAACCAATTAGTTCATATGTCTCATTGGATGAACATTTAGGTCATTTTCGTCCTCCCTAGGCTTATTCTTGTCCAATTAGGGGTTTTAGACAATCTTGTGCAACCAATAAGTTCATTTGTGTCATTGGAGGAACATTTATGACACTTTCGTCCTCCCTAGGCTTATTCTTGTCCAATTAGGATTTTTAACCAATCTTGTGCATCCAATAGGTGTTTGTGTCATTGGAGGAACATTTAAGTCATTTTCGTCCTCCCTAGTCTTATTCTTGTCCAATTAGCGTTTTTATGCAATCTTTTGCATCCAATAGGTGTGTTTGTGTCATTGGACGAACATTTAGGACATTTTCGTCGTCCCTAGGCTTATTCTTGTCCAATTAGGGTTTTTAACCAATCTTGTGCATCCAATAAGTTCATTTGTGTCATTGGATGAACATTTAGGTCATTTTCGTCCTCCCTAGGCTTATTCTTGTCCAATTAGGGTTTTTAACCAATCTTGTGCATCCAATAAGTTCATTTGTGTCATTGGATGAACATTTAGGTCATTTTCGTCCTCCCTAGGCTTATTCTTGTCCAATTAGGGTTTTTAACCAATCTTGTGCATCCAATAAGTTCATTTGTGTCATTGGATGAACATTTAGGTCATTTTCGTCCTCCCTATGCTTATTCTTGTCCAATTAGGGTTTTTTTACCAATCTTGTGCATCCAATAAGTTCATTTGTGTCATTGGATGAACATTTAGGTCATTTTCGTCCTCCCTAGGCTTATTCTTGTCCAATTAGGGTTTTTAACCAATCTTGTGCATCCAATAAGTTCATTTGTGTCATTGGATGAACATTTAGGTCATTTTCGTCATCCCTAGGCTTATTCTTGTCCAATTAGCGTTTTCAACCAATCTTGTGCATCCAGTATGTGTGTTTGTGTCACTGGATGAACATTTAGGTCATTTTCGTCCTCCCTAGGCTTATTCTTGTCCAATTAGGGTTTTTAACCAATCTTGTGCATCCAATAAGTTCATTTGTGTCATTGGACGAACATTTAGGTCATTTTCGTCCTCCCTAGGCTTATTCTTGTCCAATTAGGGTTTTTATGCAATCTTGTGCATCCAATAGGTGTGTTTGTGTCATTGGAGGAACATTTGGGTCATTTTCGTCCTCCCTAGTCTTATTCTTGTCCAATTAGGGTTTTTAACCAACTTTGTGCATCCAATAAGTTCATTTGTGTCATTGGTGGAACATTTAGGTCATTTACGTCCTCCCTAGTCTTATTCTTGTCCAATTAGGGTTTTTATGCAATCTTGTGCATCCAATAGGTGTGTTTGTGTCATTGGACGAACATTTAGGTCATTTTCGTCCTCCTTAGGCTTATTCTTGTCTAATTAGGGTTTTTAACCAATCTTGTGCATCCAATAAGTTTATTTGTGTCATTGGATGAACATTTAGGTCATTTTCGTCCTCCCTAGTCTTATTCTTGTCCAATTAGGGTTTTAAGCAATCTTGTGCACCCAATATGTGTGTTTGTGTCATTGGATGAACATTTAGGTCATTTTCGTCCTCCCTATGCTTATTCTTGTCCAATTAGGGTTTTTAACCAATCTTGTGCATACAATAAGTTCATTTGTGTCATTGGATGAATATTTAGGTCATTTTCGTCCTCCCTAGTCTTATTCTTGTCCAATTAGGGTTTTTATGCAATCTTGTGCATCCAATAGGTATGTTTGTGTCATTGGAGGAACATTTAGGTCATTTTTGTCCTCCCTAGTCTTATTCTTGTCCAATTAGTGTTTTTATGCAATCTTGTGCATCCAATAGGTGTGTTTGTGTCATTGGACGAACTTTTAGGTCATTTTCGTCCTCCATATGCTTATTCTTGAACAATTAGGGTTTTTAACCAATCTTGTGCATCCAATGAGTTCATTTGTGTCATTGGATGAACATTTAGGTCATTTTCGTCCTCCCTAGTCTTATTCTTGTCCAATTAGGGTTTTTATGCAATCTTGTGCATCCAATAGGTGTGTTTGTGTCATTGGAGGAACATTTAGGTCATTTTCGTCCTCCCTAGTCTTATTCTTGTCCAATTAGGGTTTTAAGCAATCTTGTGCATCCAATATGTGTGTTTGTGTCATTGGATGCACATTTAGGTCATTTTCGTCCTCCCTATGCTTATTCTTGTCCAATTAGGGTTTTTAACCAATCTTGTGCATACAATAAGTTCATTTGTGTCATTGGGTCAACATTTAGGTCATTTTCGTCCTCCCTAGTCTTATTCTTGTCGAATTAGGGTTTTTATGCAATCTTGTGCATCCAATAGGTGTGTTTGTGTCATTTGAGGAACATTTAGGTCATTTTCGTCCTCCCTAGTCTTATTCTTGTCCAATTAGGGTTTTTATGCAATCTTGTGCATCCAATAGGTGTGTTTGTGTCATTGGACGAACATTTAGGTCATTTTCGTCCTCCCTAGGCTTATTCTTGTCCAATTAGGGTTTTTAACCAATCTTGTGCATCCAATAAGTTCATTTGTGTCATTGGATGAACATTTAGGTCATTTTCGTCCTCCCTAGGCTTATTCTTGTCCAATTAGGGTTTTTAACCAATCTTGTGCTTCCAATAAGTTCATTTGGGTCATTGGATGAACATTTAAGTTATTTTCGTCCTCCCTAGGCTTATTCTTGTCCAATTAGGGTTTTTATGCAATCCTTTGCATCCAATAGGTGTGTTTGTGTCATTGGACGAACATTTAGGTCATTTTCGTCCTCCCTAGGCTTATTCTTGTCCAATTAGGGTTTTCAACCAACCTTGTGCATCCAATAAGTTCATTTGTGTCATTGGTTGAACATTTAGGTCATTTTCGTCCTCCCTAGGCTTATTCTTGTCCAATTAGGGTTTTTAACCAACCTTGTGTATCAAATAAATTCATTTGTGTCATTGGTGGAACATTTAGTTCATTTACGTCCTCCCTAGTCTTATTCTTGTCCAATTAGGGTTTTTATGCAATCTTGTGCATCCAATAGGTGTGTTTGTGTCATTGGAGGAACATTTAGGTCATTTTCGTCCTCCCTAGTCTTATTCTTGTCCAATTAGGGTTTTAAGCAATCTTGTGCATCCAATATGTGTGTTTGTGTCATTGGATGCACATTTAGGTCATTTTCGTCCTCCCTATGCTTATTCTTGTCCAATTAGGGTTTTTAACCAATCTTGTGCATACAATAAGTTCATTTGTGTCATTGGAGGAACATTTAGGTCATTTTCGTCCTTCCTAGTCTTATTCTGGTCGAATTAGGGTTTTTATGCAATCTTGTGCATCCAATAGGTGTGTTTGTGTCATTGGAGGAACATTTAGGTCATTTTCGTCCTCCCTAGTCTTATTCTTGTCCAATTAGGGTTTTTATGCAATCTTGTGCATCCAATAGGTGTGTTTGTGTCATTGGACGAACATTTAGGTCATTTTCGTCCTCCCTAGGCTTATTCTTGTCCAATTAGGGTTTTTAACCAATCTTGTGCATCCAATAAGTTCATTTGTGTCATTGGATGAACATTTAGGTAATTTTCGTCGTCCTTAGTCTTATTCTTGTCGAATTAGGTTTTTATGCAATCTTGTGCATCCAATAGGTGTGTTTGTGTCATTGGAGGAACATTTAGGTCATTTTCGTCCTCCCTAGTCTTATTCTTGTCCAATTAGGGTTTTTATGCAATCTTGTGCATCCAATAGGTGTGTTTGTGTCATTGGACGAACATTTAGGTCATTTTCGTCCTCCCTAGGCTTATTCTTGTCCAATTAGGGTTTTTAACCAATCATGTTCATCCAATAAGTTCAATTGTGTCATTGGTTGAACATTTAGGTCATTTTCGTCCTCCCTAGGCTTATTCTTGTCCAATTAGGGTTTTTAACCAACCTTGTGCTTCCAATAAGTTCATTTGTGTCATTGGAGGAACATTTAGGTCATTTTCGTCCTCCCTAGTCTTATTCTTGTCCAATTAGGGTTTTTATGCAATCTTGTGCATCCAATAGGTGTGTTTGTGTCATTGGACGAACATTTAGGTCATTTTCGTCCTCCCTAGGCTTATTCTTGTCCAATTAGGGTTTTTAATCAACTTTGTGCATCCAATAAGTTCATTTGTGTCATTGGGTGAACATTTAGGTCATTTTCGTCCTCCCTAGGCTTATTCTTGTCCAATTAGGGTTTTTAACCAACCTTGGGCATCCAATAAGTTCATTTGCGTCATTGGACGAACATTTAGGTCATTTTCGTCCTCCCTAGGCTTATTCTTGTCCAATTAGGGTTTTTAACCAACCTTGTGCATCCAATAAGTTCATTTATGTCGTTGGTTGAACATTTAGGTCTTTTTCGTCCTCCCTTGGCTTATTCTTGTCCAATTAGGGTTTTTAACCAATCTTGTGCATCCAATAAGTTCATTTGTGTCATTGGAGGAACATTTAGGTCATTTTCGTCCTCCCTAGTCTTATTCTTGTCCAATTAGGGTTTTTATGCAATCTTGCGCATCCAATAGGTGTGTTTGTCTCATTGGACGAACATTTAGGTCATTTTCGTCCTCCCTAGGCTTATTCTTGTCCAATTAGGGTTTTTAACCAATCTTGTGCATCCAATAAGTTCATTTGTGTCATTGGATGAACATTTAGGTCATTTTCGTCCTCCCTAGTCTTATTCTTGTCCAATTAAGGTTTTAAGCAATCTTGTGAATCCAATATGTGTGTTTGTGTCATTGGATGAACATTTAGGTCATTTTCGTCCTCCCTATGCTTATTCTTGTCCAATTAGGGTTTTTAACCAATCTTGTGCATACAATAAGTTCATTTGTGTCATTGGATGAACATTTAGGTCATTTTCGTCCTCCCTAGTCTTATTCTTGTCCAATTAGGGTTTTTATGCAATCTTGTGCATCCAATAGGTATGTTTGTGTCATTGGAGGAACATTTAGGACATTTTCGTCCTCCCTAGTCTTATTCTTGTCCAATTAGGGTTTTTATGCAATCTTGTGCATCCAATAGGTGTGTTTGTGTCATTGGACGAACTTTAAGGTCATTTTCGTCCTCCCTAGGCTTATTCTTGTCCAATTAGGGTTTTTAACCAATCTTGTGCATCCAATAAGTTCATTTGTGTCATTCGATGAACATTTAGGTCATTTTTGTCCTCCCTAGTCTTATTCTTGTCCAATTAGGGTTTTAAGCAATCTTGTGCATCCAATATGTGTGTTTGTGTCATTGGATGAACATTTAGGTAATTTTCGTCCTCCCTATGCTTATTCTTGTCCAATTAGGGTTTTTAACCAATCTTGTGCATACAATAAGTTCATTTGTGTCATTGGATGAACATTTAGATCATTTTCGTCCTCCCTAGTCTTATTCTTGTCCAATTAGGGTTTTTATGCAATCTTGTGCATCCAATAGGTGTGTTTGTGTCATTGGACGAACATTTAGGTCATTTTCGTCCTCCCTAGGCTTATTCTTGTCCAATTAGGGTTTTTAACCAATCTTGTGCATCCAATAGGTGTATTTGTGTCATTGGACGAACATTTAGGTCATTTTCGTCCTCCCTAGGCTTATTCTTGTCCAAGTAGGGTTTTTAACCAATCTTGTGCATCCAATAAGTTCATTTGTGTCATTGGATGAACATTTAGGTCATTTTCATCCTCCCTAGTCTTATTCTTGCCGCATTAGGGTTTTTATGCAATCTTGTGCATCCAATAGGTGTGTTTGTGTCATTAAAGGAACATTTAGGTCATTTTCGTCCTCCCTAGTCTTATACTTGTCCAATTAAGGTTTTTATGCAATCTTGTGCATCCAATAGGTGTGTTTGTATCATTGGACGAACATTTAGGTCATTTTCGTCCTCCCTAGGCTTATTCTTGTCCGATTAGGGTTTTTAACCAATCTTGTGCATTCAATAAGTTCATTTGTGTCATTGGATGAGCATTTAGGTCATTTTCGTCCTCCCTAGTCTTATTCTTGTCCAATTAGGGTTTTTATGCAATCTTGTGCATCCAATAGGTGTGTTTGTGTCATTGGACGAACATTTAGGTCATTTTCGTCCTCCCTAGGCTTATTCTTGTCCAATTAGGGTTTTTAACCAATCTTGTGCATCCAATAAGTTCATTTGTGTCATTGGATGAACATTTAGATCATTTTCGTCCTCTCTAGGCTTATTCTTGTCCAATTAGGGTTTTTAACCAATCTTGTGCATCCATAAGTTCATTTGTGTCATTGGATGAACATTTAGATCATTTTCGTCCTCCCTAGGCTTATTCTTGTCCAATTAGGGTTTTTAACCATTCTTGTGCATCCAATAAGTTCATTTGTGTCATTGGATGAACATTTAGGTCATTTTCGTCCTCCCTAGTCTTATTCTTGTCCAATTAGGGTTTTAAGCAATCTTGTGCATCCAATATGTGGGTTTGTGTCATTGGATGAGCGTTTAAGTCATTTTCATCCTCCCTATGCTTATTCTTGTCCAATTAGGGTTTTTAACCAATCTTGTGCATCCAATAAGTTCATTTGTGTCATTGGATGAACATTTAGGTCATTTTCGTCCTCCCTAGTCTTATTCTTGTCCAATTAGGGTTTTTATGCAATCTTGTGCATCCAATAGGTGTGTTTGTGTCATTGGACGAACATTTAGGTCATTTTCGTCCTCCCTAGGCTTATTCTTGTCCAATTAGGGTTTTTAACCAATCTTGTGCATCCAATAGGTGTGTTTGTGTCATTGGAGGAACATTTTGGTAATTTTCGTCCTCCCTAGTCTTATTCTTGTCCAATTAGGGTTTTTATGCAATCTTGTGCATCCAATAGGTGTGTTTGTGTCATTGGACGAACATTTAGGTCATTTTCGTCCTCCCTAGGCTTATTCTTGTCCAATTTGGGTTTTTAACCAATCATGTGTATCCAATAAGTTGATTTGTGTCATTGGATGAACATTTAGGTCATTTTTGTCCTCCCTAGGCTTATTCTTGTCCAATTAGGATTTTTGACCAATCTTGTGCATCCAATAAGTTCATTTGTGTCATTGGATGAACATTTAAGTCATTTTTGTCCTCCCTAGGCTTATTCTTGTCCAATTAAGGTTTTTAGCCAATCTGGTGCATCCAACAAGTTCATTTGTGTCATTGGAGGAACATTTAGGTGATTTTCATCCTCCCTAGGCTTATTCTTGTCCAATAAGGGTTTTTAACCAATCTTGTGCATCCAATAAGTTCATTTGTGTCATTGGAGGAACATTTAGGTCATTTTCGTCCTCCCTAGTCTTATTCTTGACCAATTAGGGCTTTTTATGCAATCTTGTGCATCCAATAGGTGTGTTGTGTCATTGGACGAACATTTAGGTCATTTTCGTCCTCCCTAGGCTTATTCTTGTCCAATTAGGGTTTTTAACCAATCTTGTGCATCCAATAGTGTGTTTGTGTCGTTGGACGAACATTTAGGTCATTTTCGTCCTCCCTAGGCTTATTCTTGTCCAATTAGGGTTTTTAACCAATCTTGTGCATCCAATAAGTTCATTTGTGTCATTGGATGAACATTTAGGTCATTTTCGTCCTCCCTAGGCTTATTCTTGTCAAATTAGGATTTTCAACCAATCTTGTGCATCCAATAAGTTCATTTGTGACATTGGATGAACATTTAGGTCATTTTCGTCCTCCGTAGGCTTATTCTTGTCCAATTATGGTTTTTTACCAATCTTGTGCATCCAATAAGTTCATTTGTGTCATTGGATGAACATTTAGGTCATATTCGTCCTCCCTAGATTTATTCTTGTCCAATTAGGGTTTTTATGCAATCTTGTGCATCCAATAAGTTCATTTGTGTCATTGGATGAACAGTTAGGTCATTTTTGTCCTCCCTAGGCTTATTCTTGTCCAATTATGGTTTTTAACCAATCTTGTGCATCCAATAAGTTCATTTGTGTCATTGGATGAACATTTAGGTCATTTTCATCCTCCCTAGGCTTATTCTTGTCCAATTAGGGTTTTTAACCAATCTTGTGCATCAAATAAGTTCATTTGTGTCATTGGATGAACATTTAGGTCATTTTCGTCCTCCCTAGGCTTATTCTTGTCAAATTAGGGTTTTCAACCAATCTTGTGCATCCAATA